>JAJEKV010000011.1:21896415-22365679 GCA_021234155.1 Isoetes taiwanensis | reverse complement strand
CCTCCGTGAGGACCCGGATCTAACAGGAGAGTCCGGACTATGTCACGGATTTGTCGAAAGAGAAGAAAAAAGAAGAGAATGTAACAAATGAAAGAAAGATGATAAGCCCTTTGATATCAATGATGAAAATACATGAGCTCACAATAGAAAACCGGAAGGAGACAAGACTCAAAACTCATCTCAAAACTTATGAGCTAACTCTACTCATATATATATAGTACAATGGCCTGGGGGCCCAATATACACCCCGATCTTGACCGACTTTGAAGGAGGCCTGATTTGTATGTTCGCCGTGCGGCTCTTTGAAGTGCCTAGAATCACATCATCGACGCTACGGACGGGCCGCCACTTGTGTCCGAATGGGCGCTTCTTGTTGACCGCCAAAGGCTTTGCTGCCACCGGTTTTAGTCTTCGTGGGAGGCTTGATGTCTGACCCGTGGTTGACCGGGAGGATCTTGAGCTTGACCTGGTCCGGACGATGTGATGAATAGTCCCCGCATCAGAGGCACAGACTATAACCCCCACCAAACGGTACACTCGAGGAAGAAAAGGAGGAAGGCCGAGGGCGGAAGCCATCGGCCTGAAAGTGATCCTCACGGAGTGAGGACGTGGCCCCATTATGGTAATCGGCCGATGAGATCCTGGCGTGATTGAAGAGCTTGAGGTGTGTCTGGGCCAAGGGCGTGGATCAGCATCAATAAGAAAACGGAGAGCGCACTATATCTTCAAGTGCCGTCCGAAATGTAACCGACACCCATGAGGAGATAAACCGGCTACCAATCGCACCGACGCATTTGACGCTGGAAAAAATGGGACGTCAGCTGACGCATGAGCCGAGCAAAATGCATTTGAGGCAGCTGCAAAATCCTTTGAAGATGGACAAGGACTGTGAGGTGGAGGCGTTCCGCAAGAAGGGTGTTGAGACCATGAAGCGCATCCGCCGTGCCAACCACGCCATTAGCAATGTAGATCCAATTTGTGGTGTTGTCCCGTAGTAGCACCTTCTTCCCAATGTGATCCTTAACAAAAACGCGGATCCTAACGGGGAGATCCGCCGAGATCCGAGGTGGTGTCCACTCGCATGACCATCCATGACTCCATCCCAAAAAGGCTGAAGCCAATCGAAGTTCGTGAAACCCGGGCGTGGAGGTACACCTGTGGGAAATGCTGTGGGAGAAGGAACTATGCCCGTGGGCGTATACCTGCCAGCCCCTGAATTGGATCGACAAGATCCCGACCGCCCGGACACCAGCTGCATCCTGCAAAGAGAAGCAGAGATTTAGAGTTGACAGGAGGGCTATCCTATCCCCGTAAACGCCCATATCCAAATGAGCCTCGAATCGATTGTAACCGTAGGTGCTGTATAGATTGTGCATAGGAAGATCTTCGGATGTCCTAGATACTTTATTTGTTGCGTAGCCGCTCCGCTTCGCCGAGATAAATGATTACGCTTCCGCATGTAATTCTCGACGCGAAAAGTTTCGGTCCGAAGCTGAACCCAAGATATGGATTGTTATCCTGCTACCCATTATGCAGCGGTCACTCAGTCACCAAGGGCTTCCATTGCCAAATTTTCCCCGTATCACCCAGAGTAGAAATCATGAAAAAATATGAAGCCATGGGTCAACTACTAAAAGTGAGAAAGTCGATCTAAGACAAAGGTATGAGATCAAAAGACAACAAGGGTACAACACAACCTTTGTCTTCAATGGAGAGAGCTCAAGCAACCGAAAAATCAAGACCGCCTCGATATCCACGCCATCAGTCAGCTACTTTGAAAGGGAAGAGGTGGCCGAGCAAACTACATAATCAAGCGATAGCAGAGGGAGTCGAAGTCCACCGGCATTCTCGTAAGAACTGAAGTCTGAAGCGCCAAGTTTGGTTTTCCGAGCCCTCAACAGGATCAATAGCTTTGTCATACCGCTGTCTGGTATCACGATCCTATTGTCCTTTTCAAGTAGGAGGGTGGGATCGTCAGACCCGCTTCCGAGAATACTGACTGGGAGGAAGATTTCCCCGCATTGGAGAGACCAATCCGCCATCCGTGGCCATCGAGTATTTTCTGCTTCGCGCACTCGTAGTTGATCTTAAAGAGAGGTGATCCGAAAAAGGTCCTGAGCCAAGGAGGCAACTTGAGCATCTTTATTGAAAAGATTTTGAACTTGAGTGCGGAAGTTTTCACAATAGCCCGAAAGTACAAGGCATTGAGTTTAGCAATATCTTTCATCCTGGTACTCGTGGAGAGCAGCCTTTGGACTTGTTGTGCTCCAAGAGAGTCCGACTTTGACCGAGCTGAGCCTCGCCGACCGCGAAGTTGGCTGACTTGAGCTTGTGTAATTTGAGATCCGCATGATTCAAGAGAGCCTATGTTTGTCTTGAAGTTTGCCTCCAAAGTTGCAACTTGGGCAGCCTTGAAGGTCTTGGTGCACCGCATCGAGGCCTCTAGTGCCCATTGAACCCGCCATAAGAGCGCCTGGGATTCCCAGAACTTGGCGCAAAGCAGCCTTGAGCATCCTCATTGATCTCGACGATACAACAACCGGCGAGGGTGTTGTGGTGGTGGAATTGGCTGTTACTGCGGTGTGGGAGGTTTGGAAAAAATGGTGTGAAGTGGATGGTGTGGCGGAGGAAGAGATGATGACATGAAGGTGTGGCCCCGTGGTCGCTGACCGAGGGAAGATAGGCGTGATGTGCCAACAGTGATTGACCTGAAGGGCGAGTGGAAGTATGAGAATTGGTGTGGGAGGGAATAATGGCGGATGAGGGCTTGAAAGTACCCTCCCACGTAAACAGCGAAATGGAAGTGATGGTACCGGCGGTCCATTTCTTGGAAAGCGATAGAACATCGTTTGGGGCCAATCTATGTGGTGCTTTGGGTGTGTAGTAAAGAAGGACCGAGGTTATAGGAAAGGCTTATTGATATGGGTGTTCTTGATAGAATACCAAGGAATTTGGCGCCCAAAAAAATTTTACAAAGGTCCCATGAGGAGGCTGCCGATGGTCGAGGGCGATGGACATTGGCGTGACAAGTTGTGCACCAAACCCAGGACATCAATATCCTGTGAGAAGCATCACATACACAAGTGGAGTGTGCAAGGGAATATGAAATACCCCGTAAATCAAGTGTTGAGTCAATGTAGCTGAAGGTGCCATCGACTACAAGGTGTACTCCTTTGCGTCATAACAATATTACGATGAACCGTCATGAATCAGGCGTGATTTGGAGCCGGAAACCATTTGAGAAAATTCTAAAGCTGGTGTCGCTCAACACGCCTTTATTGGGGCTAAATAAGGGCTTTCATGAAAGTGGGCGCCAGAAGGATATGTATGCAAAAGGGCCTGATCCCTGGGGAAGCGGGAGTTTGAAGTGTAGAAAATCTTGGGGCAAGCCATGAGAATGGTTTGCGAACGTAAGAGAGATGCCAAAGGCGAAGACGAAAGTCGAAAGTACCTGAGGATGAAGGCGCAGAGGAACTAAAAGGTTTGTTTTAGGGCGAAAACCGAGGTGAAGAGGTATGGAAGAGTGCTAAACAGGAACCGTTGATGATGCCAAAAGTCAAGAGATGCTAAGAAGGGATTGAGAGGCAAAATTTGGCTAAGTCCCCAAAAACGTAAGGGAAGAAGTAATGACCTGAGGATGAGACGGAAAGAAAGATCGATGTGATGATGGCAAAGGACACCCATTAACCTAACGGAAAGAAGGAATGGCATTCAATGTCGCAACTCGAAGTGGGATGGTCATTAAAAGGAATGCGTCGGTACCATTGTTAGATATGCGGCGGAGAATAGATTCTCCTTTAGAAACAGCCTTGCATTGCAAACCACGTTGGCGATTTGTGTGGATTGGTCCACGCCGACAAGGAGGTCCCCATTGGCTATATAAGATCTAACCCAGAGAAACGGCGCATCCGGCTACGCCAAGACGCCAGCCGGTTTGAACGAAGATTGCACCATGCCCACCTAACCCGCCGTGAGAGGGATCACTAAAAGATGAACTGTCTGGATTCGGCACAAGCACAAACCGTGGCATTAAGCATGGACGGTGGTGTCTTGGGACACGGGAACATCCCGGCCAAGACCAACGGGATGGAGGTGGTCTCGCGACCTTCCTGGGATCCGGAGTGTAACCTACCATCTCCTCTCCAGATCACCAAGCTCCGAACTTGGGAGGTGGTTTTTCCTCTTAGGACTTAGTAGATAGGGCTCGAGTCTGTTTTTTGTATATAGGCGTGCCCATAGCGAAAGAATTTGGGTTTGCGCCCACATTTTGTAAAAATTCTCCACTATAATATAATCTACTTCTTTCTAGTCACTTTTAAATTGGTGTTTGATTCGAAGGCCTACGTGTTGGGATGTTCACTTTCATGGTGCTGAAATGCTTTTGAGGCTAAAACCATTAACTAATGTAGGTAATGGAGTGCCATCTAATTCGGCCGAGTTGGAAAACACTTGGTCTAACCACTTGAACAATTTGATAAGGGCCAAGCCAACGAAACTTGAGTTTACCAGGAAAATTTTTGTACCCGGAATCATAAAGAAGAACCAAATCTCCTTGTTTGAATGTTTTTGTCTTCAAACGTTTGTCATGTAAAGATTTTTGCAGCTGTTGTCCATGAAGAACACGAATATAAGCATCCCTTGAGAAGTTCATCCAACCATTCTAAATTGATAGACCCGTTCTTTGAGAAAAGCTGGTGGATTATGAGCGAGCTTGATTGAAACCGAGTGTTGGAAGAATGAATTCAAAGGCATGAGAGCTTCTGACCATAAACCAATTTAAAAGGAGTGTGACCCGTAGCAATCTTGAAACAAGTATTGTAGGCCCAAAGAACTGTAGGAAGTTTTGTCGCCAACCGCGGGAAGCGTCACAAATTTTTCTTGAGAATGGTGACGAGTTTTGTTGGTGCTTTCGGCCAACCCATTGCCTTGAGGATAGTAAAGGTGTGCTCTTGTGATGATGTATCAAGAGATAATCCGTGACTCTTTGATAGTATGATTGATGAAATGAACACCACGATCACCGACCCGACTCAGCTGGGGGCGGTAGAATCACAGATGATTTGTTGATAGAGGACTCGGCCGTGCTTAAAGTAAGCAGGTTGTCCTGAAGTGCACAAGCCTTCATTTGCATGTGAATGCTGAGAAACCCATACCGCGTCGCCCATTCCAATGCCATGTTACACCAGCCGCCACGGGTCGTAATGGCCCCACCCGGCCGGCAAGCGCCAACGCACGGGCGGGCGTGGAGCATCTTTGAAGAGCGGGCCAATAATACCCGCAAGAAGAACGTCGCGGGTGTCCCACCATGAAAATGACCACCAACGGTTCCCTTGATGAGCTTCTAACAATGTCCTGAACTTCATGGGGAGAACACAACAGCCGGCTGATGGTGTCCTTACCTTTTTTTGTAGAGATGTCCGGCAACCATGGTGTAGCGTCACGGACCTCCTCGAGAAATTGATGGCTTAATGGATTGTCGCTTTGGCGAGAGAGCCGCCCATCTTCCTCGGTGGAAGAGCACCCGTGGAGGAGGTAATTACCAAAATCACGGAACCAATGTGGTGCTGTCGGACTAAAAAAGTTGAGCATCGTGGAAGGCGCACGAGACTCTCGTTAAGGGATCATCCAGGTGTGGATGGAAAGATAATCCGGAACAACATGATTTGCCAGCTTTTATGAGCGATTTCAAAGGAGCAAATTTCTTGAAGAAGGACCTTGAGAGCAATGCGAGCCCGTGGGCGGATTTGTTGATCAAATAGAGAAGTGCTTGGTGGTCCACAAAGAACTTGGATTTGACCGCCCCAAAAGGTAATGACGGAAGCGTTGGACACGTAAAATGAGACCCAAAGCTTCACGCTCGTGGTAGAATAGTTCTTGACAGCGCACTGAGTTCGGGCCGGCATAGCGATTTGGTTTATCGATTAGGCGATCATATTCTGAGAAAGAACAGCCAATACAAACCGGTGACACTCGACATGAGCGCGGAAAGGGCTTTGGTCCCATTGAGGAGGAAAATCTAAGTTGCACGAGTAAGCAAAAACTTGGTGTTGGAAAGCGGGATCCTTTCAGGAATTCAAAGCCAGATGGTTAAATCACCCGTGAGTTTATGAATGGGATCCGCAATGGCTGCCATCCCGGTATGAAGGTGGAGTAATAATTGACCTTTCCTAGGAAAAGCGTGTCTCTTTGATATTGGCGGTGCTTGAGCTTTTAGCACAACCTGATTTTTGGGGGATCAATTGGTGATTCCTCGCTTCGACAACAGGCCTAAACGAGAACACCGTAAGTGACGAAAAGGTGCATTTCTCGGGATTGAGACTAATGCCGGACTCATCACATTTCTGAAAAGACGAGTTCCAATTTATCCAAATGGTCACCATGGGCAGAGGCGAGAAGTCATCTTGAAAAATTTGCAAGAAGGGATTTTCCTTCATGAAATCATGAAAAGAGAGCATGATCGCGTTGAAATGTTGAAGGAGAGTTGGATAATCCAAAAGGAACCACCTTGTAGGCAAAAGTGACTTTACGGGGTGGTGAAAGTGGTCTTGAGTTGTCGGGGATTCTTTGATGGAGATCCGTTGTAATGAGAAACCATCCATAAAGGAGTACATTCATGTCCACCCACTTCTTCCGTAATCCTTACGTGAAGGAAGTGGAAAATGATCACGCCTCCGGGCCCGATTGAGTTTCGATAGTCTACACGCACGCGGATCTTACCATTGTGCTTAAGGGTACGGCGATAGGGCTCACCCATTCGAATGTTTGACCTCATAGATCAAACCCGCAAAGAAGGAGTTTGTCAATTTTCGCCACGCTGCCGATCACGGAATTAGGGTTGAGCTCAGACTGCCGCTGTTGGCTAATCGGGTCGTGCATCCATTTGGTAGGAATGGTGAGTTCCCCAAGCTTTTGTTGATGCCCCGCAGATCTTTGTAACCCGGGCGAAGATGTGTTTGAATTTTTGAACAAATGGCGGGCCCCGATACGATAAGGAGCCGGAAGGTTTTGCGTGAGAATGAGGATTGGTTGATTGTTGCCAACATCCACAATTTCGACCGTGAGTCCGAATATGGGGTATGACTTCAAAGATTCCGGACAATGTGTGCGGAGGTTGGAGCATAACAGGATGCGTGGCACTTTGGCGTGGTAAAAAAGAGTTGCTTGCGGTGTCATCTAGCAAAGGGTTGCTTCATGACGGCATGTACATCGGCAGAGTTGCTTTGGAGTGTCCGTGCTCGGAAAAGTGATCAACGTTGGATTCGATTGCAAAGGAGCCAGGTAGGGTCAAGCAAAGGCAGCCACGGCGGTCACGATCAAGAGTCATTTCTCCCCAAGGATCGCATATTCGGTAGGATAGGAGGCGTGACGCCGCCAGGGTAGCCCTCGAACTTGATAAATATTCGAGCGTCTTGAATCGGTTCCGAGAGAGGGTTCCGCATTGTCAACGGAAATGATCCGGCCTGTTTGCAAGTCCATTGTGGCATTGAGATGACCATGCGGATGACTAACCGGGTCCGCGGGCCCAATAATGGATACTCTTTGCACGCGAGAAAGGGTCTTCCACCGGCATTTCATAGTCACCGGATCTTCACCGACTTTCCAAACTCCAAATTCCATGGGAAGCGGAGATCACCAATGTTGATGTGTAGAATAGGTGTGACGCCTTGAGGGTGTGATATGGCCATTAGCCAATTTGATGTCATATGGGGCACGAAAGAGTTGTGTGATGCCCATTTGTTTGCGGAGTTTGTCCGTGATGAGATTGACTGCACTACCTCCATCGATTTGAACATGGTTGACTTCTCGATTTCCATCGTTGCATGGGACCGTGGGTGTAGAGGTAGCAACCACAGCCCTAACTAAAAACAGTTGGGAGTGGTAACTGGTCCTTGAGAAAGCGGAGACGTAGTTTTAAAATGGTTGCCAAGCTTAAAGGAATTTTGATCTTGGCAAGCTCCTCTTGGAGTTCGAGAGGTACATGAGAAAAAAAGGATCTGGGTTCCAGTGCGGGAGTGGCGTGGCGGGCAAACAACTTCTTTGAGTAAGTCAACCTCGGCTGCAATATTGGGATATGTCCCGAGGCGTGGAGGTTGAGATGTTGAAGGTGGATCGTGTCTTTGTTGAGCTCGAGTGGTGGCATGAACATTTGCCAATGTGCGCCTTCATTTGTTTTTGCATGAGATTCAAAATGCTTTGGCGAACTTTGGGCATGACATTTGGCATGAGCTTTTCTAAGTCAGGTGCAAAGTGAACCTTTTTTCGTCCTCATGAGGAAGGGTGTCAACTGCAAGCGCGGGTTCGTGTCGCCGAATAATAGTCAAGGGGCGTGAGGCCTTGGTGCGGGCGTGAAACTAGACCAACCCAATTTGGACTGTGCAGGGGGAGGATTAAGTGCCTGAAAAATTTCCTCTTGGGCTTGTTGATCCGGTGAGGTTGATTCTTTGGAGAGCTGGTTGATAGCGTGATTGCCGAGGCGCTCTTGGGGGCTTCTTGAGAATGGTCGCGGGCCTTGTTTGCCATTAGCAAGCCGAGTTGGTAAGCCGTGGAGGCGGGCCATCATGTGGTCCGATTTGTGCCGTGAAGCCGGACTGAACTTGTGGAAGTTGAGGGCACGCCGTGGTGGTATGACCCCATTCTTAGCGGTGATAGCACCGAGGCTTTAGAAGGATCAAAAGGAGGGCGTTGGTTGGATCCCCGTGGTTGGTCACATTCTTCGATAGAGTTCGGGCGTGGGCTGCACACGAAGAGGTGGGCTGCCGATAGATGCGTTGGGGCCGAGGTGTGGTTTGTACTTGATAAACCATTTTGTTGCGGAGCGGTGTGGGATGAGTGCGAAGTGCACTCTTCCGCGGCATGATTGCACATGTTGCATAAGCTGCAATGAGGCGGGCCATTGGTGGAGTTGCACTCATTGGCCAAATGGCCTTGATATTTGCAAATATGGCACCGCATTTGACTGGCTACTGTGGATTAAGCGTGTTGAGGTGAACGTACCGTTTGTGGAAACCATGACGGGTGGAATGAGCGGAGCTCTTGAAGAGCCCGCCTCGGGGAGAAACATTGACGGAGTGATTGACAGGTCGATAGCTTTTGCTCCAAAGTTTTTGGACGCAGTATTGATCATGAGTCGAATAGCGGGAGGAAGTCCTTGGAGAAACCGGACCAAAAATGCGGCTCGTGTAGGGTACTCCTTGAGCTTACCGGGCGAAATGTGAAGTCGATCCGCAAAATCGAGAAGGCGGAACTCCGTGGGCTCTTGTTGAAGTTCATTGAGTTGCTTGAGATGAAGTTGATCATCATCCGTGGTCCGTAATGAGACGTAAAAAGCGGTCGCATTTCGGACCCGATCTTGTTTCCAATGGCTTTTGTTGGACATGAGCCATTGATGAGGAGAGCCACGCGGTGTGGTGGAAAAGATGTGAAATTTCAGTTGAGGTTGCGGCGTGCCCATTTAGGACGGCTAGAGCCTCAAATTCTTCCATGTGGGCACGAGCACTTTGGTCTAACGGTTTGCCTTTCGTGTTGCCAAAGGTGGGATAAGTCGGTTCGAGTCCAAAGGTAGATGTGAAAGTCTTGGGCTGGACAGGAGCGGGATAGTGAGGATATTGAGGTTGAGGTGGATTTGGCATTGTGCCCGGACGGACCACGATGAAGGGGTGGCTAGCGGTTGAGTTGGCCATGAGGCCGGAGCATTGGTTTTGAGATCCGTAAGGTTGTAAGCGGGAAGAGCAAGTGGGAAACGAGGGAAAGGATATTCCTAGGGCAAAAAGAAGCGAGACATGTGGATAGGCCGCGCCCACCGGGAGATGATGGCGGGCGGCGAAGGGCGATGGCCTGAAGAATGATGGATGTAGGCATGTCAGGGGGTAATGAAAGCATGAGAAGGTTGAGCCGCATAAGGCTCCCTGAGCAATGATGAGGGACCGAGGTTGTGAGCAATGTTTGCACGCTTTGGGGCGGGAAGTGGGACCAGATCGACACGCAGGGGGTGGGTGGCGCGACCGAGCCCCAGACCAAGATGGCCTCTATGTCATCAAGGCAGCATCCATACATGTCGCGAATGCTTTCCCCGACGCCGATGGCGCCTGCCGCAGATGCCGCTCGAGAAAGGAGTTCTTTCCGGGCGGAAATTGCGACGCATTACGGCTTACGTAAGAAAGGAGGAGAAAATCGCATCTGCTAGCCTGGCATGTTGTTTGGGGTCCGGGTTCGGGAACTCCCTGAAGACCCCCGTGAGGACCCGTGGATCTAACGGGGAGAGTCAGGGGGACTATGTCAAGCCGGGATTTGCTGAAAAGAGAAGAAAAGAAGAGAAATGGAACAAATGAAAGAAAGATGATAAGCTTCCTTGATATCAATGATGAAAATACATGAGCTCTCACAATAGAGAGAAAACCGAAAAGGAGACAAGACTCAAAACTCATCTCAAAACTTATGAGCTAACTCTACTCATATATATAGTACAATGGCCTTGGGCCCAATATAGACACTCCGATCGATCCGGTGCCGACTCACGGAAGGAGGCCGATTTTGCGGGAATGTTGGCGGTGCCTCTTGAAGTGCCTAGAATCACACTGACAGCCGACGCTGGGCGGTGGACGGGCCGTCACTTGTCCGAAGGCGGCCTCTTTGTTGACCGCCAAAGGCTTTGGTCAAGGCGTGGCTGCTTAGTCTACGTGGAGGCTTGGATGTCCGACCCGTGGTTGACCGAGGATCTTTGAGCTTGACACAGTGCGGCGTATGCATGAATAGTCCTGTACCAGGAGGCACAGGACTAACACGCACATACATATAACTATAATGTTCCAGAGCCTCCTAGATACAGCTTGCTATATAAGGAGTAGGCAAGAAAAGCAAGGGATATTGGTAGCTCACTTTGCGAAGGTGTGTCCACAATTAGAAGGTTGCAAGTTCAAGTCTTGCCTTCTACAACTACTTTTGCATCAGTGTGATGGTTATCTTTGTACGTACAATATTCATATAGTCGTCACACCCTTCCCCTCCTATGACAGCAATCAGTTTTTGAAGTTGGAGCTTGCATCAGTATGACAGTTATCTTTGTACGTATAAAACTTATACAGCCATCACGCCTCTCCCCCTCCTATGATGGCAACGATTCTTTGAAGTTGGAGCTAGAGTGTGTGTTCTTAGCTTATCTGAGTAACATCAGTGGAACCATATAAATTTTGTCAGGCGCATTAGTCATATTCTTTGCAGGCTCCCAAGTTCGATCACTTGAAGAATATCCTTGTTGTCGACAAAGTAATACAACGAGCCGGAATGCAATGTCGATGATCTGAGTCGCGATTCGGTAAGGACCGGAGGAATGATGGTCAAGATTGTTGGAGGGATGTGTAGAAAGAAGGTCCCCATGCACAAGTGAAACAGGGTCACCAACATGAAATATATAAGCTTCCTGACGATGTAAGTCAGCATAACATCAATATCTTTCTGTACTCGGAGCAGATGCTGTTGGAAGTCTGATTGAGGATTCTGGAATTTGTCAAGATGATAACTCACTGAAGGCTTGTTAATAGAGTCATTTGGCGACACGAAGAGATTAATGAGGATGCTGGTCAGAGTTCAAGAAGAATAGAGTCTGGCCGTTGGAAGCATGTATAGAGTTACTATATGTAAACTCAATTAATAGAAGGCAATTGATGCAAGCGTCCTGTTAGCAACAGATAGGACACTATAAGTATTGTCTCACAGTCTAATTAGTATGTTGTACTTGCTCATTGCTTTTTGGATGATGATAGAAAGTCAACAGGCGATCGACATGTAATAGCATCAAAAGTAATTTTTAAAAACTTGCAATAAACTGAGGTCCATGATCATTGAAGATGGTGTCTGGCAATCCATGAAGTCTCACTAATTTACGGAAAAGATCAGTTGTTCCCTCGCTGGTGATGGTCACATTACAAGAATAAAGTGAGCCATATTAGAAAAATGATCAACAAGGACATGATGGCATCATGACTCCGAGAGACTGGTAGCTTCGAAATGAAATCCACTAAAAACTCTTCTAAGGTCCATCTGGAATATGTAATGTCTAGAGAAGACCATGAGGAAGATTTTGTGAGCCTTCACTCAACAGCAAATATTGCAGGATCGAGTGAAGACTTCGAGAGTGCGGCAGAGCCCACACTACTAATGCTTTCGAGTAATATGTAGCATAATAACAGGGGGGTTCCGGGGGGATTTGATATAGATATAATGACAATTCCGAAAACCATAGACTATATCTCTAAAGACAATTGAATGGGTTGTTGTGAAAAAAAAAATGGATTTAAGATAAAAAATAATCATATTAGCTCACTAGTTATATTAGTCAAAATAGTCTTATTAGGACATTGACTTATTTTGGTAGAGGTTCGAGCCCTCATATTTCGTATTCTAAAATCTTGGACAATGCTATAGAGGTTCCATATTCCATCAAAATCTTAGGCAAACTTGCGGTCTAGTTCTTTGAATAACAACAGATTGAAGTCATAACAGTGGCATTGTTTGGCATAGGACAAATGGCAAAATCAATTCACTCCATCCGCAGCTCCTATATACACTTGCAGATAGATCAAAAAGTCCTAGGCCTTGATTGTAGCCTACCGGAGACGTGAATATAAGGCTAATCATGGGTTGCATCTCCTCTTGTCCGATAAGGAAGGAAGGCTACTCTTTCCAAGCGGTATATTGCCAGTGCAGGTAGCTGGAGAGACGAGGTTGCCCAGCTCATACTCGACCTAACCTCAATGAGGGACACATTACCTAGGAGGGGTCAAACCCATACTTTACCCTCTCGCAGTAGCAAACTATAAGGTCTAGCAAATAATGGACTCCCAATAGACCGCAAGGATCTCCTTTGCACTCGTTCAAGTTCCCTATTGTAAGCCAATCAAGCCCCTTCGCCCATGATTTAGCAGGCTTCTATGCAAGACCGAATACTAATGAGGATTACTAAATCTACTACTAGAGTCATAGCTAACCATGACTCCTAAGTTATCCCCCTCCTATGTGGATTGGTAATTAGATTGAGGGGAACGTTATAAGAAGCTCCCTCGAATAGAACCCAAAGAGGTGCATCACATTGAATTTTGTGACTACAACTGAGGAGATCTCACATCCATCAATCACACCAACAGAATTGGGACGCTTAAGCCTGATCTCAGAGATGGCACCACTATCGAGTTGCGCCTATCAAATACACTATCCATAAAACAAGTATTCGCACCACTATCAAGTTGGGCCAATGCATTCAACTTCATAACCTCCGGCTCCAATAATATAGAGATCAAAAGTGACCTTATTAGACGAGATAAACCCTTCATTACATATGAAATGTCGGCTAACTGTTGAGAGCTCCTATCTCTCAGACTGACCCTTGGAGTTTCCCAACTGATTCGGATGCTTAATAGGACAACCACGAGCAATATGGCAAATACCTCCACAGTAGAGGCAACTATTAGTCTTTCTCCAGTGCTGCTTCTTAGCAGCAGTGGGGCCTTGAACCACACGATCACTCTGCATAGAGACATTGCCATCTGATTTAGGGAACATGAATGAAGCAGAGATTTCGAAGGTGCTTGCAGAATTGAAGAAACAAACTGATTTCATCTTTCTTGCCTACGCTCAAAAAGATGATTATCATAATGAACTGCAGACTCGACAACTTCCTCTAGCGTCTTGGGGTCCTCCATCGACAATAACATATCTTTAACATCCTCATGCAAGCCCCTTCAAAAAGAAACTTGATGATGAGCATCATCCTGATAGTATTTATAGCAATTTGGCAAAATTCAGATGCATGGACAAAAGCTGGACGGAATCTTGCCTGAGATTATTGAGCTTTGTAACTACTGTGTGCTGCTAATCCGTATCTCCGAAACATTGCCTCGAGCTCAACAATGAAAGCAGTAAAGTCTTGCAATTCTGGAGCTCTTCTCTTCAGCAAGGGAGCAAACCAATTTAGAGCTGGCCATGTGAAAAGAGATCCGACTAGTCAAACTTGTTCCTGACCTGTTGGGTATCTATGACGATGGAGTTGAATCACAAACTGAATCTAATTCAAAGAACTGCGAAGTTTGAACAAGTGTCATTAAAAGATAATCTTAGGCTCTGATAGTCTCAATCTAGAACTAGATAATGACAAGGGGGGTTCACACATGTATTCAGTAGAATACATGTGCGTGGACGGAGAAGGGGTTTTTTTGAAAAAAAAATGGTACGTATACCTGCGGTGTGTCCTACGTTTTGGCGCCTCCAGTGTATGCATTTCCACAGTTCTGGGAGGGTTTTCTTCGACCAGCTAAGGCGTGAGAATACGTTTTGAGGGCTGGGAATCCGAAGCTTGCTGCCAGAAATATGTTTAAGTGATTTGGTGTTTCGGAGGTGATCGTTTGTGTTTTTTTTTTCTTGTATGCTCTCCTTAAACATATGTTTATATGTTTATATGCTTCGAATTCAACAGCTGCTTCCATTGGACCAGGTATACATCCTTGTGTTAGTTTCTTTCCGTTTGCTCACGATTCTGTTTGGCTACAAATCAGATAACCATGACAAGGTGCCATAATAATAATAGATCCGGAAGGATGCCCAGTTCCTCAGCAATGAAGCATAGATAGAATGGTTTAAGATAGCACCAGGCATATGTGAATTGATGGATGAGCTGGATGAATTTCAACCGGATGTTCATACTCGGTTGTCACCAGCATCTTAGGCCCTTATGATACGCATTTTAAGTTCTTGCAGTCTTCTGCTTATGTTTTATTTATTTGCATCTGTATCTCAGGTAGTCACTGCCTTCACAACTTTGGCACATCAGCTTTTGTTTGGCTCTGTACATGGCTCCGATAAACCCCTATTTATGTTTTCTAGATCCTGTGGTGAAGCACTGTTGTTGTTGGGCAATAAACAGGTCTCATATGGTTTTAGGGATTATGAGTGGTGCAGTGTACTCACATGGCTGGTTTCTGGGCATCGGATTCTCAATAATGTCTTGGGATCATCTTCATGCACTTACCATTCATGCACTTTTATACGTTTCATTTTCAGGCTAACCTTGGCTGGTTTTATTTCATCATTCAGTAGTATTGAAGGTACTACAATCTTTCTAGATATTGTCTAGAAATTTTTCTTGCTTATAAAATGCTTTGATTATGTGAAGATCAATAGGTCTGCAACTTAGTAATAGTAGTTGAAATCAAGCATTGATATTTCTTTCCGTTTCAGGACCGATGGACGAGGGTGCCGGCGTTTTGGTAAGTTAAGATCTTCCTGTTTATAGTTGTTTGCATAGCTGTGGTATAAATTCTTTCGAGGCATTCAGCACATTGCATAGCTTACTATCAGAAATTAACGTAAACATCATCAGGATCACATATTTGTACCATAAACATCATCAGGATCACACATTTGTACTGGCAAATGTGATTTTGCCCCTTTCAAACCATCTATAGGTTGGCATCATGTGTCCTTTAATAATGCTTTGATAATAATGTGCCTGACATCTATTACAAGTTATGGAAAGTTTAGAACATGCTATGTAGTGAGATGCTCCAATATTTGTTGAGTACCTTGGTGGAGCTGTGGCATGTGATGCATATCACAAACAGATATGCGAGCTGATGGCTTAGGAGTTTCATCTTGTATAGAAAAAGCACTTGATGATGCAGGAGTATCTACAGAAGAAGTAAGCTTGATAGCTAAGTTTTATGGTTGACGAAATTTGTTATCATTGTTATACTCTGGTTTCTATTTAATAATAGTTCGTGTCATGATGCAGGTTAATTATGTAAATGCCCATGCTACTTCAACTCAAGTTGGTGACTTGGCAGAGATAGATGCAGTAACAAAAGTATTTAAGGATAGTAGTGCATTGCCACAATTTCAAAGAAACTGCTTTAGCTCTAAATTGCAACAACAAAGGCCCCACTCTTATTGTGACAGAAAGAGCTTGACTGATGATCCGAATTCCTGTAAACATTGGTGGTGTTCTTCCCAAACTGATGCTGCGCAGTTCAGCTATTTTCTATAATTACATTGATACATGCATGAGGAACACATGATTGTTGACTTTATAGTCATGAAGTACAAGAATGAACTAGTAGCTCCTATCCAAGGGAATAGAAAATACCGCTGTCCATGGCTTATATTTGGATATTCTGGCAAGATCCACAAAAGCAAATGATGTTCGCCATGTGACCATATTCATTGGCATTGTTGCAGGAGCTGTTGAGGACATTGAAGCTGCAACTGCAAACTTCAATGCAACAAATCTAATAGGTGAAGGACATTAGGGAAAGGTACTTCAAAACAGAATCAAACTATATGTTCTTTTCTTGGCAATTTAGTTCTTATATCGTTCGTATAGCAGGTTTACAAGGGGAGACTAGACGATGGAACTGTAGTTGTGAGAAAGTGTTTGAAGATTGACCCAAAGCAGGATATGTGTGCTTTGGAATCTTCAATATGCAGCTCAGGTCCAAGTTCTCTAATTGATTCGAATTCTTGCAGAGATGGCAACATATAGGTTCCAAGATTCTTAGGTGGCACATACAATCTGACACAATAAGTAAACATTTCTGTGAAATTCTTTCAATGTGTAATATAATGAACTTTAGTATTGCTGTTTTTCTTAATTACATTGTTTTGGCATGTATGTCTTGTATTTATCATGATTTGTCTCTCAAGATTGCCGAGTGCTTGAACAAGATGGTGCATGGCACTTAGAAGATGGTTGTACTTTCAATTTTTTCCCAGGAACTGATAGATACAGCTATCTTGAACAACATACATTGGATGTCCTTGCATTGTCATTGCATTGCATGTCTAGTGCTAGTTGTGTTGCCCAATCCTCTAACCTATTATTCATTGTCGTCACAACATCGAAGTGGTTGGAGTTTTTGCAGTTAGTAAGAACCCTAGTGGCAAGAAAGAAAAGAAGAAATAGAGAATCACGGTGGAGTTTAGGGTGGTGAAAAAGGAAGATAACTACCGTGCAATTGTTTGCTGCCTTGGTACAGACCGTTCAGTTTCCTAGGATTAGACTTTTATAATTTCGCCTTAATAGAACCATTTGTTGCTATAGTTATTTTCGGCCCCTGAGGGGCAGAATTATTTGCTTAAACAAAGATTGTAGAATGTAATCTTCTGCTTCGCCTGCCAAAGCAGGAAGGTGGAAGCATTTCCCACCCCAGGTCTAAAGAGCCATGCAGAAGATTCCTTTATAAGCTCCCTTGCACCATTTGTTGTGCTTTTGTTTCTATGATTTTAATGGTTGAAACCAGCAGGTTCAAGGCAGTAACATGTTATTTTTATCGATTTTGGACGCATTTTTTTAACTTCGGACGTTCTGTTTTGCATGCCATAAAATCAGATTTAAGCTCGAAGTTTGATTCCACTTGAAGCTTTAAATTTTATATGAGTACATATATTATAGTATAAAGTCAAAGCATATTTATTTATATTGGTAGCTCCAAATATCAGTAAGCCAACCCATTTATATTGCAGATTATCTTGTGGATCATGGAAAGGAAAACACTAAGAGCATATCATTGATTTTGTAATCGCAAACATTTAAATGGAAGCTGGAATATTTTTATATAAATGACATATTTTGTATATTGTTTATTTGAATATTATAGAATGTGTTGAATATTATGGAAAATGTTAAACGTGAATTTGAGGTTCCATCCTGAGTTAAACCATTGAGATCTTGATTGAAATAAATTCTAAGCATGATTGGGTTCAAGTGTAGATTAGCTTGAACCCAGTTGGGAGTACATTTAATAAAAACATTGATCCTATAGAACATATGCCTATAGTTCCCATCTCTACGGTCCTCTACAATCGCTCCACGATCACAAATGAACAAACCTTGTGAAGCTTGCAACATTTGTAGCTCGGGTGTAAATGTAAGGTAGAGGGTAGGCTACATGAATAAATATTGGACGTAAAAATAAGGTTAAGGGTAGGGTAAATTGTGCTTAGACTCGGTGTAAAATTATGGAATCAGGTACTCTGCTTCGATAATACAAAACTGTATACATAGGGGTTTCTATGGAGGGCGAGCTGTATACATAGGGGTTTCTCCTGACCTGATGCACGCACATGCCATATGCCCCTAACATAGAGGTGAACCCACCGGGGATAATGACTCATGAGAAGCTACCCGTTCCTTGAGCTCCTTGTTATCTAACTGCATGCTGCCATACTTGAACAAACTGCTGGACTTGTTGTAACAAGGTTGAAACCTCCTCCATAGAAAAAAAAACACTAAATATGGACAAAGAAATACCTAGGCTTGGAGCAAGATAGACTCAGTACGGCATTCTGATTCAAGCTACAAGAGAAAATATTGGAGAATACGCGAGAAATACGCGAGAAATATGCTGGAACACCTGATACATCAGACATAATAGAAGGATTTGAGGTAGAAAGCTCAAGATTGGCGTTGACTCAGAATGGTTCGACAAGAATAAGATCACGCCAATCTTGAGCTTTCTACCTCAAGTTTATATATAGATCCATACCAACCGTCAGGATCACGCCACTGAAGGATGAGATCACGCTAAGTGTCGCACATACATGTATATTTTGCAATGGTTTGAAACCTTCTAGGAAATGGCTTTATATATGAAGAGGATACAAATGTTTCAAAAATTGTCGGTAGTTTACTTGACAAAAGGTGTGTGTCATGCAACTAAAAGATTGTGAGTCCTATATACGTACATAAAAGCCTTGAAAAAACACCTCTTCCGTCGAGGGAATACATTAGAATGTCAGTGGGAAACCCCCTAGTATAAGTACAAAAACACTGAGAAAAAAATCCCTTCCAGACACCCACATGGTTCATACGAGTCTTCTTTGCTAATCCCCCAACAATCTCGGAGGATCGCGTCCAGCGTCTTCTATGCATATGAGTTTCGGCAAATTGCCTCACACACTTCCTAGGATGATATTGTCCTTCCTGATTGTTTCAGGAGAGGCTTCATGTTAAAGATTTGTTGCTTTCTAGGAATAATCCAAAGTCCTCGTGGAACCATCAAGCTTGGGATTTGGTGCAATAATTGCCTCTTTGAACGTAAGCAGGAACACCTTAGTCCAGTGCTATCCTTAATCCATGGGGATCGGCAATAATATAATGCCTATGGGGTATGGGATAGCACATTGTCAAACCTAGAAGATCTGCATCATGGAAACCACCGTGCAGGATTCATGCTGCTAGATTCGAAGCAACTTCAATACACAACCCCCGAGTAATTCTTCCATGGCCGACCCAAATAGCTACCGATCTGATTTTTTAGGGTTCTTAATTCCATCACAGAATCTATGGTGCAGGCCTGGAACAAAAATCCAGTGTTTTGGTTTGGGTCTGTTCTTCCCTGCACAGTGTAGTTGACTTCACAGCGGAATTCTGCCAATTAAAATAAAATCCATCGTTCCATATATGTTGCATTCTCTGTAGAATTGGCGCAGAGAATGGGCGTGGCATCGATCTGTACCCCAACTCATCTTTTCTGTTGTGCCAATAGCTTTACAGGGTCAGAAGCCATTCTGGGCTAGAAGGAATACATGATTGCTTTTTCACAATCATGCATTCAATTTTTTGCAGGAAGTAAAAAAATGAAGCTTAAAGAACGAGGAGCAAAACAATCCATGCACGTATCCAAGAATTACGGCAGAGTGAAATGGGTGGAAAGCCTGTAATCCCACCACCATGAATTTGGAGACTCAGGAGGCAGGGCCACATGACCTCTTTCTAGGTACCCCTCTCCCCCTTTTTCAAATTTTGGGGGTGGAGGCTTCCCGCTTTAATGCAAAGGTGAGTTTTGGGTACCCTTACTTTTGGTCTCCCTCCTTTAACAATTTAGTTGACATTTTGGAGGCCCCCTCCCAGCGTTGGGGAAAGTCCGGGGCAGAGGCAACTATTCCGATTTGAATTGCCAGATGGCCGTCCAGGGTGGCAGAGTGGCGGAACACCTTCCGCACAAAATAAAGGAAATTTCGGATTACTGCCGACAGCCCAATCCTCAACCGGCACTTACTAGTAGTAATACTACTGTAGCAAGCAACAAATTTGTCTGATTGTAACAAAATGAAGCGCCCACCATCCCATCGCTGCAAAACTTTAACCCGCTGCAAAAATTTAATGCAAAGAAACAGAAAGAAAGGAGGGAAACAAAATCGAAAATCCTTTTTATCTCTGTACTGTAATATCGGCTTGCTCTCTTCTACGGCATGGGATCCGTTCAACAATCAGAATAACAGATTCAAGAGGTCGATCAAGCACTATGTGGCACTGGCAACTAGGTTCCATCTCTGCTCCATTTCTCTGTTTTCTTCTAAAGTTCTAAATCGATGTGATTCATGAGGCCTCCCGCCTTGTATACAGAGAGTTTTTACTGAATTGGAACTGTGGGCAATATAAACTGAATGGGCTTAACAAAGCAGTGTTAAACTGTGGGCAATATAAACTGAATGGGACTTACGGTTTCTCAACCAAGCAGTGTTATGAATGCTCCAAATCGATCTGTATAAAACTGTGGGCAATATAAACTGAATGGGCCTTACGGTTTCTCAACCAAGCAGTGTTATGAATGCTCCAAATCGATCTGTATAACTGTGAAATAAGAATCGACTACAATGCAGTAAGAATCAATCGTTCTATTACTGTCTCAACAAAGCAAAGGTAATCCGATCTCTCCCTCTGTATTTTTTTTATCCCTCTTTTGTGATTCGTCTTTTAGCTTAAAGTTTGATTCATCCAGAATTATGATGCCACCTGTTTTCTGCAAGATAGATTAGTGAACCCTTTTTGGTGTGAGTCATCAGTAGGGCCTATTGTTGGTTTTGGATTGGAAGAAAACAGATAAGGAAATGTTCTAGTTTATGCACGTTAGAAGATATAGCATGAGGCCTAGGTTACTTTATAGAATCTAGGAAATTCCGTTTCCAGGCAATTTGCAAGCTAATAACACAGGACATTTGTTGAGTCCAAAGCATCCAATAATTTAATCTTGTCATTGTATTTTATTGTTTGCTTTCTTACTTGAAATATTTTTTTCTTTTACAAACTTATCATAAAGAATTGGTTTTGTAATGTATTGTAATGCACTTGATTGCTTCTAATTTATTTTTCTTGATATTACAGGTTTAATTTGCTTTTATGCTCGTTATACTTATTATCAAATATGGCAAAAAAACAAGCAAGCCTCTTTGCGATGCCCGGATTTGTAAGACCGGAATTAGCAAGTTCTTCAAGCGTAAGTAAAGCTTTCGATAATGAATTTGTAGAGCATACAAAAGAGCTAGCAGGAGAGATGTCAAGAGTAAACCAAGCAAAAAGAAAATTCCAAGATGATTGGTTGGAAAAGTTTCGTTGGTTAGAAGAAGATCTTGAACAAGGCCTTCTTTGGTGTACTATTTGTAAGAAAGATCGGCATTGCAAGAGCCTATTTGGCACAACGTGTGCCAAAAATTTCAAGACTTCCGCCCTTGAAGATCACGCAAAAAGCCAAGCACATAGAGAAGCTATTCTACTTATGGACCAAGAGAAGGATGGGCTCGAACGATGCACGCAAAAGAGGAAAGCTAATGTGGAGGCATCAATAGAGAAGATATTTAAATGCGCTTATTTTATAGCAAAAGAGGACATGGCTTTCATGAAACTTGCAAACCTTTTGGAGCTCTTGAGGGAATGTGGAGTGGAAGATCTTCCTACCATGTATAATGATAATAAGGCATGTGCAAGCTTCATTTTTCATATGAGTAGAGCCATTGAAATTGAGATATATGCACGCTTGAAAAAGAGCCCATGGTTTGGAATAATGGTTTTGCGCATCGAACAAATTTATGTGTTCAAGAAGTTTGTAAGAAGCCCGCAATAAAGACCACGTGCAAGTTTATTGATGAGATCGTGAATCAAGTGGCCGGCTTTTTTCATAGGAGCACCATTCGCCAAGGTGTTTTCGAGAAAATGCAAGAGGCATTGGATTGTTCTTACTTGCGTGTCTTAGGTATTGCGAAGACACGTTGGTTGAGTAGACATGGCGCCATTGCAAGACTTTGCGATGTTTATGAACCATTGATGGAGACCCTACGAGTTCAAAGTGATGGTAAGACAATTTACTTGAGCTTGAAAAGTTTTAAAATTGTTTACATTCTTCATTTTCTTGGTGATATCCTTAAGATCACAAGTGACTTGAGTCTTGAATTTCAAAAAGAGTATGTTGACATTACCACGATAGCAAGTTTATGTAGAGGCAAAGTTATGGAAATTGAGGAGGACTTTTTACATGCGGGAATAGATTTGAATGGCTTCCAAAGAGATAGTAAGAATTATCCCATCATCCCGGATTATGGTAATGAAAAAGGATACCTTGCTACCTTAAGGTCATCCGTGAAAGGGAATATGTATAGGAGTATTGAAATGGATAGAAGTATTGATGGAGAAGATCTTGATGCGGCTATTCTATTCCAAAAGGCATTTGCTAATGCCTTGATTGATTGCTTGAAAGAGAGACTCCAAGATCAAGTAACTCTCTCATCTATGAAGGTGTTGTCTCCATGTAACATGCCCATTGGTGCACCACGTAAAAGTATAGGGTTGGAGGAGATAAGGGCACTAGGTGAGTTCTATGGGAATGGAAAAAGGGTGAATTCAAAAGAGTTTGTTCCAATTGTTGATAAAGCTTCGTTGATTGTTGAGTTTGGGAACTATAAAAGGCAAGCTACTACGGAATGGCTTGGTAGAGGCTTCTTGGACATATGGGGTATGATCCGTTGCAATGAGACTTGGAAACAAAAGTTTCCCGAGCTACTAAAAATTGCGGAAATTGGCCTTATTCAATGTTCAAGTACGGCTACTTGTGAAAGGGGTTTTAGCCGCATGAAATGCATCAAAAACAAGTTTAGAAATAGACTACAAAGAGATGGCCTTGATGCATTGCTTCGGATCTCAATAGAGGGCCCCAAGTTAGGGGATTTTGACTTTGGTGAAAGTATTAATTTGTGGCGGAATAGTCCACAATATCGACAAATCTTTACGGGATGCCCACTTGAGAGGCGGGAGAGGAGATTTCAAGAAGACAACATGCTTATTGAAGAGGTAGGTGAAGACTTATCGTGAACTTATTATGATGAGACAAACTTTTTTTCTTAACTTGACATTGTGCTTATGCTTTTAAGTTCTTATAACTCTAAAATATTATGATATGATAAGCGGATTTTATTTATGCTATTATCTATATGATGTAGCTACAATGTTATGATAAGGCAAACGTTTTTGAACTTCATATTATGATTTTGTGTAAGTTCCATAGCATTATAATGTGATATGATATTTGAAGTCTATTTCTGTTATTATTTACATGGCATATCCTTAATGTAGCATTTTGATTTGGTTTTGATGTTATATTATGCTAATTATAACTATTTGAGTACTTGGTAAATAGTGGCAATGAATTCATTGTTGCATGCATACTTTAATTTTTTTGCCTTCAGAAAGTAGGATCTGGTTGTGAATTTCTTTTGCAGAACGATCCGATTCAAAATTATAATTTCCGATTCAGTGAGAAAACTACAGGAAATTTTCCGCTCAGAGGAAAAAGGTTTCCCCAACGCTGCCCCCTCCTCTCCCGTATGGAAAACCGTATATGGTGCCCCCTCCTCTCCCGTATGGAAAACCGTATATGGAGGGGGTATTAAAACCTCTATGTGGCCATGCCTAGGAGCTCCTCGAGCGGCTCCTTCACGAGTCCTCCATACTTTTTGTGGGAAAAACGTAGGCTGCAAGTTCTTCCGTTTTCGTACATTCCAATTCCGGCTGCTCCAAATCAGGCCGTTCCAACAAGCCTTTGGCGAAAAAATGCTCTATCCAACGGCCCATTTAATTTCAACCAAAAAAAGCCAACAAAACCGAGACGATGGCTCATTGGGAAACCTACTTATAACAGAAATTGTACAACAAACATGTTATCATACAAAATCTTAGTCTTAAACAGAGGAACACATCATTTGAGCAGATAATATTTTAAACATTCAGTCTTCAAACTAAATAACAGTAAACCTCATAGCAAATAAGTCCTCATTTAGAGGAATTAGCACGTAGCTTTTCAAGAATCTTTGCCAAGCCCTGAGAAATTGTCTTCAGCAATTTAATTTTCTCTTTTTCCATCTCCATCAACTCAGCATGAGCTTCTCTTCTAAACTCAAGCATCCTTGTGAAGCCAGCAACAAGTTCATCTGTAACTGTCTTAGACTTTTTGCACCTAGAACGCCTTGAAGCAGACAGTAAATTCTGTGTGGTATCCTCTTCAAACTGAATATCACTTTCATTGCCATTTGCATCACCTTCATTCATCGTTTGTTCTTGCGTATTTGGCCGTCTTCTCTTTGCCTGCCCTCCTGTCAATACAATGTCTTCAGAAGTGTTGTTGTCAGGGATGCTGGCAGTTTGAATTTGAGTCTCATGGTTGACAGAATGTGTATGTTGCATGTTCTCAGCAGGCATTACATGGTATCCGTGGAATTGATGATTGTTCATAGTAGGTATGGGAAACTCTTGAGAACCAAATGAAGTTCCCATGACGGGAACTCTATGTAACATGGAAGCATGCATGAAATGAGGCGGATTAACACTCAGCTGTATGGAAATGCCATCCTGAGATTGTGAAAAAGGGTCCTGTGCATCGTAGTTGTTCCCACCAGACTGCATATTTACACTATCTCTCAGACCAACCGGGTAGTCCTTGAATCCAGCCATGGGATCAACCACATATGAACAGGAGGCCTGTAGCTATAAGAAATTCCCATTACTCAGTTCAGGTATCCTTTTTGATAACAAAATATTGATGAAGGCATCTACTTTAAAATAGAACTAAACAATGCATGGTTGTAGAAATGTTCTAGAAGGCAATGAAGCATAAATTTCTAGGAGGCAATGAAACATACGCATTTCTTAGTGCAGAAGATCTCCAGCATCTACATAAACATACACATTTCTTACTGCAGAAGATCTCCAGCATCTACATTCTTAAACTGAGATGATTTACAAACCCACGAAAAAATCCAAGCAGGCACGACGGGAGTATAGAACTGACCTAAAAACGCAAGGAATTAGCACCCAATATTTCCTATTGGATAGCCTCCAATGCTGTGCAGAAATGCGGCTAGAAGAGAAAAAAGCTGCATGGAACTTCTGCTTCCGAACAGATTCGTTGGGCCGGCTTTTACAAAAAGCCGCGCTCCCTCTCCAAACTCTTCAAGATTTGCAGAGGATGCGGGTTCCCTCCATAGCGGTCGCCCATCGTTCTTGGGCGCTAATACACACATTTTGATTTGCTCCTGGGATACTTGCCACGTCACCTCGATTTCCCTAATATTGTACCCTATTTTGTATTTCGATTCAAATAAAATCACTCTCATCGCCAAATCATATTGACCCCTGGATCATTGTGATGATGTAGATAACGCTGTTTCTTGGATATATGATTAATCAAACATTTCCCATTGAAAATGACTTGAGCTAGACGCATCAATTTGCACACCAATGGGGATGAAATGTTAGCTACTGGCGTTTCATGTGGACAACTTGTAAGCTTTCACTACAAAGAATTGTTTTAAATCATCTCACATTTCACATTCTGCTGCTCTGAGTATGCATGCTAGAGAAATTCATTCCCCTTCATTCTAGATTTTGTGTTTATTTGTTAGCCGCCCATGACAGTGGCTAAAAGAATGTGCTTATAAAGATACTCCCATTACATAATTGACTCACATATATGCAATTCCACAGTACAATGTACTACATCCTTAATGCAACGCACTTTCTGCATTCGCATTCTAAATTGCCTTGGGGCTGCTGTAATGATGGCATAGATTATGGATTTACACATTATAGCCTTGATTGTGTTGCAATGTCTGCATACATCTTCTCAATAGCCTTTAGAAATCGGGCCTTCGCCTCTGGCCTCTTGATCTGAACAAATTGCATGATATCAGAGGACTGCCTACATATACAATTGGTCATCAAATTACAATTGGT
This sequence comes from Isoetes taiwanensis, assembly GCA_021234155.1. Classification (NCBI taxonomy): domain Eukaryota; kingdom Viridiplantae; phylum Streptophyta; class Lycopodiopsida; order Isoetales; family Isoetaceae; genus Isoetes; species Isoetes taiwanensis. The sequence goes on along the minus strand of JAJEKV010000011.1, from coordinate 22,339,638 downwards.
CAATAAAACTTTTTACCTTGAATGTTGGCGTCAACAATCCATTCTCTGAAGTAAAAGGTTCAGCGACCAGGGTCACTGCCTTGGCAAATTCAAATCCCCTAAGCTGTAGATGCTTTCATAAGAAAATGGACAAAATAATTGAACAATCATCGGTGTTAGAGCATCCAAAAGTACCTGAGCTTCCCGTGCAACAGCATCCATATCTGCCAGTACGGCTGCCTTGACAACAGGGTCCTCACACAGCTTTTCAAGATCCTCAGCATGCTACAAGATCGACCCAGCTATACTTAAGAACTGACACATCAATAACCAAACCGCATGCCTATTATAGTGGTACCTTGATGCCCCTTGACTTTGCCCAGGCTGGCAAGGTTTCTGGATCAATAACTGCAACTGCTACTAAGCTGGCATTGAAACTGTCACCTGGTAAAGATGTGCACAACAACTTATGTACATACTGCATGACCTTCTACATAAGACTTAATCATCACCAAATGAAAAAATCTCACCATATATAAAGCATTGCGAGATGAACTTGCTCCGCTGATAGACATTTTCAATCTTCTCCGGAGCAATGTACTCTCCTTGAGCAAGCTTGAATATATTTTTTTTCCTGTACATGAAAAAATAGAATGAAGAAAACCCACAAAGAATAGCAATCCAAGGTCGAATTTCCACCTATCAATGATCTTCAAGCGTCCTCCAGGGATCCATAGGCCAATGTCACCAGTGTGCAACCATCCTTCCTTATCAATCACTTCTTGTCTGCCAATGAAATAAACAGACTAAATAACACGTAAAAAGCACTATTAGAAACATTAGAACAAGAGTCTGGCCTACGGATTACGTTTGAAGATCATCTTTGTAGTAGCCTCTAAAAATAATTGGCCCGCGTACACATATCTCTCCTCTAGGATAGGGCTTGTCATCATTTGTGTAGTTCATTTCAGGTACATCAGCAAGTTTTACTTCTGAAATATATACTTGTTGTAAGTATAAGTTTACATTAAAGATGATAAGAGTGTCAACTGAATTGCAAACACTAACCACACGAAGGGCTAGGTGATCCAACATGCCCAGTAGTGATGTCTCCCTCTTGGACAGACGAAATAAGACAAGCAGTCTCGGTCATACCATAACCTTCCATCACGAATCCACCAAAGCATCTGCTCGTAAAGTGAACAAAATGTTCTAAAACATTCTTGAAATCAGGAAAACAATGAAAAGAAAATAAGCTAGAGAGTACATTCTTAAGAAATCGAGGACTTCTGGAGAGATCGGTGATGCACCAGACAAAATCATCCGCACACGACCTCCTAATCTTGCCTTTATTTTGTTAAACACTAGACGATCCCAGATTGGAGATGGGGCCTTCCCTAGAATTCAGCAAATAAATCTAAGCCAGCAATCAAAATTGCAGCGTTGGCATCCAGAATTGCCATAGATACCTGCTTGAATAGCTTGTTTTTTGGCATTGAACGCAACATTAAAGAGCCTTTCGCGTAAACCCCCAGATGATTGAACAGTGGCTAAAATTCTGCTGATCGTAGGTTAGATTCCACCCATAGATATAAGTGGGTACACCACTTGAACAGAAATCAGTTACCTATCATAGATCCGGTTGTACAATCTTGGTACACTAGCAAATATTGTAGGTTTTAAGGCATCCAAATCATCCATCAACTTTAAAATATCCTATCATAAGACAAAATCATCTTAGACATGAGCCGTTGCTATTCAGGACAGAAAACATTCAAATCATAAAACTTTACAGTTAAGGCAACATTTGCATGCCATAGGATAAATTTCATAACTCAACAGGCTGTTCTGCACAGCAAATTCATATCCAAGCATAGAACGAAGCACCTATGATACACGATGCTGGCAGCTTTATAATACTCACCCCCTGATAAAAGCCAATTGCCACTCCAAAATGAGCCATAGACAATACGTTTAACCTTTCGTATATGTGAGCTAGTGGCAAGTAAGAAAGGTGCCTGCAAGTAGAATATGCAAACCTCTTTACATGCATGATGAATGTGCCATATTATATTAACAACTTACACGTCCCAAGAATAAATTTGGGCCCCCATGCATGCACCGGCTGAGCTAGCAATAAGGTTTCTATGAGTCAGCATTGCACCCTGTATTATAACAATTAAATCTATCAACAAAGATCATAATAGCTATAGCAGTGTATACAAATCAGAGTAAACCAGAGTGCGCATGATAAACGCAGTTTAAACATGGCACAAACAATCCTCAAGAACACATACCTTGGGGGTACCTGTTGTACCACTCGTATAACATATGGTAGCAATATCTTCAGGCGCTGGAGGAGAAAATGGTCGATTATCAATTTTTCCCTACACAAACATAAGAACAGTCAATCAAACACAACTAAAAACAGAGCAGTCATATAGGGCTCTGATAGAAGACATAAATTATTCTTATAGCACAGGCAAGTGCTCTCTAAGCTTTATATTCCTGCACCTTCATACATCATGAATTCTGGGAGAATGCTTTGCATGCCATCTTTTGCACCCAGTTACTGGATTTGAACAACTTACCTACCAGAGAGAGATGCAGAGAGGATTGAAACAATCATTATTATCAGTATAACAAAATTTCCTTTGTGTCATAAGCATCCATAAGTACTAAAAATATAACTTCTTTAAAATGGCTACTAGACTCAGAAATTTGATCCTTGACATTCACTATTAAGAATTAATAAAATTGCACCTAAAACATGGAGTTCTTATGCCAAAAGAAATTACCATGGCCTCAAGCCGCCTATAAGACATTATTGATACTCCAGATTGCGATGGTAAAGATGGAATTGCATGTTCCTGGCCTCCCACAACCTAAACAAGTATATATAAGACAAACAGCTATAACAGTAATCTTATATGTGAGAAACAATAGCTTACCACAATAAGACGGACTGATGGAAGGTCTGCTAAACAGCTTAGGAGCTGCAACACAAGTAATCATTGATAGAGACAAAGTTGCATAAGTCTTCACGATGTAAATACTTTATGTATCCTAATCAACTTTACATGGAACTTAAACTTATATAGGAAAATTTACTGGAATTGCTACAGAGATTCATAAGCACTAATGATAACAATTCTTAGATCTAAATTCTGGAACGCAAATGAAAAGCACGTACAGTCTGGAGTTTATCAGGTGTGCAGAAGACTGCGGATATCTCTGCATGGTTTATAATATACTTCACGGCATCAGCACCTGAAACACCATAGGCATAAAACTTCTAGGTTATTATAGGTTTCTAATATACTTCAGGTCAGGCACCTGCAACACCTTCACTCTTCGAGCAGAAAACTTCTATTTATTACCTAAAGTGTCGTATAGCGGGACAGAAGGTAAGGAATATGAAGCGCACGCATGTTCCACAATTATCCACTCAGGACGATTGATCAGATAAAGACCAACTGCAGACCCCTAAGAAACGCAATATGCACAATTATAGCAAAATGCAGCTCACAGAACTTCTAAGGTAACTTTGATTAGCTAGTAGTAAGAATTGAAGGAGTGCAGTTGATGTCTTAGTTGCCTTTGTAATCCCATGTGAAATAAGACCAGAGCCAATGGCAGAGCGTGCTGAGGCAGCTTCTCCATAAGTCATCCATTTATATCTGTTCCATACAAATAATTATGTAGAACAGGTAATGGAAATGCTTGAGATATGGCAAACACAATTTTGCTTACTCTCCAACAGTTCCATCTTCGTCAAATCTTGTCCCAAGATATTTCAGATCGGCATATTTGTTTGCTGCATAGCTAATCAGCATAGCAAGAAAAAAGAAACAAATTACGCACCAAGATAATTTTTCCACAAATATAAAAGTTTCATACTGAAACGACACCATTCAAAATCCAGTATAAAAGCTCCATATTAACATGAGATGTATAACAACCAGCACCCCAATAGATGAGTAATACTTACACAAAATTATCATGTACTGTTCCTATTTCGGGATGGTCAGGATAGTGGTCTATCAGCTGCAGAGGTGACAATGCAGATCTGCAAAAGAATAGTAACCCATATGTAAAAAGCATCTCATATTTGATGCAGATAATTTCTGCAATAACACATGCATTGTACCTGTACACATTCCACTTCCCAGTGCTTAATTTTTCTGGCAATATAACACTGTAGCCCTGCTCTGAATATTGAGGCACAAAACCGTATTAAAGTGCTAACCGATTGGTTTGGTTCATGGCTTTAATTGACATTCAAAGAAATGGCCATAATGCACCAATTACCTATGTAGTATTCTTTGGCTGGAGGTGGCTTCGTTGCAGCTGACATATTGTTCTGCAATACCATCTTTGAATTCAGTAGAAGATAGACATGCTTTATTAAACCCATCATGTATACTACATCATTTATTTTCTTACAACAGAGAAAAGCATCAAGCTACCTATTAAAAACGAAATTGAAAATACTTTATTCGCGATAAAGCGTGCAGATACATTACTAGCTTTCTTTAAGGCAGCTGTAAAACATTATATACATTACAAATTCTTTCATATGAGGATTGTAATTTCTTCTCACTTCTTCGTAGACAGGACAAGTTGTATTTACTGAATTCAGAGCAAAGGGCATCCGTTCACTTAGGATCAACTGAGGACGTTTTAAAGCAAAACTAGTGGATCAGCACCTGCCAAAGCTGCAAAGCCCCGTCTTTAAATTGAATAAACCTAAAGGATCATTCCAAAGACCAGTACTGAGTCCTGATCGTTGAAACTTGGGTATAGTTTGTCTTTCACATATCCATTCAACAGCAAATAGGAGAAATAAACAGTCCTCGGGCTCAGACTACAGATCAAATCGAAATTGCCTGGGGTTGTGCATTTCCAAAATTTTACGAGAAAAGGGCTAATTGTTCAGATGTAACAGTTCATCTTGAAAACAAGAATGGTGTATAATTATGTAGGCCATCAAAAGAATGCCCTTTAAGAAAGGAACCAACAATTCCACAGGCTCCAAAATTTTAAAATGAGATATATCCCTTCAGTTGGATAATCGGCACATCATAAACTAACCTCCTGAAGCAGATGGCAAGTATAATTTAGAGCCGATCCCAGGCTAATGAATCATGGCAGCCGGAGGAGCTAAAGGTAGAGTACGAGCTCGAAAATGCATTCAAATATGATGGGCGTTCATAATTGGGAAATTCGTTCCAAAAATAGGAGCTGTGTCATCCAGATATACTGCCTCGGGAAGGGAAAAAAAATTGTTTATTTTTCCCACAAATGGCATTTCATTTTTTTGTAACAAAAGGAAAAGAATGCCTGATTGATGCTGCACGACACCATATGCAACTAGCCTTAGGTTTATGAAACTGTTCAACTATCATTCATAGCAAAGAGCTTAATTCTTATGAAGCACCTTCAGCCTCCAAAGGAAATCTTTCCTAAAGCAACGTGTAGATTCTCATCTTCCAGTTCCTAGTGACCATGAATTGATCTATTTTCCAACATAATGGGTAATTGGGATGCTTTTCAGTAATGCAATATTTGCTTGATAAGGTGTACACTTGTTAATCACTTTTATACATATAATTCGATCCAAAACTATGTCTATCTTGACCTTTGGCAATGGAATTGTTCAATTTTATTTTTTTCAAAATTTTTTTTTATGAAATAGTAATCAAATTTATTACGTTCTTGTAATATAATTTATTCTTAGAAGTTAAAGTCAGTTGATCTATGTGGCCACTCACTCTGCACCATGTAGCATAAATTCTCAAGGAATGTTGCTTAAACTGCTAAATGATGACATGGTTGCTTCCATATTTTGATTCTAGCCTTTGCGCTCTGCACCTCAACAAAGATTCCCCATCAAAATCGAAGATAAGAGCTCCTTTTTTGTACTAGTAAATGGTGCTCAGTGTTGCCAGGTATTGATATTGGGTGTATTAACCTGAACCCGAGATTCATCGAAGTGTTGATTTGGTAGGCACTTGAAGTCGTGTTTACACTATTCTCGTTAAGAAGCACATAATTAAAAAGAGTATAATATAATTTATTTTACATCCACTAGGACCAATTGGCCTTGGGACCCATACAATGTTGAGATATTACAACCATTATTGCTAGGATAAAAAAAAAATCTATGCCGCTAAAAAGGTTCCCAAAGGAAAATTCTTTGCAGTAATAAAGATACCAAAAAGGCAATAATAAACTAGTTAAGCAAACAAGAAATCTATCGTGGCGGCCAAGGCCGCCACGAACATTTCTCTTTCCTGACTCCCCACCGTGAACATTTCTCTTTCTCGATTTTAGATAGTTGACACGTATCACTAATCAAAGGCTCTTGGCCGCCACGAATATTTCTCTTTCCTGACTCCCCACCGTGAACATTTATTTCTCTTTCTCGATTTTAGATAGTTGACACGTATCACTAATCAAAGGCTATTTTAACACCACATATTTGCATTCTAAGCCACATATAATGTATATATCTATTATAGGCAATCGTTTTTTGATGACACTTGTCCAAACTTCGCAGTTCTTTGAATTAGATTCAGTTTGTGATTCAACTCCATCGTCATAGATACCCAACAGGTCAGGAACAAGTTTGACTAGTCGGATCTCTTTTCACATGGCCAGCTCTAAATTGGTTTGCTCCCTTGCTGAAGAGAAGAGCTCCAGAATTGCAAGACTTTACTGCTTTCATTGTTGAGCTCGAGGCAATGTTTCGGAGATACGGATTAGCAGCACACAGTAGTCACAAAGCTCAATAATCTCAGGCAAGATTCCGTCCAGCTTTTGTCCATGCATCTGAATTTTGCCAAATTGCTATATATACTATCAGGATGATGCTCATCATCAAGTTTCTTTTTGAAGGGGCTTGCATGAGGATGTTAAAGATATGTTATTGTCGATGAAGGACCCCAAGACGCTAGAGGAAGTCGTCGAGTCGGCAGTTCATTATGATAATCATCTTTTTGAGCGTAGGCAAGAAAGATGAAATCAGTTTGTTTCTCCAATTCTGCAAGCACCTTCGAAATCTCTGCTTCACTCATGTCCCCAAAATCAAACGGCAATGTCTCTATGCAAAGTGATCGTGTGGTCCAAGGCCCCTCTGCTGCTAAGAAGCAGCACTGGAGAGAGACTAATATTTGCCTCTACTGTGGAGGTATTTGCCATATTGCTCGTGGATGTCCTATTAAGCATCCGAATCAGTTGGGAAACTCCAAGGGTCAGTCTGAGAGATAGGAGCTCTCAACAGTTAACCGACGTTTCATATGTAATGTGAGCCATATTAGAAAAATGATCAACAAGGACATGATGGCATCATGACTCCGAGAGACTGGCAGCTTCGAAATGAAATCCACTAAAAACTCTACTAAGGTCCATCTGGAACATGTAATGTCTAGAGAAGACCATGAGGAAGATTTTGTGAGCCTTCACTCAACAGCAAATATTGCAGGATCGAGTGTCAGACTTCGAGAGTGCGGCGGAGCCCACACTACTAATGCTTTCGAGTAATATGTAGCATAATAACAGGGGGGTTCCAGGGAGATTTGATATAGATATAATGACAATTCCGAAAATCATAGACTATATCTCTAAAGACAATTGAATGGGTTATAGAAAAAAAAAGATGGATTTAAAATAAAAAATAATCATATTAGCTCACTAGTTATATTAGTCAAAATAGTCTTATTAGGACATTGACTTATTTTGGTAGAGATTCGAGCCCTCATATTTCATAGTCTAAAATCTTGGACAATGCTATAGAGGTTCCATATTCCATCAAAATCTTAGGCAAACTTGCGATCTAGTTCTTTGAATAACAACAGATAGAAGTCATAACAGTGGCATTGTTTGGCATAGGACAATGGCAAAGTTAATTCACTCCATCCGCAGCTCCTGTATACACTTGCAGATAGATCAAAAAGTCCTAGGCCTTGATTGTAGCCTACCGGAGACGTAAATATAAGGCTAATCATGGGTTGCATCTCCTCCTGTCCGATAAGGGAGGAAGGCTACTCTTTCCAAGCGGTATATTGCCAGTGCAGGTAGCTGGAGAGACGAGGTTGCCCAGATACTCGACCTAACCTCAATGAGGGACACATTACCTAGGAGGGGTCAAACCCATACTTTACCCTCTCGCAGTAGTAAACTATAAGGTCTAGCAAATAATGAACTCCCAATAGACCGCAAGGATCTCCTTTGCACTCGTTCGAGTTCCCTATTGTAAGTGAATCAAGCCCCTTCACCCATGATCAAGCAGGCTTCTATGCAAGACCGAATACTAATGAGAATTACTAAAATCTACTACTAGAGTCATAGCTAACCATGGCTCCTAAGTTATCCCCTCCTATGTGGATTGGTAATTAGATTGAGGAGAACGTTATAAGAAGCTCCCTCGAATAAAATCCAAAGAGGTGCATCACATTGAATTTTGTGACTGCAACCGAGGAGATCTCACATCCATCAATCACACCAACAAAATTGGGACGAGCCTGATCTCAGAGATGGCACCACTATCGAGTTGCGCCTATCAAATACACTATCCATAAAACAAGTATTCGCACCACTATCAAGTCCAATAATATAGAGATCAAAAGTGACATTAGACGAGATATCTAGCAGTGTGAATACCTGCCATATTCAGCCACTGCACTGTCAACATGCAGAAGAGAGAATAAGCAGATCTCTACCTCAAAAACTCAAGATGATCCCAGATGGTCAAGCAGTGCCTGATTGACCTTTTGCTACAAAAATTATAGAAGAGTCGTGGAGTACAGGCCTAATATATTTTTGCACCAAATATAGAAAATGGAATTGCCAATCCAATCAGACGAAATCCTGGAGTAGCTAAGAGACCAAGGCCAAGCAGAGAATGATAATATTGCAGCAAATTCGGTTCCATGCCATGAACAGATGCTCATTGGAGGCAGAAATTAAAACTCCAATAGAAGAAGGCGGCTCTTTTTTCCCATTGTATATCCTGTAGCTGCAACTAAAATTCCAAATCCATAGGCTGCACCATTCAATAGCATCGGCCAGCTTCTCAGAAATAAAAAGAGGAGGGGCATCCGAAAAGAACGGCCAAGCTGCCCTAATGCCTCAGCTCCAGTCGCTACAGTATCAACAATGCCATATTACATAAATTAAAAAAAAAAAAAAAAGGAAAAGCAAACTGTTACAGAATCAAAGAACAAAGGAAAAAAAAATTATTCTGCGCTACCTTGGATGGTCCATAATGATCATAGGCAAAATCAAGATAAGGAAAAATGTTCATCAACTTTGTCAATAAAAGATGTGCTAAAGAGCCGTAGGCTCTAAATGATCCTGGAGCCCCAAATCTGCAAAAAAAAGGAGTAAGCGCTCCTGCCAAGTTTGGCGATGACACCAGAAGTGTTCTTATCTGGGCATAGCTTGCTATGGCAAACTTGAAATGGGATATGCCAAGATGCAGACCCAGCATTAGATATGCTAAAGAATAGCGGCAGATTGTCGCGGGAAAGGGGAGAATAGTAGATGTATGGAGAATGTGCGAGAAACGTGGCCATGGCAGGGAACCTCCAGATGATCTACTACCGGGATCGAAAATCTTCCGGTGGCAGTATGATGAACCGCTCAGAGAGCCATAACTGCTTAGGTCTCGCCCCCAAATCTTTTTTAGTTTTGGGCAAAATTGTTCACGTCCTTTCAGGCAAAATAATAACTAACTATTAAACTTAAACGGACGGCCCAGAATGAAAGCTGTGAAACAAAACAAAATGAAAGGTCAAGATCGCGCACAAACTATCATCTTTTGGCTTTAATACTATATATTCCTCAAGCTCAGCATTAAGAAATGTTGTACTAACGTCCATATGATGCAGTTCTAGATTCATGGCATTAGCATATGATAGCAACAATCTTATACTCTGCGTCTTAACTATAGGTGAGAAAGTTTTCTGGAAATCAATACCCTGTTTTTGTGAAAACCCTTGTGCGACCAGTCTTGCTTTATATTTCTTAGATACTCCATTTGCGCCTGTTTTAATCTTAAAAATCCACCTGTTACCTATAATATTTTTACCTTTTGGTTTTGGCACTAATTCATACGTGCTGGTACGTTTGAAAGAGTTGAGTTCATCCATCATTGCATCTTTCCAGCACTTTGCATCCTTTGCTTTAACTGCCTTCTCATATGTATCGGGAACATTTGGTTCTAAAACAGCCATTAGGAAAATTATACTATGCTCTTATTCATTTTCTCTTTCTGCTATTCTTTTACTCCTTCCTGATTCCAATCTTCCATATTGCGAGTTGTCCATACCATGTTCTGCCTGCAACCTTTCTGCTTCACTCCTTCTTTTTCTGACGATTTCTATTGGCTGCTCAGGATACTCTGCTACTTGATCATGTGTATCATGATCTTGACTTTGTATTTCAGAAAAATCAGTAGATGCTTTGATATCATTTATAATATCATCGTCTTCTATTATGTCTGAGTTTATTGTCTCTTCTTTATGCTTTGTTCGTATAACTTTTCTCTCTCGTGCACTAATTCTGTCACAATATACTGTAGATTCATCAAATCGTACATCTCTGCTCACAACAATTTTGTTAGTTTCTGGAATAAACAGCCTTTAATCTTTCGACTCTTCATCATACCCAATCAAATAACCTTCAATTGCCCTGTCATTTTTTCTTTGTTCAACATGAACATGTACGTATGACAAGCAGCCAAAGACCTTGAACTTGTCATAGTCTTGTGACCTGCCACTCCATACTTCATCCGACACTTTTCCATCAAGTCTTGTTGTTGGTAATTCATTGTGAATATAGACCGCAGTTTTTAGAGTTTCATCGCATAATTTATTAGGCGGACATATATGTTTTAACATAGCTCTTACAGAATTCAGAATTGTTCTTTTGAACCGCTCAGCAACTCCATTCTGTTGTGGAGTAAAACTGCATGTTAATTGTCTCCTAATTCCTCTTTCTTTACAAGTGTTTGAACTTTTTTGACAGATACTCGCCTTCTCTATCAGACCTCAAACATTTTACCTTATGGCCTGTATCTCTTTCCACTTCAGATACAGAGTTCTTGAAGGCATCCACAGCCTCAGCTTTTCTATGCAGAAGATAGCATTTTGCTCTCCTGGTGTAGTCATCCACAAAGGACACACAATATCTTTTGCCAGACCTAGATTGCACATTCAAAGGACCACATAGGTCACTATGAATCAATTCCGAAACCTCTCAGGCTCTTTTGTTAGTACGTTTAGGAAATGGCAACCTACTATGCTTTCCTAGTATACATCCCCTGCATATAAATTCTCCTTTATTTTTCTATTTTTTTCCTTTTATCAGCCCATCTTCCATCATTCTTCTTATTTTATTGAGATTAGCATGACCCAACCTTTCATGCCAAAGTTCTGGCGATACCTGCACAACCATATTAATCTCACTACCATTTGGCAATAGCTCAAATAGACCAAAACTTGAGTTTATTATTCTTGAACACTTTACATATGGACTTATCAAACAACTGGTAGTCCATGTCTACCAGCTATGCAACGGCAATCAGATTTCTCACAACTCCTTCAACACACAATACATTTTTCAGATTTACAGGTTCACCATTGAGATAAAAAATCTCAAGCACTCCACTCTTATCTACCTTCTTCAGCCTTCCATCTCCTAGCTGCACACATCCTATTTTGCTGGCACAAGTTTCTTTTAACAGCTTCGAGTCTCCTATGACCGTGTGCTCGGCTCCACTATCTATAAGAAAAGAGTTAGATTTAGTCTCTTTCTTATAAGCCACGTTTGCAATCACATCAGTATTATTTACCTCATCTTCAGAGCTTATTCCCTGTTCTTGCTCTTCCAAATCACTCACACTATATGCTGCTGCACGCCTTTCTTTGCCTCTAGGCACATTTCTCCCTCTTGCTTCTGCTCTACTGCATGCACTTCTACCTCTACCTCTACCTCTCCCTCTTCCTCTATTGACACCTCTTTTACTTCTGATTTAACTTCCCCTGCTGAAGACGATGGCTCTATTAACTCCTAGAGGCCCTCTGCAATTAACACTTCCTTAATCTTCTGTTTCCATACCTAAAACCCACCCCTCCTTTATAAATCTCAATCTGACTTAACAAAGTTGATCCAAAGCGGGTTGTCATGTCTGATAGCTGTGACGCTCCCTGAACATATACGACACTCGGACGTATACATACGGGGACTTTCCCCTCCCATGGCAACCAACTCGCCACGAGCAGGGCCCTCCGTCTAACTCGGGCCATCTATAGAAAGATGCTCGAGTGAAGGACACAGAGGGGTCATTCGGCCCATGCCTTCAATGGGGCTCCTATGTCGCGGAAGCGTGAATACAATGTTAGCACACAGCATAATCATATCATAAAGTACCACCACGAAGGGTGGCACATCCATCCAAGTGACAACAACAAAGAATATGCATTTAATACTAGGGAAAACACCCCAAACCCATGGTTCTACCCCGGCTCAGACTCCAGTGAGGATCGACTGACGGCTAGGTCTCAAGAGATCAGCAGACCGAATCTTGACATGGCGTTGGCTGACATAGAACATCGGCTAGGGTTGTCCACTCCATCCGCCCCTCCTGTGCACACTTTGCAGATGGGTCAAATCATGCTATGGCATCACTATAGCCTTCCGAAGACTCAAGGTATCACCCTTCGAGGCCTACTCGGGGTTCATGGGCCCGGTCCGATGATGAGGCGGGGTGGGGAAGTGTCCCCTTGCGGGATCACGGTGGTTCCATGGGTGAGCTAGAGAATACGTGCGCATCAGCGACCCCGCATCCATACCCGACTTACTCACCCTAAATCTACTCAAAGTACAGGGTGCCCCATACGGGTCACACCTCTGCACCCAGGGAGTGTTAGACCCATACCCGGCCCTCTACGTGACCAGCTATCAGGCCTAGCCCACTGTAGGAGTCCCGGGGGCCTTGTATGTTAGGTGCAAGACCCCACCCCCACTTCACCACAAGGCGTCCCTTTTACGGTGCTAAGCAATTCCATAGCATCCGCGACTTCGGTGGTCTCTTGTGCCACAGTAGCTATAATTGGGAATTAAAGGAGCTACTAGGAGCATACTAAAGCATGAGGCACAGAGGTCTCTACCCCCCTCTAATCCCTGCTTTAAGGAAGGCTACAGAAATACTTTCATAGATTCATCCATCCATTCATAATAACATAATCCATAATTGAAATGTAAATCCCGAATATCAAAGAAGGGTTAATCCTAAGTAAGAACAACCAGAGAAGACTCAAAGAACTTAACTGAAGCGCTAGCCTTAAAGATATCAACTAGATTATCTACTAACCCGAGTTTCGACTTGATCCATTGTCATGAGGCGCCTCCATCTCTCAGTAATCTGGTGTTCAGCAACAACTGGGGTGTTCAGCAACAGTTCCAGGTACTTGGGCGCTCAGCTACTCCTCCTCCTGGCTCGATTTTGGGGTCAAATGGGGGTAGTGATCCACCTTGATGGCCCAAGTTAGCATTCCCATGTTGCCCAATCGAGTTTGGCCATGTGGCACCTTCCCAAGTAATCAATTAACTTAATTAAACTAATTAGATATTAATTCCTTAATTATAGGTTATTATCCTTAATGATTAATTTAGTAAATTAATCCCTTTTAGGTCAACCCCCTAGGTTACAATACCCCATGGTGGCGTACCTTTACTGGGTGACGTGTTAGTATATTTATACATATACCGTATAAATACTTGGAACGTCACATTCTCGCCTCCTTAGAAATAATGTTGTCCTCAGCATTAGGGTTAGTCAAAAGATAAGAATTAAACATAGAAGAAGGAAGGTAATTCCTTATTTCTGAAGGTAATAACATTAGAACTTGAATTATCAAATAGTTTAAGCACCAAGGTGCATTTCAGATACTTATCATAAAAAGGTTTAAGGATCGTAGTCCGATATCAAACATCAGAGTGACAAAAAGGTAACACATGTAGACAACTTAAAACTGGAGAAGTTGGGTCATCAGCAACCCTCTATACATGGGCAGGTCACGTACTGCTTACTGGCCTGCACATGTCAATACATTAGTTTATATAGATATTATAAATAGGTTGTGGTTGAAGGGACCACCCCCTGTAAGAAATAAAAGAAAAACCTATCTACAAGGGAACCTATCATGCCTATGGTTCGCAATTCATTGCGGCGTAAGGAATGGCCAAGTTCCCATTATAGCCGGGATGAACGCGGCCTATCAACTACATGTTTTCCAAGAAATTCACGGTCATGCCCACATTGACAATACACCACGTCCTAGAGAACAGAAGGTGATCTCATCATCGGTAACTATTATTAACCACGATGCATCTACCCCTCTACTGCATGATCCTGGGCGAATCAAGCCTTCAAGCTTACCACCGGGAGTGGGGTTGATAGCATCGTTGATGGTGCGGCCCTGAGATTCCCGCATGAAGTCCGGATAGTGCTTCTCAAGGTCTATCTTCATCACCCACGTAGCATCCTCAGCTGGCAAGTGTTTCCACTTAACCAAGTATTGTAGCATTTGACTCCTCCTGGTCTGCTTATAGGCCCGATCAAGAAGAGCTTCAGGCACTATATCTAGATGCTCTTCTGTCATTTCAAGAAGGGTGGGTGTATCCAAGATCTCCTCTGGATCTGGGGTGTGTTGTTTCAGAAGACTCACGTGAAAGACGTTGTGGATCTTCAAGCGGGGTGGCAAATCCAAGCGATATGCTTGTTCTCCAATACGTTCAATGATTTTGAATGGCCCAGCCCATCTGAGTGCCAGCTTCTTCCACGAACTTCTTCAACCAAAGCTTGCATTTCCAAGAGGAGTTGTTGAGAAACATCCACTTTAGAAACGGGGTTATGCCATGTGTCTGGAGTAAGGCATTGATAACCATAATTTATCATGAAGGGAGACATTCTGGAAGACTCCTGTTTCATACTGTTATAGGCAAATTCGACTAGATAAATATAGTCAGCCCATTGTGATTGCTTACTCCACACATAACTTCGTAGCATATCCTCTATAATACGATTGGTACGCTCTGTCTGACCATCCGTCTGAGGATGATATGCCGTACTCATAGCAATCTTGGTCTGGATGGTGGCAAATAAATCTTTCCAGAATGCACTTACGAATTTGGGATCCCTGTCGGATACAATAACTCGTGGCATTCCGTGTAATCTGAAGATCTCCTTTGCAAACAGCAAGGCGGTATCGAAGGCTGTATCTGTGGTATGACATGGCAAGAAATGAGCCATTTTGGACAATTTGTCGACCACTACCATCAATGCATCATATCCACGGAGAGTACGTGGAAGGCCCACAATGAAATCCATGGTTATCACTTCCCATTTGGCATTGGGCACATCTAGGGGTTGCAACTCTCCTGGAATCCTTAGTTGTTCAGCCTTGGTTTGTTGACACACCTGACACTGCTTAATATACCTGGCGATGTCCTTCTTCATAGACGGCAAAAAATAACTGGAGCGGATCTTAAAGTAGGTCTTCATGAAACCTGCATGTCCGGCTATAGGGCTGTTGTGTGTATCATGGAGAATAAGCTTATGTACTCCTGAAGTCTCAGGTACACACAACTTATCCTTGTAATATAACAAATTGCCCTCTTTCTTATACGAACGGAAAGCTTCACGTTCCTTATCTGTGCGTGCCTCCTTAGCTAGACTATCCCACACATCACGGAACTCTGGATCTGTGGCCAAGGTCTGCTCTATCTTTGCTGGATATCTGTAGCAATTCCCTCTGCTGAAATGACATGTCCCAAATAATCCACCTTCAGAGTGGCAAACTTGCACTTAGAGAACTTGGCAAAGAGCTGGTGACGTCTTAGCGTTTGTAGGGCCAACCGAAGATGTTTCTCATGCTCTTCCAGAGTCTTACTATAGATGAGAATGTCGTCAAAGAAAATAACAACAAAATCATCCAAGTATTGTCGGAAGACATCATTCATCAATCGCATGAAAGTTGCGGGGGCATTAGTTAATCCAAAAGGCATAACGGTAAACTCATAATGCCCATATCTGGTGCGAAAAGCAGACTTATGGATGTCCTCCTCTTTAATTCCTATTTGGTGATATCCGGAGCGTAAGTCAATCTTTGAGAAGTACGTGGCCCCTTGCAACTGGTCCATAAGATCGTCTGCTCTAGGCAAAGCATAGCGATTCTTGATGGTATGCTTATTGAGTTGCCGATAATCAATACACATCCTCAAGGAGCCATCCTTCTTTTTAACAAAGAGGATAGGAGCGCCAAAAGGCGAAACACTAGGCCGAATGAAGCCTAGGTTTAGTAGCTCCTGAAGTTGCTTCTTAAGCTCTGCCAATTCAGGGGGACTCATACGGTACGGGGCCTTACTGGTAGGCTTAGTACCTGGTTCCAAAGCTATCTCACATTCCACTCCTCTGAATGGAGGAAGTTTCTGGATCTCGTCTGGAGAGAGATCACTAAATTCCCTAAGAAGATTAGCAATGCTTTCTGGCAATGCATCAACTACTTGCTTCTGTTTAGCATCTGACTCAATGGATGCAAGTCTGATGACGCAGAGTAGCTTATCCTTGCGTATAGCCTTACTTAACTGCCTGATGGACATAGACTGCATAATAGGGTTTAATGGATCACCTTTTATAGTTACGCGGGCTCCATTAGCTGCGTTGAAGGTAACCTCCCGCTTTTCGCAGTCGATATTGGCTTTTGCAGATGCCAAGAATTCCATACCAACAATGAGATCATGTTTGCCAATATCCATTAACTCGGCACCCTGTTAGTCCTGTGCCTCCTGGTTCAGGACTATTCATGCATACGACGGACCAGGTCAAGCTCAAGGATCCGCAGACAGGCACGGGTCAGCCGTCAAAAGCCCAGCAAAAGACCAAACAGCAGACCACGCAGTCAAAGCCTGGGTCTGCTACCAAGAGGCGCCGCGACAAGTGATGACCCGTCACCGCCCGTGTCAGCGTCAGCGTGATTCTAAGCATTTCAAGAGGCACCGCCAACATTCCTGCAAATCAGGCCTCCTTCCAGGAGTCGGCACCGAGATCAGTCCGAGTGTCTATATTGGGCCAGAGGCCATTGTACTATAGATATGAGTAGAGCTAGCACATGAGTTTCAGAAGAGTTTTGAGTCTTGTCTCTCTTCAGTCTTCTCTCGATTGCGAGAGCTCATGTATGTTCATCATTGATATCAAGGAAGCTTATCATTTTCCTCTCATTGTTCTCTTTTGTTCTGTTTTCTTCTTCTCGTTCTTCTCTTGCAAATCCCGCGTGACATAGTCCCCCGGATTCTCCTGTTAGATCCAAGGGTCCTCACAGAGGGCTGTCTTGCAGGAGTTCCCGAACCCAGACCCCAAACACACCCAATGCAACTGGTGCACCTGGCAGCTGCATTTTAAGGTTAATGCGACGGCCATGAGTATGTCTGATTTTTCCACTGGCTAACGTGACAGGTTTCGGTCGGGACCTCAAAGTCTCAAGCTGCAATACCTGGGCCATTCTAGGAGAAGCAAAATTATGTGTACTTCCCGTATCCATAAGAATTATAAAGGCTTACTGTCTACTTGACCTATGGTGGAAATAACAGCGGGCTGACTTTCAGCATTGCCGGTTTTTATGGCTGCAAAGATATGAGATGCACCGTGAATATACTCGGGAGCCTCCTCCTCGACAGGTAGTGTAGACTCAAGATCGTCCCAATCGAGGTCGGCCATGGCCAGCTGGGCAGTCTGCGTGACATAAGGGCAATTCTGCATGAAGTGCCCGGGCCGCATACACCTGTAACATGCTTTATCTCTGCGGAGCTGCTCTGGGCCTCTTTGGGAATAGACTGTAAGAGGTTCCGAACTTCCTTACCGACATTGTTCGGTTTGTCGGGCATGTTGAAGGTGACTTTCTTTTCCCGGCGGCCGTTAGAGTTCTGCTGAGAGGGCCCCGGACTCGGGGAACGGCCCTTGTAAGGTGTGTACGGCCGTGGCTGCGAGTAAGAGGCGGGGCGCTGGTACTGGTTTCGTGGTGCGTCCTCTTCAAGGCTCAATGCCTTAGCCTCAGCCTCAGCAACTGATTTCGGGTCTATGGCCTTAACCATTCGTTTAATTGATGGGGCCAACCCTTCAATGTAACCCTCTACCGCCCTCTTTTCATTCATTCCTGGCACTGTGACGTTAGTGGGTTCGAGTCCTGTCCAGACCTTTAAATGTGACAGGCACATACAACCTCAAGCGCATGAATTCATCCGTGTAGGCCTGAACTGACATACCTTTCTGCTCTAACCTGTAAAAAGTTTGAATCTGTTGGCATTTGTGCGCACGGGGCACATAATGCGACTTAAAAGCTTTGGCAAACTTTTTGAACTTGCACCTGCTTCTGTCCAGATGCTTGGCTCTGGCATAGCCCTTCCACCAAATACGAGCAGCTCCTGTAAGGTTTGTGGTGGCAACTTTTCCTGTATCTTTTTCTGTCATGCCATAGGATTTGCCAAACTCCTTCATCACGTCCAACCAGGACTCTTCATTCAATACGCCTCTAGATTTCCCATCAAACTGGGCGAATTTCCTATTTTTCCATATACTGGTTATGGCGGTATCAACCGTCTTACGGTACTCCTTGTCCCGACGCTTTGCATGGCCACCAGATGATACAGACGACTGCGAGGACACAGAAGTGGCTGATTGTGAGGATGTGGCACTATCCGTAGAGGAACTTCGACGACGTTTGGAACGATGCCTCCTTTGTGCGGGAACAGGGCCTGGTTCAGGTGCAGGTGGCTGCTGTGGTGGTGGGCTTGGCGGTAACGGAGGTAACTCCGGCCCATCCTCCTGCATATGCTGCGGTGGGTTGGCATTCAACACATAAGTTTGCAGTTCTACTAACTGCCGCTTGATCAACAGGAGTTCCTGCTCAGGCATTAATCTGCTAGCGCCTGAGGGTGTCTGCCATGAGGCGTTACGTGCACCGTCTATATTGATCATAAGAAGGTATAAGGAGAATTATTGTGATACCACGTGTCACAAAGAAGATCATTTTAAGTAGTGCTAGGACATAACAATAAAAACAGTACAAGAGAGTGAAAAAAAAAAGATCTCTAGTATTACGTCAAAATAGCAGTTACATTGGAGATATATCTTTAGCAGAACTCAAGGTCATACAGTACAAAAGTAGTGATTACACACATATTTAGCCATAAGTCCATATATTAGACAACTTTTAGTCAACACATACTTAGTCATAAAAGAAAACTGAAGAGATCAGGCCTAGGGCTGCGCAAAAGGGTACAGGATGGAGTAGCGGACGCTCTCCCGTACGGCTTTAACTACCTTGTGGCGAGCCCATGCCTGGATAATAACGTGCTGGTAATCTAAGGTAGGACTAATGATGAGTAGGTTAAAGAGATCTCGTAGCGCAAAGAAGATCTGCCATAAATGGTCATTGGCGGCGGCGTAAGCTTCATGCCTCGTCATTTCCCAGTAATCCCAGGTTCGTCGAAGAGTTTGTTGTAAATGTTCAAAGGCACGTTCTCGGAGAATATTGATTATTTCTAATCCTTTAGCTGGATCATAGGGCTCTCCTTCCACAACGAGTTCCCTTTCTTCGTAGTCATCATCCTGATCTGGATACTCGCCATATCGTTGGCCGTAGTCTTGGTCGGGGGGTCCTGGATCGTCCCTGCGTATGTCATTGGTGATTCTTTCCTCAATCTCTGCGAGATCATAATCTGCAAGACGGCAAGAATGAATATACAATGTGGAACAATTTCTTATACTCTAATCTCTAATAGATACAAGGAAGTATCATGGGAAAAAAAAAACAATTTAGTTGTATTCAACGATACGATAATCATAAATCATAAGAAAGTGGCACATATATTGTAGGATGGCTAAAAAAAATGCCAAATCAAAAATTACAACTATACGCAGTACAAGATGCGTAATAAAAATGTCTAAGAACTAGGTTCCTCCTCTTCGTCCATAGGCTGAGGAGGTGGGCGGTAGCGCATCAAAGTGGTGCTGGGGCTTGCAGAGAGGGCGGCTCGAGCTGCAGCCTCTAGTGGTAAGCAAGTGGCCAAAGGTGTCGCCACTAGAAGTCGCATATTGGCGCAGCCCGCCACATCCCCCAATGCCACGATAGCCAAATCTCGCCGGACCAAGGTAATAGTGGTGGCGTGATAATCAATCTTCTTATGGCCCGCCAAGGTGGATATCGCACGAAGTGCCCACCAAGATGCTTCAGAAGAAGGCCCCAGGTTCTTGGAGAAGAATAGGACCTCTCCTTGCCGGAAAGCTGAAAGGAAGAATCGAGTCACATGGTTGCCCATTGCCCTAATTTGGGGATCCCTGGAGGTCTCCGCTTCCTTTTCTAAGTTACCGAGGATCTTCTCCTGCTCTGCTTCTTCCTTGTCATCCCTAAGACTCACCTTGGTGTCCCAAAGGTCTTCCTCCTCTTCATCCACCCCTCCCATAGTGATCTGCAATGGCTGACCTGCATGAGGAGACCTCATGTGAGCCGCAAACTGCTCCTCTGGAGGCTGGGGTGTATCAGTCAATAAGAACTGCCGAAGGGACAAAAGGGTCTCAACGGGCTCTAGCTCTTCTGGCCGATATGCCAACAAGTTCTCGACTTGTGGGGGATGCACAACCGGTGTGGTAAAGTCGAGGAAGTCATCCTGGCAGTACTCGGCAAGATCATAGAGGACCTCTATCTTTTTGCGGCCTCGCATATCAGCAATAACGCGGTAGGCCCACATATAGTCCTCTAGAATCAGGTACTCTTGGTTATTCAAGAGTACGGTAGGAAGAAGATTTAGCCCTTCAAGCTTGAGGGCTTTCTCTCGTCCTGCCGGTGCCTCGGTGGCTAACTCCTTCCACCGTGCAAAGTCCTGCTCGTCGACGACTTCATCGTCTTCCGGGTCAGGAGGTACTGGTGTAGGAGATTTCTCGGCAGCTATCTGCTCATCTTCAATATACTGGTCCATAATGATGGCCAGTGCAAATCGGGCCTCAAAACAGACTTCCCGATCTATAGTAACAATGGGGAGGTCAGTTCCCCTTCTCCTTATGCCCTTGATAACATTCCGGGCATGCTCATCACCTCCTAACATCTCGAGCAACGTGTGGAAGTCGAGGTAGAGCTGTGAGTCGTCTTCATTGAAGACGCATGCAGGTACAATCTCCTCACAGTAAAACCGAAGGAAGGCAGCATAGTCCGAGTGCGCTTGCATGTTAGAGACGAGGTCTACTTGCTGGAGCAGAAAAGGATGAAGAACATCAAAGGGAACTGCGGGGTCCCAGTGTTCGCCATCCAAGTACCACTGGTGTAGAGTTGGGCGAGCCATGAGGATGAAGGCGCAAGGGAGGAGAAGGAAAACGCTAAGGGCAAGAGCGAAAATGAAACCCTAATGGGCCAAAAAGTGACTTTATACTTTTTGGCACGTTTTCCTAGGTTATTTTTTAAAAAGAAATTATTATTTACTTACTAATTTTAAACTTAAGTACACACCAAGTGGCATAAAAGAACACTTTTATATTTACAACTTCACAAAAAGAAAATTGTACATAGATAGATCTACAAAATTGTACAACAAAATGAAGTATGTCCCATAATCACCGAAACTCCCCTCGGATCCTCCTTGCAAGCTGGATGTCCTTGTGCATGGGAAAAACAAGAAAAATATATGTTGCAGGCTGCTACTTCCCACCGAGAGAATCACCAACATATGCAGCAGCAGATATGGATAAGGATGATCCTTTCCATCATTTAGAGCAGGATGCTTTGGACCTAAGTGCACAGGGAGATCTTATTCTGATGGGAGACTTTAATAGTAGAATTGCCAATAGGCAAGCATATGTTGCTAATGACTCGGGAGATCCTATTTGGATGGAACAAATGAGCAATGAAGAATTGGAAGCAGCTGGATGGGCTAGAGATACGGAGGACCGCTATGGTGAGGTGCAACTACAAGGCAGCCACTTGCTCAATATGTGTGGAGGTTTGGAGTTAATTATTATTAATGGCATTAAGAAATTCCCAGCTTCAAAAAAATGCACTTCTATTAGTGCTAAAGGGGATGGCGCTAATGTAGTAGATCTGTTGTTGACAGGGACGCATATGATAGATTATATATCTGATTATTTTGTGGATGACTCACTGGCCACATCTGATCATTACCCGATAGTGATGCACATGCAGGTGATGTGTAGGCTAATGCCAATGCCCAATACTGCGGAGAATAATGTCTCCATGCGCATGCAAGCAGGTAAGAAAGAGATATATATGCAGCTTTGTGAGGCACAGGCCAGTAGCATTAAATGGACAAGTCAAGCAGATAGTGATAATGATATGTTGACTAATATGTTACTAGATGCGGCAACTTCATGTTTTATGTCACAACGGAAAGCAAAAGGATTGCCATGCAATGGATGGTATGACCAAGAATATAAGACAAAGCTGGCTGAATTTAAAATGGCAGCAAAAGAAGATAAATGTAAGCGCAGAATGGAATATCGTAAGTTAGTAAGGAGGAAAAAGAGGGCGTATCTGCATAAGAAGCAAGAAATATTAGTTGGTACCTTACTAGATGAACCAAGGCGATTCTGGGCACGATTGAAATCAAAAGGACATCAACCCAATATGCTGGAAGTGGAAGATTTAATGCAACAGGTACGTGGTCTTTATCACATTGCTGGTTTAAACGATGAGATGCATAGGGAAGGAGAAATTCTTGTTTTTACAGAGGATGATGTGAAGAATGGGATAAGTAAATTATCATGCGGAAAGGCAACAGATGCATTTGGGTTAGCAGCGGAGATGATTAAATGGGCTGGTCCTACTGTGGCTAAAGTTGTAACCAATATGATGAATGACGCACTATTGCATGGATTCCCATCGGCATGGCAAATAAACAGAGTAGTACCGGTACATAAAGCAGGTGATACTAGGGATCCTAATAACTATAGGATGATTATGATTAGCGGTCTTTTCTCCAAATTGTTTGCAACAATACTGGAGCGCAAAATAAATACATGGGCAGAGGAGAATGATTGTAGAGCAATGGGACAAGCAGGATTCAGGCCCAAAAAAATGCACGGTGGATCACCTAGTCACAATTAGAGCAGTAATGGATTCCGTGAAGAATACCAAAAAATCCCTCTTTGCTCTTTTTGTGGACCTTACAAAAGCGTTTGATATGCTGCGGAGAAGAAATATATGGGATTATATGAAATGTGCATTGGGGTACCACAGGCACTACGTAATGCAGTATCTGTCTTGTATGAGAAGGTAGTAGTGCAGCTCTCCTTTCCGCTGCGTAAGGAATGTGATGAGGATGTAATGAGCAACATAGGGGTGAAGCAGGGATGTCCACTTTCTCCTACGTTGTTCGGCATATATATAGATCAGCTTGAAGCTTGGCTAAAAACACGCGGAGGTGAAGGTACCATAATGGCAGGGTATGTGATCACATTGCTGCTTTATGCTGATGATATTGTTATATTTGCGAAATGCTTTGTGACATGCAAAAGCATTTAGACGCTCTTGCCGCTTTCTGCAAAGCTACTGAGATGAAAGTTAACCTTAAAAAAACTAAAATCCTGATATTTGGAACTCGAATGCGGGACTTTCATTTTCTCTATGATGGTCAGGAGGTGGAGATATCTAGTACATATAAATATTTGGGGCTGATAATTGATCATAATTATACTTGGAATAAGGCTGTTGAGCAAAGGACGGATGGAGGTACAAAAGCATTATTTGCCATGCAAAGAAAAATGCGAGGGAAAGCTGAAATTGTTGATTGGAAGCTTAAAAAGATGTTATATGAGTCCTTAGTGAGATCCGTGGTGCTTTATGGATGTGAGGCATGGGGGCGGGACTATCACGAGATATGTGGGCGTGTGGAGAAGATACAAAAGAAATTCTTATTAACCGAATTAGGAGTAAAAATGCAAACTCCCTATCCGATGATGTTGGCGGATTCGGACATGATGCCACTTGAAGCAGAAGCTATATATTGCACATTAAAGTATGTGGCAAAGGTCATTGAGATGGAAAATGATAGGCTCGAGATTAGCTATGGAACAAAGCAAGGTAAAAAGGCTGGTATGCGGACTTCTGAGAAATGGCTTGGGAAATGGGGCATGTCAATTGATAGTGTACCCAATGATCAAGCAAGCGGGGAATGGGTGAAAATTAATGTGCAACACAAAATGTGGAGTAATCCGGAACAAAGATGAGCTTATACAGGAAGGTTGTTAATCCCAATTTATGTGCAGCGCCCCACCTTGCAGGCAAAGTCTCATACAAGAAAAGGCATCTGATATGCAGATTAAGGCTAAGTTCTCATCATTTGGGAATAGAGGTTGGAAGATGGGGGAATCTTCCAAGATCTGACATACATCTGCGAGTATGTGGAGATGATGAGATAGAGGATGAGAATCATTTGGTATTACAACATCACGCCTACCAGAATCTTAGAGATCTCTATGGTATTCCAGATAATATCTCTTTGCATGATTTCTTTAGAAAACCGGTCCACACTATTGGAAATTTCTTAACGGATGTGATGAAGACGAGAGAACTATCCATTAAAAATTATAGGCAACTGTTGGACGACTATGAAAAAGAAGAGAGCGAGCCTAATGATGCCCCACTTGAGGGCATATTAGATGATATATGATTGAGCAATATTGTCTGTAGAATGTGCTGTCTTCTAGACCTGATGGTCTCATAGACATAATAAACATTCTTCTTCTTCTTCTTCTTCTTCTTCTTCTTCTTCTTCTTCTTCGCATGGATGGCGCAGAGGTTGGCGTCACTCAAAATTTCTATTAGGTAGGCCTCGGCAGCTTCCTGGAGTGCAAGTATGGCAAAGGCCTGAAACCTCAGGTCGGTCTTGAACTCTTGGGCAATCTCCCGGACAAGCCGCTGAAAAGGTAGCCGGCGAATCAATGGCTCAGTAGTCTTCTGATACTTACGTATCTCCCGAAGAGCTACTGTGCCCAGTCGAAATCTATGGGGCTTCCTTGGTTTAACAGTGGCCTGAAGTAAGCGCAAGGATTTCCCGCCTGTCGTGGGATGCTTCGCCCTCTGCACGATCTGCTCTCGACGCCGAGCTGATGTGTTCTTCCCAATTTGGGCGTCCTGCTGCAACTGGGTCTTGTAGTTGACGCCTCCCCGTGTGGGCTTTGTATTCTTCCTCTTCCTATTACCCCACTCCCTATTCTTCCTATTCTGGCCTCCGCCCTGATCTACATGTTGATCCACATTTTGATCAGCATTTTGATCAACCTGCTGGTCAACATTCTGATCCCCCTGCTGATCAACCTGCGAGTCAACTTGCTGGTCACCCTGCTGATCCACCTGCTGGTCCCCGCCCTACTGGTTTTGGGCATCTTCCTCTTCCTTACGGAGCCTCTCCCTCTCAGCATTCCGGGCTTCCTTGTCCAAGCGCGCTTGTATTCGCCTGGCAATTTTCGTATGATACCGGTCCGGGTAAGCTCGCATGTCAGCTTGCACGATGTCCATGCGATCTTGGGTGAAGCTAGGTAATGCATTCTCAAAAATGAAACTATTTAGCTCAGCATTCCAATGAAATGGAGGAAGATAATAGTGGTCCATGCATATAAGCACATGGCCTCTACCAAGGTAGTAAAAACGGTTGGCACGCACTTCTGGGAGGCCACTAGCTATTTGCTGGAGGTCTTCTAATCTAGCCATGTGCATGATTCTTTGGGCCTCAGTTCTAATGTGGTCATCGGGATCTTCCTCAGGGTTAGGCGAGGGATAAAACTTAGTGAAGGCAAAAGCTCGGTCTGGCTGCTCCACAATGGTGTAGGGTTGATTAGCAGCGTTTAACTTCATGAGAAACCTCTCATTGAAGTGAAAAATAGGGAATGGGATGCGACGGTTCTCAGTGAAATGCTTAACAAACAGATCGAGAACCACGTCAATATCACTATGGTCCTCACCTAGGTGGTCTACTTACACACAGAAGCTGGTAGACATTTAGTGTCTTTAGGTCAACTGTGAGCTTGAAGCGCAGCATGGCGACGTCTAGTGATGGGCAGCAAAAGAGAAGAAGTAGGGCGCTCAGCTTAGATAGGTGGCGCTAGCAGGTAGGCGAAGGCGCTAGGGGTTTAGGGTAGTCGCAAGGTAGCAGTGGAGGTCGGCTATGGCGGAAAAAGGAGCTCTAGTCCGGCGGCTATGGCGGAGGAAAGTCGTGCAAAGAAACACACTTTTCAAAAAAAGTAACTCAAATTTGAATTTTAACTTTTAACTTTTTATTAAAAATTTTCATTTTTTTTTTTAAAAACGCGTATAAAAATACGCGGGATCGTATGGGGCGCTGCGAGCGTTATACGCTCCTAATTCTTCGAAAGAAACACCTCGGACGACAGCAACGCCCCTTTTGACTTTTCGGCCTGCTGTTGACTTTCCGCCCTCGGGAGACGTGCCCCCTAGGGTATTTGGGAGGTGCATGATCCATTGGAGCCATTTTTGCCTTCATCCGAGCTACCTACAAAAAGTTATAACCCTTCCAAACTTGGGTCCTCCAGTCGCCTTGAACCTCTTAAAAACTTACAATCTATTACATTAACCTAGCACAAAACCAAACATCAAAGAGCTAAACAATCACACTAGCTTAAACTCCCACCTAACTACCGAACTAACGAGTTAGGGTTTGGTCAGTGCTATGATTTCGAGCAACCGAAATCACGGCTCTGATACCACTGTGGCCTTCATTTGAACATATACGACACTTTCGGGACGATATACATCACGGGGACTTTCCCCTCTCATGGCAACCAACTTCGCCCACGAAGCGGGGCCCTCCGTCTAACTTTCGGGCCATCTATAGAAAGATGCTCGAGTGAAGGACTGAGAGGGGTCATTCATTACGCCTTCAATGGGGCTCTATATGTCGCGAAGCGTGAATACAATGTTAGCACACAAAGCATAATCATATCATAAAAGTACCACCACGAAGGGTGGCACATCCATCAAGTGACAACAACAAAGAATATGCATTTAATACTAGGGAAAACACCCCAAACCCATGGTTCTACCCGGCTCGGACTCGGTGAGGATCGGTGACGGCTAGGTCTCAAGAGATCGGCGAGACCGAATATTGACATGGCGTTGGCTGGCATAGAACATCGGCTAGGGTTGTCCACTCCATCCGCCCCTCACGTGCACACTTTGTAGATGGGTCGAATCATGCTATGGCATCACTATAGCCTCGAGGCCTTGAGACTCAAGGTATCACCCGCCGAGCCTACTCCGGGGTTCATGGCGCCCGGTCCAGATGAGGCAGGTCGGGGAAGTGTCCCCTTCGGGATCACGGTGGTTCCATGGGTGAGCTAGAGAATATGTGCCGCATCGGCGACCCCGCATCCATGCCGACTTACTCACCCTAAATCTACTCAAAGTGTGGGGTGCCCCATACGGGTCACACCTCGCACCCGGGGAGTGTCAAACCCATACCCGGCCCCTCGTGGCCGGCTGTCGGGGCCTAGCCCTTGTAGGAGTCCCGGGAGCCTTGTATATTAGGTGCAAGACCCCACCCCCACTTCACCACTGCGTCCCTTTTCTGGTGCTAAGCAATTCCATAGCATCCACGACTCGGTGGTCTCTTGTGCACAGACCGCTATAATTGGGAATTAAAGGAGCTACTAGGAGCATACTAAAGCATGAGGCACAGAGGTCTCTAGCCCCCTCTAATCCCTGCTTTAAGGAAGGCTACAGAAATACTTTCATAGATTCATCCATCCATTCATAATAACATAATCCATAATTGAAATGTAAATCCCGAATATTAAAGAAGGGTTAATCCTAAGTAAGAACAACCAGAGAAGACTCAAAGAACTTAACTGAAGCGCTAGCCTTAAAGATATCAACTAGATTATCTACTAACCCGAGTTTTGACTTGATCCATTGTCATGAGGCGCCTCCATCTCTCAGTAATCTGGTGTTCAGCAACAACTGGGGTGTTCAGCAACAGTTCCAGGTACTTGGGCGCTCAGCTATTCCTCCTCCTGGCTCGATTTTGGGGTCAAATGGGGGTAGTGATCCACCTTGATGGCCCAAGTTAGCATTCCCATGTTGGCCAATCGAGTTTGGCCATGTGGCACCTTCCCAAGTAATCAATTAACTAAATTAAACTAATTAGATATTAATTCCTTAATTATAGGTTATTATCCTTAATAAAATTAATCCCTTTTAGGTCAACCCCCTAGGTTACAATACCCCATGGTGGCGCACCTTTACTGGGTGACGTGTCAGTATATTTATACGTATACCGTATAAATACTTGGAACGTCACAATAGCTCTGATACTAACATTAAGATAATTGAGACTATAAACTGAATTATGATGAGGTACCTTCAAAAAACGAATTTGAAAACCTTGATCAACAGCAGAAACATGTTTCTTGACTTCTCTCGGCCAGCCCAAGCATCGAATCCATTGTTTTCTTTTCCGTGGAGCCCTCCGACCTGTTCATTTGTTCGTCTGTGCACTCTGCTCACATGCCAACTCAGATCCCATGGCATAATGCTGCCGCAGCTGCTTTTGCCCTAAGCTCCAGCTTGTCACTTGCCACGATTCACATCTATTTTATTTTCTCATTTCTCTGATATGTCCAACCATACATAACCACCATTACATATATTATGAACAATAAATAATAGTCTAACAGGGATACATCTCCACCTCAGCAAATTCTATTACAACTGTACACACCTGCCTTTGCCTTTTCCAAAATAAGTTTCTATGCACATGCTTCTGTGACAATGCAAATTTGATGTTAAATTTATAAGGATCCCTAATGTTGATTTCTTCCTGCCACATGTATTTTTCATGCACAATATCATTAAAGAGAATCTTCCAAACCATTGTGACATGACGCAAATATCCCCAACCCAGTTAGCTTTGCATTCGTGGAGAATTTGAAGGGATCCATAACTGCAATATAGCTCTTTCACCTGTTAGAAGAAATCAACCCAAAATCTCGTTCATCCTTGATCAACTGCAGGAGCTACACTGACCAATTCTGAGATATTAGCTTGCTAAAGGTTTTCTTAAAGCATCTAGAGAAAAAATTAGGGAAAATTATAAAAATGCCCCTGTATTTGACAAAAATTATGAAAATGCCATTGTATTTAGCAAATTATTGAAATGCCCCTCTGTTTTCAATACCCCTCTGTTTCCCTTGTTTCTTTTTGTTTCTCACGAAAATCATCTCACTTATCTAGAACAATCCTTCGTTCTATGGCCTCCAGCTGTTATGGCCTCCAGTTCTTATGGATTCACTGTAGTATAGTGGTGATGTTCTTCAACATATTTGTGAAGAATAATTTTAAGCAAAGAGATAATTTTGCACTTATTCTTCTGAATTTGGATAAGGATCTAACCTGAAAATGCGCAATGCTTCTTGTCAGAATCTAAAGTACAGTTATATGGTAGACACTTCTGGGTCAGAAATTTCTGCTGGGTTAGAAATTCGTGCAAGATTCATTGCCCTGTTCCGAGTTAGCAAATTTTGGAGTAGAAAATTCTGAGCTAGAAAGTGAAATTTAATTAGGGGTTTCTTGCATAGCTTGCATGATCCAAGCTTTGGCGAAAATTCTATTTCCAAACCGATGGAACACAAGAAAGCCACTTCTTTTTCTTCATCAAAAATCATGCAATCAAGATCGATGAAGGTTCCCAACATTGATTCTTGTTTAGCATGTTCGTTGAAGGCTTTGGATTTAGAAGGAGGGGGCAATTACAATTCTGTATAAGGGAATGGCCATTTGGGCTTGATTCAGTAGCGCAGAAAATCGGGCCGGCGGAGGCGAGGCCGGGTTTGATCTTATTTTGAATCAACCAATGGCCATTCGATAACGTGAAGGTCGGTTGGTGCATTTCGGTGGATTGATGCCGCCACATGGACGACACGGATGTTCTTTGTATGCGAGAATGTGGAGCAACAAGTAGGAACAAAATTGAGAATGTCGACCCGGCAAAGAATGAGAATGTAGACCCGAGCGCACTGGGGAGAAATCCACAAAAAGAAAATGTGACACGTGGCGACGTCACATTGGCGGATAAGGCTGAATGCAGCCCAACCGTCCTTTACGTAGCCACAAGAATCAACAAGAATCAACAAGAATCAACGGCTGTAATCTAAAGATCGAATTCAGAACAGACGTTCTAATTCTTGAAAATACAGAATAAGGCATAGGGTCTTTCCAGCTGGATCTCT
The DNA here is from genome assembly GCA_021234155.1 of Isoetes taiwanensis. Taxonomy (NCBI): domain Eukaryota; kingdom Viridiplantae; phylum Streptophyta; class Lycopodiopsida; order Isoetales; family Isoetaceae; genus Isoetes; species Isoetes taiwanensis. The sequence goes on along the minus strand of JAJEKV010000011.1, from coordinate 22,309,349 downwards.
AGAGTTGTCTTCGTGGGAGACTTTGATGCCGGAATACGAACGACGTAGGGGATTTTGATGAATTAACAAAATACAAAGGTATTTTTATAAATAGCCAAAATATAAGGGCATTCTTGTATTTTTCCCAAAAAATTATCTCCCTTTTGAACAATTCCCGTTGTTATGTGGAACGGGAAGGGGGAAGCCATTCTTGCTTCCCCCTGACCTGCAGAATCCGGGAGCGCCGTGTAGGCGCGACCGGATTCTGCAGGTCAGGGGGAAGCAAGAATGGCTGACCCCTTCTTGTTCCACGACGTCAAGGCAAGCTGTTAACCTGATTCTACAGGTTTTGCATAGCCATTTGCGATTCTTGATAAGAATGGATTGAAAATCTTCCGGAAGGCAGACCCACTTGCCTTGACGTGATCAATTCCTGTTTTGATCAAATACACAGACGTTTTCTCCCCTGATCAATTCTGAGAAACAAATTCCCTTTAATCAACTCTCCCTTGATCAATTCTGAGAAACAAAACCTCTCTGACCAATTCCGGATGAATTCTCTGTCAAGTTTTGCCTCCAATTCTATGTTGGTAAAGCAGGCAAATTTTGAGAAACAAATTCCCTTTGATCAAATTCCGGATGAATCTCTGCCAAATTTGCCTCTACGTTGGTGCAGAAAAAAATGCACGTCCAAATTTGACGTTCGAAGGCCCTTTTTCTTGGAAAAGGCTATTTTGGCTTCGACCCCTCCTTCAAATTTTCTCCTTCCCGGTCGTTCCTCTTTGAGTCGGCTTTGATACCATATTAAGAATTGATTGACCTGAACACAAGAAGAGATGCGACACAAGCGAACTTTCATTCCGCTATTACGCCTATTCCTGGACTCTATTGAAGAAACCTGTGAGAATTACAGTAAATGAAAATACAATATAATCTGCCATGCAAACAACGTGTCACTTCTAGAATGACACCTGTAACTCTAGACCATATGTTTCACATTATCTAACAAAAACATTATGAAACTGTTGGACTATAATTTGGCACCCAGGCCCAGCCCAAACCACATGCACCAAGAAACATCACAAGTCACCATGATGCTCCACAAGCCTGATCTTTAATATGGAGTGTAATTATGCAAACACAGATCAAATATGCTTCAGATATGTCAAATCTTGTCCACATGAGCTTTACAATGCCAATCAACATAGTTAACTATACACCTATCACAACAGCAGCTTGGCCCGCTGATTGAATATCTGAGAGAAAAGCTTAGCAAAAATCAAATTCCACAGTTGCTTAAATACACATGTAGATCTCTTGAAACATGTAAGATCATAGCCATGTACTTGGTACAATATAATAATACACAAGCCCAGATGGAACGCCAATTCCCATAGCATAATTGTTATGTTATAAGCCATTCTATGGATTGGCCATGCAGCCAGTTACAGAAATAACAACCATCACACACCAAAACAACTCAAAAGCAATTCGCATAACCATCATACACCACTAGACATAAAACATATACAGTTAATACATTTCCTTCAACAAAACCCTGGCATGTGCTCACTACTCAGTGGTCTGTTGATGGGCTGGAGATGCTTGGTTTGGTACTGTATGGCTTAAACCTTGTTATACCTGCATTATCCTCAGAACAAGTAAAGGCACCTTGGGCAATCATTGGGTTATTACCTGGAAGCAGCAGCTACAATATTCATATTTCCCAACCATTTGCAGCATATGATGGCATCATTGGGAAGGACGACTTTTAAGGCGGCAGTGTGGAAACACAGAACACCCATTTGGCTGTTAAAATTAAAGCAAGGAATGCAAACTGATACATGGGGGCTATGCAATTACCTTGTTATAATTTGCATAATGCATTCAGCAACATGGAGAAATTGTGATCATGAAATTTCACGTGGCAATTACAATCTTGTCTTAAATTGCAAGCATTGCATGGCTTAATGCATTAGGGCACGAGTAAGAACAGCAACAGCTTTATCGTAACAATTGCGTATATTACATCTTTAAAACCAAGGTGGTCATGTGAACATAAAGATACTGTGCAATTTTACCTCCAGAATTACACTCAGCTTGCAAGGTATAATGAGGCAGCAATTTCCGTAAGTGGCTCCAATTACTCTTTCTGACGGCGTACAAATAGTTTACCAAGATCCTCAGTTGCAACGTTTTTCCTAAAGGAACATAAAGCATGACCTTTATTAGTTACATTGTACCAGTGTGTATGTCGAAATGCACCAGCACTAACCTGGCCCCAAGTTGGGGTGGAAGAAGCTGGCCATTAGCTGTGTCTGGACGTATTCTAGAAGGGGGTCTATTCCCATGGGGGAGTTTTGCAAATGGAGCCAAGTGAGCACTACCATTACTACCAAGCCTCTTCTTTGACCCAGGGATCCTGTTCTCAATGTTGTTGCTGCTGCTTGGACCTGGATCCAGTGATCCTAAAAGTTCAGAAGGGTCTGGCAGTCTTAACGTTGGTAATGGACAATCCCTGTGACTCTCCGCATTTGACCCACTAGAAACATGTGCAAAAATTTAAGTCAAGGAACAATGTGAAGGAAGTTATAAACTCTAACATGCTTGAGTAGATATTTTTATCTTTCCATTGTTATTAGATATGTAATGCATATTATTGGGTACCAGGTGAATGAAAAACAAAGAAAAACAAGTTAAGCCCCTAAAATGCAAGATAAAGGGGTATTAAATTTCTATGTTCTGTCACGTTGGATCTGTTTTACAAAAAGCTCGATAGATCAGTGGAAATTAGTCATTCATTAACACTCGGTTGTATTGCTCATTTAGAACTATGGTAAATGGCTCCAAGTTAATTTATTATTGATGAGCAACCTTATGGAAAGAATACAGCTAATTAAATCCAGTATTTACAGTAGTTTTCTGTTCATGTTGAAAATTTAGAATGTACAACTAGACATATATTGCTACTGTAAACTATAATGACCTGATTTATATTAAAAGGATGCACTAGATGAAGATTACATAAATATCTGCTAAAGATTCCCCAAATCAGCTCCAGCAAGAAAATTTTCTATTGAATGGGCTAAGACAACTTTGGAATCATACTTAAGTAACATAGTTCATTCAACAATCATACATGATAATGCTTATACGGATGCCAAAAACAATGCATGACACACGTTTCCTAATAAAGAGCCCGTTAGGCACATTAACATTCTTGTCACAAACTCATCATTCAATTTCACAGATCCTGTCTAGAAACATTTACATCCTGCAATGTATATTTCCCGTCTCCTAACTCTATCCTAATTCAACAACGCTAATCCCTTAGACTAATCTCCACCTAAATACCACTATGGGCACCAAATTCCATTTACTTTAATCCGTGAAAATCTTTACTCCTACAATACACTGTTTACTATGATTAATATATATTACTAGAATGATGTCCTAGGGCAGCATACAACCGGTTTCTTTGAAATTGTGGAATCAAAGTTCAGCTACTCTTCAACCCCAACGGAGTTAAGAAGACGTAGTATTTGACTCTTTAGTACTACGAAAGCGCAAATTTTAGAGATAAAATGGGCATAAGATTTTACCTAATTCTGGCAGTGACCTCCAATGCGGCAGCTGCTGTAGATTGGCCATGTTGATCCACCGAAGATGCATGGAGCAAGTTCGGGCCTATTTGTTGATCGCCATCGCCCTCATCGTCGGAACTGGCATAGTCCACTAATGACATCTTGCAATACACTTCCTTTCTAGCAAATCGTTGTTTCCGCTACTTACAAAAAAAAGACAAGGAAAAGCTATAATGATTTTATAACAATATTTACATCAAAATGCACCATTATAATCCGGTACCATAAGATACAAGCATATGCCACGAGATATTCCAAGGCAAAATGGCTCTATTTTTTAGGGTCGATCGAACCTTATGAAAACAGACAAACATTGTTGACTTCTAAACCAGAAGCGTCCACTGTCATATTCTTTTAGCAAATTATTGGCCTTTTTTCTCTGGTTACCTTTGTGAGGCGCTAGTACCCACTTGTCAGAAAATGGCATCTTCAAGTAGATACTCCCTTCAACACAGGCATGGCGAATTAGGGCTGAGAGAACGCCATCACATTCTCTAATTGTTTAGATGGTGACGCAATTTAGCCATGAAAATGGCTTTTTAAATGGGAAGCAGCTATGAAAAGAAGGTTCTCTTTTCCTGGATCAAATGGTCCACGAAGGTTAAGTTTGCAGGCTGAAGCATAGATGCTAACCCTTGTTACCAGTAACCTGTAATCGGAATGACACAATGCTAACGTAGTTTAACTGGATCCTAGCTGTTTGAGAATGTCAAAATGTAATCAAAATGTCCTGACATTTTCCTAATTGTAATTTGGAATCCTCTTCCCCTTTAACAAATAGATGCAATTGCCCAATTTAATTTTTCTTTCTTCACTGCAGGAGGCAAAACTTGACTCTTTTGTGCCATTCAGTGCTTCAACTGGATATCGCAGGAAAGCTTCGGGCTAATCAAATGCAAGATAGGCTCCCGGATTAGCAGGAGAATATAGCAGATTACTTATAGCTTCCGGAAAGCTTTAGCACGAGATTATCGCAGGTTATTTATAGCTCCATCTTTTACAGAAGATGTATGCCGAGAAAATCCGAGACTGATCGACAACGGACAAACAAAGCTTGACAAAGAAAAATAAAGGCACGCCCGCACAGAAAATCCGAGATTCAACTGAACAAAACAAGTCGAAACATACCTTTTAAGCCAAATATGGATTGCAAAACCGGGATTGTATGATCTGCACCATTATTTCAGCGCCACAGTTTAGTCCACTTCGAGTTTTTTTTTAGGTTTAGGTCCACAAAACCAACCAATAACAAAGAGCGTTTTTTCTAAGTTTTTATTAAAACTAGCAGAAATGCAGGCTTGAGGCAGAGGAGAGGTACGAGGCAAAGCCAAACCCTAGTAGTAGCATCACAAGTTTTAGATCCATATATTGATATTGCCTCTTTCCAACATCCATTTTTCCTTCTTGTCACATTGCAAAGTCAAATGCATAGAACACTAAGAAACTCCGAATGAGAAAGACAAATAGCAATGAAGATAGTGACAATTCTAAATTTCTTCAAAAGGATGGCATGACGTGACCCTTCCTATGTTCTACCTCTACAAGCAGAGAACCCAAATCTTCGTTGTAAAGCGGCCTATATAAACAATTTTAAATTAGTATTTTGCTTTATATTTTGTACATGCCCCTTGATTCTCGGGGCCTGGACCATGCATACGAGTTTCAATCTGTTGATGGAAGGCGTACCTGGTTTTACAAAGTTTGATAAAGAAAAATCAATAGCTTTCGATGGAGCATGCTCCTTTTTTGTTGTAAACAAGAAATTTTGCATATAATAAAAAGGAACACGTTAGCAGTTCGAAGAGATCATCCCATTTTCTTGTGTGGATATGGGCATTTATATCACAATATAAAAGAAAGACAAAACCTTGAAAATGACAAAATTCGACTATACTAAGAATTTGTGAGAGCACAGTCTTTGCATCCTCCTCGGTGTACTCTCCACCTCTATAAAGCAAGAGTATAAAGCAAGAGCACACTAAGCTCTGCACTGGAAAAGACTATAATAAAAATCGAAGGAGGATAACAAACCTTGAGAAGTTCACCTCCCTCACCTAACCTACTGATAACATGAATAAGTGATCCAATAAGAAAAGAAATAATTGAGGCAACATTAGTAAGAAGGAAGAAGCATGCATAATGTTAGCTTAAAATCCAACTAGCTCATCATTTAGACAATCATCCCTCCTTCATTTTGAGGAAGGATTCCCTACAAAATTTCTCAACTGACATCCATATGCTAGATCAGGATAATAGCTAGGATTATGAACACGTCGGCAAATATTTAGATGCACAGGATAAAACACAAGACTTCTTTCATGCTAGATGTATTAGAGATTTCATGTCCTATGCAGGCAACATTATGTATTTTAGTCTAGGCTCATGTTACATTATGGATACTACAATAAAGAGGCTCTTGCGTCAGCTCAATGACAAAACTGGCAAATAAACAAATCTCTAGAATATGATTCAAAGACTGTTCATTTTTATTTGTCTGGAGACTACTTTGAAAAGTGCATAGGGTACGATTAGTCTTTGAGAAGGGATCGAATTCTTTAAGATAGATGATCGAGTTCGATCAGTCTTTAAAGAACTTATTCTCGCAAGGCAAATGATCGAGTTCGATCAGTCTTGAGATAGGAAGCAAAGAAATTATTTCCGCAAGGCAGATGATCGAGGTCGATCAGTCTTGAGATGGGAAAGAATCATTATGGCACGGGCTCGGGGGAACAGTTCAAAAGGCTTGACAGTCCTGCTGCCGCAACCTGTTCCAAGTGGAGAGATAGATAGCAAGAAGCATCTACAGGCTAGTCAAAGCCACATGAGAGAGAAATGAAATGAAATGTATTATGTCTATGGGAGGCCTCTCAGGCCTAACAGACGACAAATTTTAGACATCATCATAGAATAATAGATGAGTCTCTGAGTCCTCATCTAGCTCCTCACTTTCACTCATACTCTCGTTATCATCCAATAAAACGTTTAAACTTTTTACATAAGTTTCTCTATATTGTAAGGTTTCTATCATATAAGATCCTATTTTATTTGCCTTTAATGAAAAGAACGTATTAACACTAGAGTTGTTACTGGAACTATTCTGGGTTCATCCACCAGAATTGGTCCAGCATACCCTCTGCCACTTAAACCAGGTATCTAACAAGAGAAATTTCCATTTCACAAGCTACCACCACTTTTGGAATCTTCACTCGATTCTTTATGGCCATGGAGAATTTCATGACCAATAGATTTACTGATATATTGTGGTGATTGCCCAAACCTCATTGAATTCAGCAGTTTTTATGCCAGGCCAGAACTGCATTCTTCAAACTTTCTAGCATAAAGGGGTCCAAACGTTTCTAAAATTGAAAGTAATTGACGTTTTATGATAAAACATGTTGATTTGCATGTTTTCATGTTTCATTGCTATTAGATGGCATTATATGAAGTCGTCAAACCATTTTTAGCTCAAAAAAGCTGTTTGAGGTTGTGAATTGTTTCTCCTTTACTATAACAAGTTTTGACGTAAGCCTTGCGGCCATAAGTTGTCAACTCTAAGAGCTGTAGTCCAATAATTTTTTGAAGTGTCTATAAGTCATGTTGATCTCAATTTTCACTAAAGAAGATTCGATACAGAATCCAGGACAAAAATAGAACTAACGTGGTTTAACTAAACTCATATATAAGCTTTCTAAGGGCAATAAATGATGCACTCCATTCATTCCACTTATACATTCATAATAAAGAATTTTATGAACTTAAATATGGTGAATAACCATGTATTCTTTACATTTAGAAGTGGTTGCCACTACACAAAATTAGAGTTTAGCTAAGGTAATAATACAAAAAACTCATCTTTTATGGTAGGCAATATTTTTTTATGAATGTCACCCTTCCTTGGCAACATAGATCTTGAATTTCATGTTAAAGTAACATATTATGTACAAGATTTGATTTAAAATAGACATGGACCATTTCTGGTTTGTACTTAGGCTTGCCATATTTTAAAGCAAGATAGCATTCTTTTTCAACTCATGATTGACGAAACATCTAATAGAAGTTTAAAATATAGTTTGTATCGTCTTAGTGCAAAACACACGATGAAATCTTCTTATTTTTTACTATCATAAACTTAGTACACGTGTTTGCTGCTTAAGAGTTCCTACTTTAGGTATAATAATAGTAACTTTAGTTTGTCTTTCATGATAGACTATAATTTTTATGGGTTCAAGCTTCATTGGCAACATAGATCTCAATTTCTTTGTTAAAAATAACATACTACTATATGTAAGATTTGAATATAAATGGGCATGGACCATTATGGTCCACAATTAACGAATTGGGTATAGAATTAAATCTCTCTAATTATGATTACCAATTTTATTTATTGTTCATTTGTCACATATACAATGATATGGTGATTTTCTACCTTCTCTAACATAATTTTTGGAAGGATGAGTGGAGATTCATATAGGTTCAGTTTGCTTGTGCTTCAACTTTACCATTAAATAATGCAATTCTAGCAACCAACTAATTAAGATGAGGATGTTCTGGCTTCTTGAATGATCATAAGCCATGTGGACCAGCAATGGAAGGAAGGAAGGAAGGAAGGAAGGAAATTTTAACGTCCACGGAACCCAATCGGGTTATGGGAAACAGACATAGCAGTCTATCTTTATTTTTCATAGTTCTAGTTTTTTATATTTGTTTTTCATTCTTTTGCATTGCTTCCACAACTTGAGAAGATAAAAAATACAAGTTTTGAGTTCACCATTCAATAATAGGTTTACGAAATCCATGGAACACGTACTCTAACAGATAACTTGGAATGAACACTAGAAAGTTTATGCTAAACCTCAAGATCAGGAGCATTGATTATTTTTAATGAATAGAGTAGCTCATGAGGTGCTTATATCCCGCAATTGAAACTGAAATTGATTAACATGAGGGAGTTCTTAATTTTAAAAAGAAGGTGGACCGGTAATGGTCTCAGGTAATACGAACCTTTCTTGATTTCTTGAAAACAAACGCTATGCTTTTTTTACGTGTTTGTTTTTGGGGTGATTCCATATCGTGGTAACCTTTCAATATGTAGCATAATAACAGGGGATTTTCTTTGTGTTTTTGTACGCTTTTCACTAAGGTTTTCCTATGATTTCGTGATGTATTCAAATGGATGTACTAATGCGTACATCTAGAGTGCACCATTTCTGAGCCATTGATTTTAGCTGTTTTTTTTCCAATGGTCAACAACCAATGGCTCACAACAAAAACCCTTTTTTTGTGCGTGTGGTGCATAATGCTCAACAACCAATGGCTCACAACAAAAGGCCTCTTTTTGTGCGTGTGGTGCATAATGGTCAACAACCAATGGCTCACAACAAAAGCCATCTTTTTGTGTGTGTGGTGCATAATGGGCACATGAAGGGCTTGAAGGGCGCATGTAGTGCAGTTTCCCCGCCGTCAACACATTTCTTATCATAACTTTTGATCCAGAGCTCTGTTTGAGATGATTTTTATTGCGTTGGAAAGCTCTCTCCGAGATCTTTTTGATAGTGTATGATATGGATATGTTTGGTTAAGTTATCTATGCTAAAACAGCAATTTTTCGGCCGGGTTTGGTAGGCTTTCACGTCCTACCAGCTGATTAATACAGGATTGCGCTATTGGATATTGTTTTATGGCTCATTCCGAATAAAGGTTGAAAAAACTTACCATGCATTTTTAGATTTTGAGGTAGTTATTAAGCAAATTCCAAGGCTTCTAGATCCTTGTGCTAACAAGCAGAAAAGTTTCTCACCACAAGAATCCATGGAGGCCAAAGGCTGCTGTTAAATTCCAGTTGAAAAATGTTTGTGTATGATTGTTGCAAAAATTATGACTTTCAGAATAATGGGATCAATCTGCTCTATCTTTATGGTAAATTTTACTTATTTTCTATTTGTTTTATTGTGATGAAATTCAAAAGCTACAGGTGATGAAAGCCTCAAATGAATTATAGTTTTTTTCTGGTTTGAATTCTAAAATTTTTGTCTTGTCACACCGGGGGGACGTCTTCGGGGCCAAAAAAGTTTTTTTGCAACACAAACCATTAACATCCAACATATAAAAATTAAATCCCCCAACACATAACAGCCAACACATAACAACCAACACATAACAACCATTGACATTAACAACCAACACATAACTACCATTGACATCAATTAACACAACCATTGGGTCCAACACATTTAAATTAAAATCCCCCTTAAACCCCCTTTGGTTTGGGTGCATATTCACACGGGGGGTGACGTAGGGCAGCGAGAGCCCCCATAATTGTATTTTGCACGTACAAAATCAACACCATATAGTATTCCGCTTGAAATCTTATAGTATTTTGTGAATCTTATTATACAGTATAGCAAATTTTGTACTTGCATACCCCACAAATGAGGAACTTTACGTACGGTGTAGATTAAGGAATAAGGGGTGAATATGCCTATCCAACAGCTCCTATATAGACATAAGTTATCATTCACTTGTAATTGAAAAAATAAAAGAAAATCAAAACCTCATCATCAAGGCTAATGGACATTTTTCTTAGATAAAGCAAGTTGTATTTTCCTACAAAAGTTAGAGATTTGATTTGGGAACAACTTTCTGGAAACCAGTATTGGTTCACAGAAGACAAGCAGCAGTTTTGACCCTGTCATATTCAAACAACCCTATCTCCCTTCTCAGACCTCGGATTGAGGTGCAGTTTTTTGTATCTTACTCTCTAACTCGTGAAAAATACAAAAATAATGAAAAAAATCATAAAAATTGTCTTGCCGAGACAGTTTTACTTTATCTAAACATGTAACGAAACAGACTTGACCCCCTTGGGTTTACCTAAGTGTAACTCTCATGAATGGGGACCAATAGATTTTTAGGTATTTTTCCCATGCAACATGACTGCCATATATTAACATCTAAGAAGGGTTTGACTGATTATTGAACCCCTGATTTTATGTGAATTTTAACGCGAACAATGCAAATGCACCTTTTCTGGTACGTCATGTGACGACTCTAGTGTTAAGATCATCTGCTACTATGTCAAATCTGGTTCTTATCAAAGTGTATGCTGGGCATTTTAAGAGGAAATGTTCTTCATCTTCTACCTCTCCTCCACCGCAAATTTTACAATCTCGCATTGTTCGCGGGATATGCTGTCCCCATCTCCCCACTTCGACTCCAAGACGATGTGAACTAAGATGCATTCTACAGATGTTATGTCTTTTCTTGATAGAAATATTCTCCTGCAAGTAAGCAGCTGTATCTAGATTAGGATTCATATTTTGTCTATATAAGACCATCTTAGTCTTCGGATTCTGCCATAATTTTGCCTTTACTTTCACATGAACCCACTGCCTGAGCTTCTTATCATCAACTAAGACTGCATCTTCCCATTTGATGTCCCACTTGCTGAACCATCTCTTTACATCTGCAAACCATCCCTTTTCTTCGCTAGCTAACATGGCAGAGTGTGGGAGTCTAACATTATCCATAAGTCTCACTTTCTTTAGATATCTGATACATCTAAGGATCGTTTCACCTTCAAGACGCATTCAGCTAGCATCATCAGGCATGGGGTCTGAACCTTCACACCCAATTCCAAGCGCAAAATTTTTTTCAACACTTGTTCAATGTCTTCCCATAAGCATTGTGGCAAGCTCGGTCCCCAAATTTCACACCCATATAGAACAACACTCTGAACTAATGACTGAAAAAGTCTCATCTTGAGCTGCCATGACCATAAGAATATTTTCCTGCACATACTTTGCATAGCATATAGGGCCTTTAGCCCGCCTTCAGTTCTTTGTGCAATACATGTATTCCACTTGTGATTCCTGCTTATTATTAGTCCCAAGTACTTATACGTTTCACATGTTTTTATAATGTTGCCCTTATATTTGAATGGAAAATCTTGCTTGAGAGCTCCAACGGTCATGATATTTGTTTTTTCCAAGTTCACTTGCATGCCTGTTTCATCACAAAATCTCGCTAAACTATCCAAATGACGTTGCATGTGCTCTCGTGTGCGTGCAAAAATAACAACATCATCTGCATACATGAGCAACTGAACCACATACCCATTTAATTCCGTGCCTCCATTGCCATTTTGTTGCAGCCACCTTTCGAGACTGTCAATGAATAGACCAAACAATGTCGGGGACATTGGACATCCTTGCTTTACTCCAACATTGCTTTCAACACAATCTTGCATATCTAGAAAGAGAGAAAACGATAATTGGACCAGTACCTTCTCATATAACACATAGACTGCATGTCTTAAATGCTCGGACACCTGTAATTTTTCTAGTCTTTCCCAAAGTTTCACTCTCGGGACTTTATCAAAAGCTTTTTTGAAGTCAACAAAAGAGACATAAACTGGTTTTTTCGTACCTTTCACTCAGTCGAAGATGGACTTCAAGGTAAGCAAATGATCTATGGTAGATCTATGTGGTCAGAATCCTGCCTGAGTCTCAGCCCGCACCCCATGCTCCTCTGCCCATTTACTTATCTTCTTCTCCAGAATTGTGGCTAATAGTTTTGAAAACACGTTGCTCACCATAAGAGTTCTGTAGTTATTGACATCAGTTATTGAGCCACTTTTGTGTATGGGAACCTGTGACGCTCCTCGCTAAACATACGGTGCCCAGCCGTACACTCAGCAGGAAATCCCCCGTCCGGCTCAACAACCGCACAGGCCCTTCGTCTACCCCGCACTTTAAGGTGACCCTAGTGCGGGGAGGGGACACGAAGGTGTCTTGTGCGCCCTTCCCCTATGGGCTCCTATAACAGCGGAAGCGATAAACACGTCAGAACTAGCATCAACACTACAAATACTACCTCGAAGGGTAGTCCATCACATATCCACAAGTGCAAAGATGATAATCATAAACCGTAAAACATGAGAGCTCCTACCCAGACTCAGACTCGTAAGGAGGATGACTGACCGGCTAGGCCTCAAGATAGAGCAGACTGAGTTGTGGCATATGAAGAAGCAGATAATCAGACATATCCAAGAATGTCAGTGCAGCCAGCAGACAAGGGCGGAACAACTTCGAATTCCAGGAGTCATCAAGGGCGGTGCCAGACACCAAGTGGGAAGTCATCAGCATGGGTTTTATAGTTGGCCTCCCAAGGACAACAAGAAGCTTTGAAGCCTTGATGGTTGTGGTATATAGCTTAGCAAAAGGGCACATATGCTTGCCATGCCACACCATAGACACCGCCTTGGCTCTAGCCGTGTGGTCTACATAAGAGATCTTTTAGGCTGCATGGAAATGCACAGGTCGATCATCACCAAAAGAGATCCGAAGTTCTTTAGCGACGTTTAGCAAGACTTCTTCAACACGAGCTGCACCAACTTGTTGATGAGTTTTGCTTATCATTTGCAGATCAAATCGCAAAGGGACCGCACCAACACAATTTTGGAAGCACGTTGAGAAACTATGATTGGAACAAGTAATCCAAATGGGCGAGTACATCCACCGGTCAATTACGCATACAATAATATGAAGCAAGAGTCATCGAAGATGTCTCCTCCATGATCGATTCATGAGTTATCAATGCTTGACCCTAGTTATGTGGCATAATCTAGTGCCCTAGGTGGAAGTTTCTCAACAAATCCAGCGGTAGCTTTTGGTAGAAGTGTGGGAATATCTTCAAACAGCATGGGTACATCTGAAGAGTCTAGCAGATAGACATAAAACTCCTCGAGAGTTGTTTTGTTGTGAGAGATAAAGTTTGGCTCAAGTAAAGGCTAAGCAAGGGAAGCTTCGCATCGGCAATTGTAAGAAGCTCGCCCCTAGGTGGGCCGCTCCGTTCAAGATCTTGGAGAGGAGTGGGCTCCCAAGCCTACAAGTTGGATCTCTCAGCCCACCTTAAGGTCTTCCATGTGAGTCTATTGAAAAGGCACGATCCTAACCCTGAGGAGGTTTTGGATACTCCAACTTTGTTGGAAATGACGGAGGATCAAGTTGAAATTGTGCCTGAAAAGTCATTCAAGAGGACTAGGTGATCTAAATTCCTCCAGTAGTTGGTCAAGTGGAATCACTTGCCCGTGGAAGACACGATCTGGGTATTGAAGTAAGATTTGGAGAAGCAATACCCGAGTTTATGAAGGAGTTGATGGGTAGTCGTCTCCCAATTGATCGGCGCCGACTTGCCGGGAGGTTAGCTTAGTATGTTTCTTAGTTAGTTTTAAGTTCGGCTCATGTATTCTAGTTAGTAGAGTGCATGTGCCAGAATCTTGGAACGTGTGGGCGATGATGGGATACGCCTTTAAGGCATTCTCTAGGCCAGCACGCACCAAGAGGTGCGCATGACCATTAGGGTCATGTGAGTGAGGATTGAGGCATGGTGGGCGATGATGGGACATCGATGGGATGCTCTCTATATGCAGCGATGCGGGGTACGCACACCTGGCCGTAGGAGGGTCATGGTGAAGGTCAAAGTGATCATGCGCGATGATGGAATCGTGAGACGTTCCCTAGCTTAAAACCCTTGGGGCATGATGCACTAGGGGTACTCGGCACCGGGTAACCGAGTACAAGGTAGCACTTGATCATGGGCGATGATAGGATCATCTTAAATGGTCCTTAAGCTCAAATCCGAAAGGGCCATGATCGAGTGCAAGGTAGTAGGGTAACCTTGAGTTAGTAGTTCGGCTCAAGGAGGTAGGTAAGGGGGGTGGTCCCCTAAAACCACAAACTTATTAACTTATATAACGTAATGTGCTACTTGTGCAGGCCAGTGAAGGGAAGCATGAAGGAGGGAGCACGTTACGAGAAGATAGGAGTCATAGATTTTAGACTAACTATGAACTCCTAAATTTGTTGTAATAATATTATGTGTATACTTTGATAATAATAGTTGTTATAACTATATAATTTTGTATAACTTATAAATATAGCTTTATAATTACATAATAAGTAATTAACGAAAAGTTGATCTTTTCAATAGAGTTAAGTTCATATATTCTTGTAGGAGTAGAGTAGGTTCGTCACCTTAGCGCAATGCTGAGGACAGCATTGTCCTAAGGGGGGGAGAATATGACGTTCCAGGGGAATATACGCTATAAATACGTATATTCCTGGACCCGTCACTATACAAGTCTATCTTCATAGCCTTGTATACCATAGATTGTGGCACTAGGGGGCATGACTAAGTTATTCATATAACTTAGCCAACCTTAGGTTAAGACCATTTTCCACGTGGCCTTAACCTATTGGGCACCCGCCACACAGTCTTACCCTATTGGAGCCACGTGGCATAACATGTGAACCCTAACCTATAAAGGCCTAAACCCTAACCCTAGGCCTCTTTTCTGGCTCCAATAGTCTGGGAACCTTCTTCGCGCTCGAAACTCCGTTTCGAGAACCGTCTGCTGTGGCATAGCCTAGCACAGCAGCCCCCGGAGCGTGAGCGCATCAGCAGGAGTGGGAGCTACCTCGAACACTTCGAAGGCCATGGAGACGCCAAGATTGGGAGGGAGTGCTTCAGGAGCAGGTATGTAGAGTAGTAGTCATAGTAGTTCATCTGGAATTAACATTCTAGATGAGTTAGTATCTTGAATCTAGGGTAGAGCCATCCTAGAACCCTCATGCATCATCTTGAACCCTAATCAAGGAACCCTAACTGTAAGTTAGATTTGTATGATTAGGTTAAGATGTTCTTATGATTATTCTCATGATGTGATGATTATGTGACGATGGTTGATCATGTTTGCTCCTCTTGTATTGGGAAGGGGGGTAGAGACCTAGAGCCATATGTAGTATGCTCCTAGATTAGATCCCTTAGTTCCTATTAGTTGCGGCCTGTGCATAGGAACCCACCGGCTATGGAGGCTATGATCCGACTCAAGCACTACACAACGGGGCTAGAGGCAACGCGGAGGGAGGATCCCCGCAGGAGTGGGGGGCTACGGGGGATCCCATAGTGAGCTAGGCTTATGGTCGGTCACCAGGGTGGGCGAGCATGGGTCCGACACCTCTGGGCGATGGTGTCGCCTCTCAAGAGTTGCAAGTGTCGGCTTGGCTCTTGTTTTGGGGGTTCATCGGGTATGAATGATGTGTGTCGCCACGATTCTCTAGCGCCCGTGGAACCTCTAGACCCCGGGAAGGGGAGATGCAACCCTTCCCGCCTCGGCGGACTGGGGAGATGCAACCTGGAGTAGTCCCGATGGGTGATGCCATGGGATTGCGTGATCAGGAAGGCTAGAGTCATGCAGACCGCAAAGTATGCACGGGAGGGGCAGATGGAGTGGTCAACCCTAGCCATTGTCTTATGCCACCGCCATTGTTATGACTCGATCCCGCTCTATCTTGAGGCCTAGCGGTCGGTCATCCTTCTTATGAGTCAGAGCCATGGGTAGGAGCTCTTATGTTTTATGGTTTATGATTATCTTCTTTGCTCTTATGGATATGTGATGGACTACCCTTCGAGGTAGTATGTTGTATTGTTATTGCTAGTTCTGACATTGTTTATGCTTCTGCTGTGATAGGAGCCCATAGGGGAAGGGCGCGCAAGACACCTTCATGTCCCCTGCCCGCACTAGAATTCTCTCAGAGTGCGGGTTAGACGGAGGGCCCATGCGGTTGATGGACCGGATGGGGGATTTCCTGCCGAGTGTACGGCCGGGCGCCGTATATTTAGCAGGGAGCGTCACATTGGAAATCATCGACATTCTCCGTGATCGTGCTTATGAGGATCTGCGACAGACTCTTCGCCGCATATGGGACTATTGGGACATGTCAAGGCACGAAGCTTTCGAGGATGCCAACGATCACTTGTGGCAGATCTTCTATGCATTAAGGAGGCTCTTTAATCTCCTTATCATTAGCCCAACGCTAGACTACCAACCTGTTATCGTCCAGGCCCGGGCACGATACAAGCTCGTCAGGGCTGTACGTGAAAGTGTTCGCTACTCTATCTTGTGCCCATTTGCGAACCCCTAGGCCCGGTCCCCTTAGTTTTGTTCTTTTTATGCTATGTGTGAGTTGAACTTCAAATCTCCAATGTATAATACCTGTCCTTGTATTATATCCTTGTATCAACTTTTGTCACCACCAATGTACTGAACCTTAATGAAATGACTGTTTTCACTTGTAATAAGGATCTTTGCCATTGTACTTTATTCTCTCTCTACCCTATCCGAAATGATATTTTTGTGAGACTTTATGTTACTATAATTCTGCTTATACCTTTTTATGCTCGATATAGACGGTGCACGCAACCCCGCCTGGCAGACGCCCTCAAATGCTAGTAGACTAACACCTGAACAGGAACTTATATTAATGAAGAGACAATTAGTCGAGTTACAAGCTTATGTATTGCACGCCAATCCACCACAGCATATACAAGAAGATGGACCGGAGTTACCTCCGCTACCGCCAAGTCCACCTACACAGCAGCCATCTCCACCTGAAACTAGCCCTGTACCTGCACAGAGGAGGCTTCGTTCTAAACGTAGTCGGAGTTCCTCTAGGGATAGCGCCACCTCCTCACAATCAGCCACTTCGGTGTCCTCTGAGTCGTCGGTATCAGCTGGTGACCATGCAAAGCGCCGGGATAAGGAGTACCGCAAGACGGTTGATACAGCCATAACTAGTATATAGAAGAATAGGAAACTGGCCCAGTTTGATGGGAAATCTAGAGGCGAACTCAATGCAGAGTCCTGGTTGGACGAAATGAAGGAGTTTGGGAAATCCTATGGCATGACAGAAAAGGATACAGGAAAGGTTGCCACCACAAACCTTACAGGAGCTGCCCATATATGGTGGAAGGGCTATGCCAGAGCCAAGCATCTGGATAGAAGCAGGTGCAAATTTAAGAAGTTTGCCAAGGCCTTTAAGTCGCATTATGTGCCTCGTGCGCACAAATGCCAACAGATTCAAACTTTTTATCGGTTGGAGCAAAAGGGCATGTCAGTTCAGGCCTACACAGATGAATTCATGCGCCTGAGGCTATATGTGCCGGGTATGAATGAAAAGAGGGCAGTGGAAGGGTATATTGAAGGGTTGGCCCCAACAATCAAACGACTGGTTAAGGCTATAGATCCCAAGTCAGTTGCAGAAGCTGAGGCTAAGACACTGAGCCTTGAAGAAGATACGCCGCGGAGCTAGTACCAACGTCCAGCATCTTACTCCCAGCCACGGCCGTCCACACCTTACAAACCCCGCTCGCCAAGTCCGGGGCCCTCTCAGCAGAACTCTTACGGCCGCCAGGAAAAGAAAGTCACCTTCAGCACGCCCGATAAATCGAACAATGTCGGTAAGGAAGTTCGGAACCTCTTACAGTCTATTCCCAGAGAGGCTTGAGAACAGCTCTGCCGAGATAAGGCATGCTACAGGTGTATGCGGCCCGGGCACTTCATGCAGAATTGTCCTTATGTCACGCAGACTGCCCAGCTGGCCATGGCCGACCTCGATTGGGACGATCTTGAGTCAACACTACCTGTCGAGGAGGAGGCTCCCGAATATATTCACGGTGCGTCTCATATCCTTGCAGCTATAGAAACCGGTAATGCTGAAAGTCAGCCTGCTGTTATTTCCACTATAGGTCAAGTAGACAGTAAGCCTTTTGTAATTCTTATGGATACGGGGAGTACACATAAATTTGCTTCTCCTAGAATGGCCCAGGTATTGCAGCTTGAAACCTTGAGGTCCCGACCGAAGCCTGTCACTTTAGCCAGTGGTAAGGTCAGACATACTCATGGCCGTCGCATCAATCTCAAGATGCAGTTGCCAGGTGCACCAGTTGCTTTGGGTGCCGAGTTAATGGATATTGGCAAATACGACCTCATTGTTGGTATGGAATTCTTGGCATCTGCAAAGGCCAACATAGACTGCAAGAAACGGGAAGTTACCTTCAACGCAGCTAATGGAGCCCGCGTGACTATAAAAGGTGAACCATTCAACCCTATTATGCAGTCTATCTCCAAGGCAGTTAGATAAAGCTATATGCAAGGAAAAGCTCCTCTGCGTCATTAGACTTGCCTCCATTGAGTCAGATGCTAAATAGAAGCAAGTAATCGATACCTAGAGGGGATTGCTAATCTTTTCCGAGAATTTGGTGATCTTTTTCCAGATGAGATCCAGAAGCTTCCTCCTTTTAGAGGGGTAGAATGTGAGATAGCTTTAGAGCCAGGTACTAAGCCTACCAGCAAGGCCCCGTACCGTATGAGTCCCCCAGAGTTGGCAGAGCTTAAGAAGCAACTTCAGGAGTTACTAAACCTAGGTTTCATTCGACCTAGTGTTTCACCCTTTGGCGCTCCTATTCTTTTTGTTAAGAAAAAGGATGGCTCCTTGAGAATGTGTATTGATTATCGACAACTCAACAAGCATACCATTAAGAATCGCTATGCTTTGCCTAGAGCAGATGATCTAATGGACCAGTTGCAAGGGGCCAAGTATTTTTCAAAGATTGATCTACGCTCCGGATACCATCAGATAAGGATTAAAGAGGAGGACATCCATAAATCTGCTTTTCGCACTAGATATGGGCATTATGAGTTTACCGTTATGCCTTTTGGATTAACTAATGCCCCAGCAACTTTCATGCGATTGATGAATGATGTCTTCCGACAATACTTGGATGATTTTGTTGTTATTTTCTTCGACGACATTCTCATCTACAGTAAGACTCTGGAAGAGCACGAGAAACATCTTAGATTGGCCCTACAAAAGCTAAGACGCCATCAGCTCTTTGCCAAGTTCTCTAAGTGCAAGTTTGCCACTCCAAAGGTCGATTATTTGGGCCATGTCATTTATGCAGAGGGAATTGCTACAGATCCAGCAAAGATAGAGGCAGTAAGGGAATGGCCTATTCCAGGTAATGTTTCCGAGGTCCGAAGTTTCTTGGGGTTAGCAGGATATTATCGGAAATTTGTAAAGGATTTTGCAAAGATTGCAGCACCTCTTACAAATCTTACAAAGCATGAGAAGGTGAAGGATTAGATGGAGCACTGGAAGGCAAAGGTTCAGGGAAGTTTCCAGCAGCTTAAAGATGCCTTAACATCAGCACCAGTTCTCACATTGCCCAATCCTGAGAAGGATAAATTAGTGGCAACGGATGCCAGTAAGATTGCCACGGGTGGAGTCCTAATGCAGGAGGGGAGGGTTATTGCCTATGATTCAAAGAAAATGAACGAAACGGAGCAGCGATACCCTACTCACGATCAGGAATTGTTAGTTGTTGTCCGTGCCTTGCGGATATGGAGACACTACCTTCTTGGTAGAAGATTCCAGTTGGATACGGATCATCAAAGTCTCCGTTATTTATCCACCCAGCCGAATCTCAACCTCCGTCAGAGGAGATGGATGGAATTTCTGGAGGAGTATGATTTTGAGATTATGTATAAGCCTGGCAAGCACAATGTGCTTGCGGATGCGTTGTCATGCCATCCCTTGGTAACTCGAACCCATTGTAATGCAATTTCTACACTCATCAGTGAGTTTGGGAAACAGATAGAACAAACCTTGGCCACGGATCCCGAGTTTCGTGAAGTTTGGGATAGTTTGGCTAAGGAAGCTCGCACAGATAAGGAGCGTGAAGCCTTTCGTTCGTATAAGAAAGACGGCAACTTGTTATATCACAAGGATAAGCTATGTGTACCTGAGACTTCGGGAGTGCGTAAGCTAATCCTCCATGACACGCACAACAGCCATATAGCTGGACATGCAGGTTTTATGAAGACCTACTTTAAGATTCGCTCTAGCTATTTCTGGCCTTCTATGAAAAAGGACATTGCCAGGTACATTAAGCAGTGTCAGGTGTGTCAACAAACCAAGGCTGAGCAATTAAGGGTTCCAGGAGAGTTGCAACCGCTGGACGTGCCCAATGCTAAGTGGGAAGTGATAACCATGGATTTCATTGTGGGCCTTCCACGTACTCTCCGTGGACATGATGCGTTAATGGTAGTGGTCGACAAATTGTCGAAAATGGCTCATTTCTTGCCATGTCGTACCACGGATACATCCTTCGATACCGCTCTGCTATTTGCCAAGGAGATCTTCAGATTACACGGAATGCCACGAGTTATTATATCCGACAGGGATCCCAAATTCGTAAGTGCATTCTGGAAAGATTTCTTTGCCACCATCCAGACCAAGCTCGCTATGAGTACGGCATATCATCCTCAAACAGATGGTCAGACAGAGTGTACCAATCGCATTATAGAAGATATGCTACGAAGTTATGTGTGGAGTAAGCAATCACAATGGGCTGACTATATTTATCTGGTCGAGTTTGCCTACAACAGCATGAAACAGGAGTCTTCCAGAATGTCTCCCTTTATGATAAATTATGGTTATCAATGTCTTACTCCAGACACATGGCATAACCCCGTTTCTAAAGTGAAGGTTTCTCAACAACTCAGTGGACATGCAAGCTCTGGTCGAAGAAGTTCGTGGTTACTTATTAGCTGCACGCAGTCGTCAGAAGAGTGTAGCCGATAAGCACAGAACCCCACGCGTTTTCCAGGTGGGCGAATCAGTTTGGCTTAAGATTAAGGTAAAACAAGCCAAGCTTAGGATTGGCAACTGCAAGAAGTTGGCACCCAGATGGGCTGGGCCGTTCAGAATTATTGAACGTGTTGGAGAGCAGGCATATCGCTTGGATTTGCCACTCCGCTTGAAGATCCACAAGGTCTTTCACGTGAGTCTTCTGAAACAACACACCCCTGATCCAGAGGAGGTTTTGGATACCCCAACCCTCCTAGAAATGACAGAGGAGCAGCTGGAGGTAGTACCTGAAGCTCTTCTTGATCGGGCTTATAAACAAACCAGAAGGACTCAAATGTTGCAATACTTGGTTAAGTGGAAGCACTTACCAGTTGAGGATGCTACCTGGGTGATGAAGATAGATCTTGAGAAGCACTATCCGGACTTCATGCGCGAATCTCAAGGCCGCACCATCAACGATGCTGCCGGCGGTAAGCTTGGAAGCTTGATTGCCAAGAGTAGCGCTCTAGAGGGGTAGATGCATCGTAAATAATAATAGTTACCAATGATGAGATCACCTCTGTGTTCTCTAGGGCGTGGTGTACTGTCGATGTTGACATGACCACGAACTGCTTGGAGAGCATATAGTTGATAGACCGCGTTCATCTCGGCTACAATGGGAACTTGACCATTCCCTATGCTGCAATGAATTGCAAACCATAGACATGATAGGTTCCCTGGTAGATAGGGGTTTCTTTTATTTATTATAGGGGGTGGTTCCTTCAACCACAATCTAGTCTAATCTATCTATGTTCTTATGTTTCGCGCTTATCCGACCGTCCGTTCGAGATCCGACGACTCACGTAGGTTTGGGACATATCCTACGGCCCAGATGGCCTGGGAGTTTACATATGTAATATGCACCATGGTGCTACGGTCCAGATTGATCGGATCCTGACCGTCGGTCCGAGATCCGACGGCTCACGTGGCTTGGGGACACATCCTACGGTCCACGTGGCTTTGGGAATTATATGTAATAGATCCTACCGCTCATATTGCTTTTATATGGTGAGATCTTGATCATTGATCAAGTCTAAGATCCTAAGGCTCATATTGAATGCTCGTTTCTTAAGGAAAGGCTTTTAAAATTTTTTATGTTATTGGGGGGATTCGAACCCTGGTCCTCAACCCCCCAAGCCCCGCACTCTAACCACTAGACCAAGCATTAATTCTATAATAATTTATGTTTCAAATATACTTAAGGGTAATATTCTAATTAAGATAAGATAGACTATAATATTCTAGGATGTTTTGAAAGTTTCAAAATGTTCCAGAAAGTTCTAAAATGTTCTAGAAATTTCTAGAATGTAAGGGAATCCAGGAGAATTAAAGGGAATATAGGGACATGCTAAAACTGGAACAATGCGCCGTAGGACGTATTAATATTCTTGTTATATATACTGATATACTGACATGTGCAGGCCAGTGAGCAGTACGTGACCTGCCCATGTTAGAGGGTTGCGGATGGCCCGATTTCTTCGATTTTATTTTGTCTACACGTCTTGCTTTATTGTTACTCTGATGTTGACATTGGACTTCGGTCCTTGAACTTTTTGCTTATGATAATCATGTGAAATGAACCTCGGTGCTTAAACTGTTCTAAACTTTAAAGTTTTTAATATATTACCTTCGGAAATAAGGAATTACCTTCCTTCATAATGTCATGTCCTATATTGTATCTAACCCTAATGCTGAGGACAGCATTAATTCTAAGGAGGGGAGAATGTGACGTTCCAAGTATTTATACGGTATACGTATACCTACATTGACACGTCACCCAGTATAGATACGCCACCATGGGGTATGGTAACCTAGGGGGTTGAAATTTAATCATTAAGGATAATAACCTATAATTAAGGAAGTAATATTTAAGAAGGATAATTAAGCTAATTATGGTTTGGGAAGGCGCCACCTGGCCAAACTCGATTGGCCAGTATGGTGAATACTAATTGGAACCATTAAGGTGGATCACCACCCCCATATCAACCATAATCGACCAGCAGAGGCCTTAAGGGGAGCGATTGAGCACCCAAGGACATTCGACTTCCCATGCATTTGAACAACCACTCAGTGGCACTTCGCCACCCTAGTTCTGACAATATGGAAGCACCCCACGATAATGGTTCCAGCCGAAACACGGGTTAGTAGTAGTTAGCTTGTGATTCGTAGGATAGTACTTCAGTACTCTTTTCTGGTTGCCTTTGTTGAGATTAACCCTTCTGTGGTAAGTAGGATTACATTTCAATTATGAATGGTGCTCTGTTAAGGAATGATCGATGTATCTATGAAGTATTTGGTAGCTTCCATTAAGCGGGGGTTTAAAGGGGGGTAGAGACCTACGAGCTCATGTATGATAGTATGTTCTGGATAGAGCCCTGTAATATTCCCATTAAATGCGACTGTGTACAAGAGACCACCGGGTTGTAGGCGCTATGGTGTGGCTTAGCACCGCAGAAGGGACCTTGGTGGTGAAGTGGGGGTGGGGTCTTGCACGAACATAAAAGGCTCCCCGAGACTCCTACAAGTGGGCTAGGCGATGGCCCGGTCACGTGGACCCGGGGTATGGGTCCGACACTCCACGGGTGTAGAGGTGTGACCCGTATGGGGCACCTTGCACTTTGAGTAGATTTAGGGTGAGTAAATTCGGGCACGGATGCGAGGTCGCTGAGCGCGGCGCGTATTCTCTAGCTCACCTATGGAACCCTTGCGGATCACGGAAGGGGATGCTTTCCGACACCGCCTCGTCGGACCGGGGCGTCATGAACCCTGGAGTAGGCTCAAAGGGTGATACCTTGAGTCTGCGTCTCCGGAAGGCTATAGCGAAGCCATAGCGTGGATCGACCCATCTGCAAAGTGTGCACAAGAGGGGCGGATGGAGTGGATAACCCTAGCCGATGTTCTATGCCAACCAATGCCAGGTTATACCTCTGTCTGCTGATCTCTTGAGACCGAGCCGTCAGTCCATCCTCCCAGGAGTCTGAGCCGGGGTAGGACCTGGGGTTTGGGGTGTTTCCTTAGGTTAGATGCATATTCTTTGCCGTTGGTACTTGGATGGATACGCCACCCCTCGTGGTGGTTATTTATATATGTTCTATGCTGTGTGCTAACCTTGTATACATGCTTCCGCGACGTAGGAGCCCATCGAAGGCGTGGGCCGAATGACACCTCCGTGTCCTTCACTCGAGCATCTCTACGTAGATGGCCCGGGTCAGACGGAGGGCCCTGCTCATGACGAGATGGTTGCCATGGGAGGGTAAAGTCCCCGTATGTATACGGTCGGGGGTCGTATATATTCAGGGAGCGTCACATGTTATCACATAATCTACCACGCTCTTTCCTCTGCAGGTGCATTTGGTGGTTTCAGGGAATTTTGCAATGCCATTGCATATAAGAAGTCCACTGCTGCAGCACAAGTTAAGAAGCTACCTACCAGATCGATAACAATTGAATCATCCGATTCTCTATACCATCCATGAATTTTCAACTCTCTATCTTCCATTGCATCAAGCCATAATGGATCACGGTCTCTATGTAAGTAGTTGCTTGTCTATTTCCCGTTCTACAATTGAAGTCACCTACCAGTATGATATCTACAATTGAAGTCACCTACCAGTATGATATCTCCTTTGCTTTGATATTTCATTATATCCTGCTCAAGCTCAAAAAACATATCTTCACTGCATGCATTTGTGTTTTGGTATGTCTGTTTGTGCCTTGGGGCATAATAACATACTGCTAAAAAGAATGTACTCGTACCTTGTATTGTGAGCCAAATATACTGATTGTTTTGATCTCTTTTAATTCCATGTACTAGGTCTCGGAATCCATGCCTGATATAGCATGCAACTCCTCCATTGCCATTATCTCCTTCTCTAAATCTGTGGTTCCACACTGAGTATATCCTTTCAAATCCATCAATTTCTGGTAATCCATAAAGATCGTGTTCTTTTGTTTCTAAGAAGCATAACATATCATCCTGATCTATGGTCTCTGTCATACTAAAAATCTTATCCATTGTGAGCCTATTTATATTCCAGATTATGATTCTGAGTGCCCCCGCATTTTCCTATCCTTCAATAATGGCTTTCCCCTTCTTCCAGAGAGAGAGAGATCTACAGGCTAGTCAAAGCCATGTGTGAGAGAGAGAGAAATGAAATGAAATGAAATGTATTATGTCTATGGGAGGCCTCTCAGGCCTAACAGACGACAAATTTTAGACATCATCATAGAATAGTAGATGAGTCTCTGAGTCCTCATCTAGCTCCTCACTTTCACTCATACTCTCATTATCATCCAATAAAACATTCAAACTTTTTACATAAGTTTCTCTATATTGTAAGGTTTCTATCATATAAGATCCTAGTTTATCTGCCTTTAATGAAAAGAACGTACTAAGATCATCTGCTACTATGTCAAATCTGGTTCTTATCAAAGTGTATGCTGGGCATTTTAAAAGGAAATGTTCTTCATCTTCTACCTCTCCTCCACCACAAATTTTACAATCTCGCATTGTGCGCGGGATATGTTGCCCCCATCTCCCCACTTCGACCCCAAGACGATGTGAACTAAGACGCATTCTGCAGATGTTATGTCTTTTCTTGATAGAAATATTCTCCTGCAAGTAAGAAGCTGTATCTAGATTAGGATTCATATTTTGTCTATATAATACCATCTTAGTACCGGGATTCTGCCATAATTTTGTCTTTACTTTCACATGAACCCACTGCCTGAGCTTCTTATCATCAGCTAAGATTGCATCTTCCCATTTGATATCCCACTTGCTGAACCATCTCTTTACATCTGCAAACCATCCCTTTTCTTCGCTAGCTAACATGGCGGAGTGTGGGAGTCTAACATTATCCATAAGTCTCACTTTCTTTAGATATCTGATACATCTAAGGATCGCTTCACCTCGAGTGGCATGAGCCCGGATTCAGCTAGCATCA
The DNA here is from genome assembly GCA_021234155.1 of Isoetes taiwanensis. Lineage (NCBI taxonomy): Eukaryota > Viridiplantae > Streptophyta > Lycopodiopsida > Isoetales > Isoetaceae > Isoetes > Isoetes taiwanensis. The sequence continues at coordinate 22,283,252 of JAJEKV010000011.1, read as the reverse complement.
TCGGGTATAGGGTCTGAACCTTCACACCCAATTCCAAGCGCAAAAAGTTTTTCAATACTTGTTCAACGTCTTCCCATAAGCATTGTGGCAGGCTTGGTCCCCAAATTTCACACCCATATAGAACAACACTTTGAACTAATGACTGAAAAAGTCTCATTTTGAGCTGTCATGACCATAAGAATATTTTTCTGCACATACTTTGCATAGCATACAGGGCCTTTAGCCCGCCTTCAGATCTTTGTGCAATACATGTATTCCACTTGTGATTCCTGCTTATTATTAGTCCCAAGTACTTATACGTTTCACATGTTTTTATAATGCTGCCCTTATACTTGAATGGGAAATCTTGCTTGAGAGCTCCAACTGTCATGATATTTGTTTTTTCCAAGTTCACTTGCATGCCTGTTTCATCACAAAATCTCGCCAAACTATCCAAATGGCGTTGCATGTGCTCTCGTGTGCGTGCAAAAATAACAACATCATCTGCATACATGAGCAATTGAACCACATACCCATTTAATTCCGTGCCTCCATTGCCATTTTGTTGCAGCCACCCTTCGAGACTGTCAATGAATAGACCAAACAATGTCGGGGACATTGGACATCCTTGCTTAACTCCAACATTGCTTTCAACACAATCTGGCATATCTAGAGAGAGAGGAAACGATAATTGGACCAGTACCTTCTCGTATAACACATAGACTGCATGTCTTAAAGGCTCGGGCACCTGTAATTTTTCTAGTCTTTCCCAAAGTTTCACTCTCGGGACCTTATCAAAAGCTTTTTTGAAGTCAATAAAAGAGACATAAACTGGTTTTTTTGTACCTTTCACTGAGTCAAAGATGGACTTCAAGGTAAGCAAATGATCTATGGTAGATCTACGTGGTCGGAATCCTGCCTGAGTCTCAGCCCGCACGCCATGCTCTTCTGCCCACTTACTTATCTTCTTCTCTAGAATTGTGGCTAATAGTTTTGAAAACACGCTGCTCACCATAAGAGTTCTGTAGTTATTGACATCAGTTATTGAGCCACTTTTATGTATGGGAACCATTCTATTCAATTGCCATTTTCGGGGAAACCCTTCTTTCATAGCTGCAGTGAACATTTTTGCAATCATTTTATGGAGATTCCTACCAGCCCATTTCAGATGTTCTGCATTCAGCCCATGTAAGTCTCTAGCTTTTCCATTTGCAAGGTGTTTAACACCTTCAACCACATCTTCTTCTGTGAATATAAGATCTGATTCCACTTTCTTTTCCAAGGGGATGCTACTATCATAATATAGCTTAACCACATGGTCCCATAATTCACTAGCATCGAGTGGAACCTCTTGTTGTTTCTTGTTTTTCAGCTTGTTCCAGAAAAGTTTGGGTTCCCCAAAATACTGATTCAAAAGTGTTTCTTGTTGGTTTCTGATAAATCTCCGTTTCTTCATTCTAACAAGACTCCTATATTTCTTTCTTAGGAGATAGATAGATAGATAGATAGATAGATATTTTAACGTCACACCACGAGGCAGCATCCAACTGGACATGTGACCACACACCACACTACATTGCTTGGTTGGGCCCTGCCCCCAACCACTTTACATTGCGTCTGTGGGTTTTGACACCCAACAGTTCAGAGAGAGAGAGAGAGAGAGAGAGAGAGAGAGAGAGAGAGAGAGAGAGAGAGATAGTAGTTTTAGCGCCACGCCACTAGGGCAAACATCCAACTGGACATGTGACCACACACCACACTACATTGCTCGGTTGGGCCCTGCCCCTAAACCACCTTACATTGCGTCTGTTAGGATTTGACCCCCAACAGTACCGAGTGTGATTCTGGGCGATCTCGAACTCGAGACCACATTGCTAAAGAACTAGTGTGTTATCACTAGACCAGAGAGAGAGAGAGAGAGAGAGAGAGAGAGAGAGAGAGAGAGAGAGAGAGAGAGAGAGACCATGACCAATCGGAAAGAGCATCCAGAGCAATATCTAGAATTTAGGCCTGCTCTCCTTGAAGGATACCTCCTCCGCTAAGGCTTTTACATGGTTTCATAAAATTTATGAAAACATGTAAAAGCCTTAACGGAAAAGGTCATCATAGAATCAATTAGACATTCCTGAAACATTAATAAAGTATAATACTCACCAAGAGCGCCAAGAGCCAAAGTAAAGTTCTTACTTTGCTCTCCAGCGCACTTCAAGGGTACTACTATATGGAGTAAAAGTGAGCATAACTTTTCTTGCGAGCTTGTAATATTTTATTATTTCAAAAAGCTAGGTAACATGATCCCAACCCTAAAAACCCAAATTTGGTCTTGCTTATAAATAAAACCCTGACCATAAGTTTGCTCCCAGTATTTTAGAACTTTGCCCATTGTGTAAGCGGCAACCTACCAATTAGATCAACATTTTTTTTCCTAAGGTATTTTGTGTGCACTGAGCTAACTTTTTTAGTTCTTAGCTACTTAGCTACTTACAAAACCCTAACTACCTACCATATCCTGACCATAGAAAAAAATTTCCCTACTACTCGAGGTCATTGTTTGGAACTTTACTTCCAAACTCCAAGCACTAGATTGGTTAGGTTACTGTCAAGGTATATGGTCAGTGCTTAGTCTTGGTCTACCGAGATCATTGCTCTGATATCATTATACGTCCCACTCATCTATGAGATTTTCCGATCATATAAATGCTAGAGATCCCCTCTGTTGACCTCCATGGCCGTCTATAATATGGCATCCTTTTGGTGGTCCTTAAAGGAGTGACGTGGAAGCATGAATATTCCTTGCCCCATCTTCCTCAGGGTTGTCCTATCTGTGGATGTGTGAAACATAAGTTATATAACAACATGCATATAACAATATATAAATCCACCATGAAGGTAGGGCACCATAATCCAAGATATCAACATTTTTATATCAACAACATAACATGATGGAGATCCAGGATCGCATTACATTAAAGAGGGACATATTCCAACAGTTGGGCCTCATGCAGTTAACGTGGGCGCCATAAATTTTTGGTTTTACTTTAAAGCACTACTAGATTCTTACATCATACATTAAGACCTGGTTGATGAAAGTTCTACATAATATTGAAGCAAAATGTCTTTAGAAAGTTCAAACATTTACAAGTTGACATATAATGCAATCTACTCCCATACAATGCTATAGCATGGAGATTGCTTATGGCTTTGTCCCTCTCCCTCTTGGGGATCTTATGTGTCTTGTCGTTTGCAATGTGACAAGTAGGGTATGACCACACCACACATTCCACCAATTCTCTTCTTACAGGATCAACTGGATTTGCCTTCCACTTTTTCTTCCAACAGTCGGTGTACCGTTCCTTTAACTTTCCTTTCTTTTGCTCCCAACGGGTTCCCAATATTGAACTTGGAATCCAGGGCGCAGCTCTTCCCCATCAGGCATGGTGGTAGTAACGTCAGTGAGTGCCACTCCTAATCATATTGGGCAATGCTCATCATCAGGCCTGACTAATACAAAGTAGCCCTTTTTGATGTCTTCGAAAGGATCCCATTCTGGAAGATCAAACCACTTTGGCTTGGATGCCTTGCTTCCCACCCCTTATTTGGAGCCATTGCTTGGACAAGCTTTCTTCGAGTCTCTGGCAAGAAACTGTCTCTTAACCTTTCTGCACATGGCTTCTCAGATTCTAGACATGTCACAAGCTTTTTCCAATAATTGATTAGGGATTCCATGCGTGCTTTCCCTCTCAAACATCTCCCCAGTGTATTATGTAGTCCCGGATGCCCTTCACCAGCTGGCTAGAGTCTTTGATGTTTTTGAAAAGGGGAATTGCTTTTAACTCACCTGTTGAGAGAAGCACTTCATTCTTAGGGCCCCTTTGCCATAACTCAATGCATTGCACAGGCGCCACAACTTATCAGATGGCCTCCATTTATACTACATGATTGGTATCCCATCTCTAACCTAGAACTTAAATTCTAGTGGTTTAGTGTGCCAGTCAACTGATCCTTATCCTCCATCAAAAACTCCTTTACAAATGATTTTCAATCTGCAACCTCGTCGACGAAGAATGCCATGGGATTAGGGTCAGTACAATTCTCAAACATGTCCATGAGTTCAGGGAGGGTTGCCACATTCTCTCTCCTAAGCTTAGTAGAGAAGGTTCCAAAAAATGCATCTATATCATCATGTATGTGGCCTACCATCATAAATTCCACTTTCACAATCTTGAAGACTCCTATTGCTGTTAAGTATGACATTGCTCCCAACATCTATCTGTTCTTGTTTTCTTTCCAACAGTTATCAAGATGAAGACAGAGTTATTCCGACAGATGTTTTCCATGTATTGGAAACTCATCCCATATCCTTTTTGTATCCTTTGATACTTTTGAGATCAGCTCTCTTATTTTCCTTTGATATCATCCATTAAAGCATCAAAAATAGGGGCTGAGGGAGAGTATCTCCTCCCCTCTATAGTTCCTCTTTCAAGTGTTCTCAAGCACTTGAAAAGGGAGCTCACATGGAAGTTTGGGTCGTCCTTCCAAAGATCGAGAACAAAATGTCCATAGGTACCAGCCATGAGTTAAAATCCCTGCCAAATTTTACTTTCATTTGAAAAGAATTTGACAGCGCTTGGGCAGAGGATCTAACTTTGGCAAGAAAGTCTTGTGTTGGTCCATACACAGGTATCTATTAGGCTGCATTTGAAAAAATGTTCTCCATTGCCAGTAAAGCTGCCTACATGATATTTGATTTGACTGATGATCTTTAAATTGCTCTCTGATTGCCATCCTTTCCTTCTCAATAGTTGTTGATGAAATGTATCCTTCAGCTGAATACAAGTGTTGCACTTAGAGAAAGGCATTTGTTGCAAAACAACCACATCAGAGAAGTGACTTTTCCATAACCTGCTAAAAGTTGATTGAGAAAGAGCCCGTCCCCCTGTAGCTTCTAGAATTGCATTTATCTCTTTAAGACACTCCTTCTGGATATCACGCTGTGGCAATATACTCTGGACTATTCTGACACCATGCTCGTTCACTTTGGACTTATGAGACATGTATCTCACAAAGCTTTCAAACACTGCAATGGCTCTCAAGGACTTCGCTCTGGTTTTCAAAGTGCAAGTATTCCCATGAGAGAACACCTTAGCTCCTCCCCTCACCTTTTTCTAGTATCTATAGAAAGATGACTTAGGCATGCCAAGGATCCATTTTAATGCTCTCATACATACCTTTAGGCCCTTCAACTGATATAGCAGTATCCCTGACACATCATCATAACAGGAGTTTCCAAACAGGAGTTGATGAAATTAATTCTCTCCTTCTGGAGTTGCCCATTGTATTGAGACTTTATCTCAACCAGGTCTTCCACACTGTATTGTATAGTGCAGTCGAGATTACAACAATTCCGTCCCCTAACCTCTTCCATGTTTTCTTTGGTTGCTTCCCTTCTATCATCCCCTAGGACACACCTCACACTTTTGGGTCTTTTGTAGGGTTGTCTCCTGTGAAACACGTAGCGCCTTACATGCTTTCGGTTTTTTAGTTCTTAGAGCATCTTACTATCTTACTTCCAGTCCCATAAACCCCTTATTCCCAGCTTGGGTGCTCCCTTGCGAAGAAGAAATTGAACATGGAGGCATGGTGTTCAAGCAGATCGGCGGGGTATGTTCCAGAAGCACATGTTTTCTATTTTCATATAGCTCAGGTTAGGAAAATCTCTTTGAATGGACTGTTTCTAGTACTTCAGGGCTGCTTTCTGATAAAAATCCTTAAGATTTAAAAACAAAGAAAAAAAAAACATGGAATTCCTAATATTTTTTGGCTAAGAACCATTTTCTGCACTCAAAGCTCCCAGTAGAATTAGTTCTTTAAGACTAGAATTGCAATTCATACTTAATGAAACATAGGTAATGACATCGTCCCTATGTTCTATTGCGTCATATCTCGGTCGACAATATCTCACCCAAGCATCCCAACACCCTCACTGCACTCCTCGAGTCCATTCTCGACACAAGTCGAGAATGGCTCACCTAGCCACCCTAACACCCTCACTGCTCGAGTCCATTCTCGACTCATGTCGAGAATGCCTCACCTAGCCACTCTAATACCCTCACTGCTCCTCGAGTCCATTCTCGACTTGCGTCGAGAATATCCCATCTAGCCATCTCAACACTCTCACTGCTCCCCGAGTCCGTTCTCAAGTCGAGAATGGCTCACCCAGCCACCCCAACACCCTCATTGCACTTCGAGTTCATTCTCGACTCCGAGTCGAGAATGTCTCACCTAGCCATCCCAACACCCTCACTGCTCCTCAAATCTATTCTCGACTTGCGAGTCGAGAATGGCTCACCCATCCACCCCAACACCCTCAAATGTTGCATTCCTCGAGTCCATACCATGGTGAAGAAAGGGAATTGCTGGAAGCCCACCCTAGTACGAGAGGACTAGGTGGGGTCAATCCCTGGTGTACCGGTTGTTACGTCCATAGCAGTGCCGGGTAGCTAAGTTGTGGAAGAACTGCTGAAAGCATTTAAGTGGGAAATCCTTCTCTATACGAGTTCTCAGACGAGGTGGAACAACATCACCTCGATCTGCAAGAGGTGTAAGCACCATGATGTGCTCAGGTTACTCGTACCAATCCAAAAGATAAGAAGGTCATCCTTTCCCATCCTCGGCCAGCACCCCAACACCCAACACCCTCGCTGCACCCAGCCACCCAGCCATCCCAACACCCTCACTGCACTCCTGGAATCTATTCTCGACTTGCAAGTCGAGAACGGCTCACCCAGCCAGCAGCACACTCGCTCCCTGCATTCTCGACTCACGAGTCAAGAATGCCGTACCTCTACCTCTACCATAATGCTTGCTGTGGTCAAGTGCATTCTCGAATCGTGAGTCACAAATGCAGCCGTCCAGACTGGATCCCTCTAATCCAGGACTTAGGAGGACAGGGGCTCAGTTTGGTGATCACATACTCGACTCTGGAGTTCAGAGTGCCTCGACCCTCTGATTCTCGACTTGCAAGCCGAGAATGCAACCATCTAGATTGGATCCCTCTATTCCAGGATTTGAAAGGTTCATTCTAGGTGTAAGCATTCTTTTCTCGCGCGTCGAGAAGTCGCAATAATCCCGTCGAGTCCATTCTCGACTCTCGAGTCATGGGTGCCTCCAAAGCCATACTCCTTCGAATCCGCTTCCTCAAATTTTCGAAGGGGAGAGGCTTTGTCCGGGTAGAGGCATCCGCGATGAGGGACTCAAGAATACATCTATTCATCTAATTTATTCACCCAATGTATTCTATTCATCCAACACCCTCTATGGACTTACAACTATTCGATAGTCTCGTCAATTGCTTGTTCCCTTGCTCAGCATCTCTCAACGCAGATAGATTATCGACGCTGAAGTATGCTCAACAAGGAAACAAGCAATAGAACGAGAATTCGACAATCTCTGTCTAGCATCCTATGCATTCAAACATCTATAACACCCAGAAACTGAAGGACGGAAGGAAGGAAGGAAGGAAGGAAGTTTATTTTAACGTCCACGGAGGCCAGAGGCCTATGGACGACACAACGATAAGACTCACCTCATGCCCCAAATAGTCCTTGGGCCATTGAACCACAGAACCGACCGCCTCTCCAAGTGTATTTGCTTCCATCATTGGCTTGAACAACAAGGTAATGGGCTGAATGACTTGAATCAACGTGATTCTTACGTATCCTTTCTCCATGACAATGCAGTGAAGAAGGCCTGTGGGCGGCTCGAGCTCATCTCTCACCGCTACCTTGCTTCCGCGGTCATCGAACAAATCGTCTGAACATCACAAGCCTGTGTCAAAACAACCTAATCCAAATGCAAGTTCTTAGCTTGAATCGTGCTCACAGTAGTAATATGCCATTTGAAGTGCCCGCGCCTGCTGTTAGTTGAAAGTCCGACGAGAGTCGAATGTGCGACCTCCGAGGCTTCGTGATACCTCCTGCTCTGGTCGAACTAAGGCCCGCTCTCTCTTCAATAATTTCAAATATCCATTTAGGGGGGCTAAGGATGGTCGTGTTGTACCCAGGTTTTGTGTGCACTTAATGATTGCACAATATTATTTTGAAATTCAAGATAATTTCTTTGTGTGCAGTCCTCAGCTCACAGGATCCTTGCAGTAGAAGAGCACTTCAGGCGCTATGCACCAAGCGTTACCACCAGAGTATGACTCCATCTAATAAGCGCTCTACCAAAAAAGATCGCATGTCGGCCAGCGCAAAGAATTGAAGACTTGGAATATCTTGACCAAATCTTATCTCTGTAGCCCCTATCCTGAACAAATAATACATGCAAGGCAACAATGTTGGGCTAGGATATCTGCAACGACCAAGGGGGAAACAAGGCGCCTTCAGAAAAATGGAAGATTTTCGAGAGACTGTGCAGGTTTGTACTTACAGAGGGCCACCCAGATGATGAGGCCGATGATGAAGATGGGAAGAAAAGAAAACCTATAAGAAAGGCCAGGGAATCGCTATCAGATCAGTACGACCTGATACTGTGCAATGCAAAAATATGGCAAAAGTGGATTGAAGTCCGGGCATTGTGGCAGAGGGGTATACTGAAGGATAGTAACGAGGAATTGCCACAAAAAACTAGACCCTAAACTTTTTAGCAAGAAGTTCATGAAGAGGATACAGGGCTTGACAGACAAGGGTGCACTAGATTTGCAAATACTGGATGACACAATACTTCTAAGGAAAATAAGAAACTCAAAAATGCAAGATGCAAAGGACTATGCCATGGTGCTAAAGAGGACGCATGTGTTAGAGGAGGGCATCACAGAATTCTGCAACATTGCCTGCAGTACTTTAAAGAAAAGGTCAAGCTTGAGGATGAAGATATGAAGGAGCTAAAATGATTATGCCAACCATACATCAACACCAAGCTGTAGCGAAACGTCAAAACATAACCATTTCCAGAGCGTGCTCAAGCACTTCTAAAATGCAAGCTGGGTTTCGGCATTGTGCCTTTCAAAGCAGACTCCACTTCTTCACCGTACTTGGTGACATTGGATCACAAGGAACTGGAACTAACCCTTGGGCCTGTGTCATTGTTTATCATGAACATGGTTGAAGTCCCGACCTTGTTCTATGAGAAGGCTGATCTGGGTTAGTGGTACAACACCTGTTCGGATATGAGGGAACTGGATACTTTCAGTTTCCTTATCTTTTGCATGCCTGGCACTCAGACGACGGAAATTTCGCAATGGGTATTAACTTCCAGAAGAGGATCTTATATTCCATATATGAGATAGAACGTGAGTGCGGAGTCGGTCTTCCAAAGATATCAAGTTTTATGGACATTATATTGGTTTTAGTGTCTCACTTGGGTCAAGTGAACTCCTGTATGTGGATAACTTCATGGCCTCGAACGAGAATTTGGATTCCTGGAAGGGTGGAAAAATCATAGAGGATGTGCCATCATTTGACAGGGCGAGCATAGATGGCAACACAGGTCCTATCTACAAAATACCAATATGCCCCAAAGTTATCAAGTACTTTGTTACGAGTTTGATCGAAGATGAACAGATCTTGTGTGAGTGATACATGAACGAGCTATTCTCCCAAGGGGCTATGTTATAGAATGAAGCCAATATCGATAGTTAATGACAAAGCCCTTCTTGGCCCCATAAATTCGTACTTAGATGCACTGCATGACCACTTTGTAAATAAAAAGAATGAGTCAACCAATGAGGAGGAAAAAGCAGAAGAGAAGGTGGCCAACCATAGTGGATCCCTTGATAGGCATGAAAGATGAGGCAACCAAACAAGTGACGACAAGAATAAGAGAGAGGTTGACCTCACTTATTATATTTTCATTGAATGCCCTGTTTCTCGATCCACGAGTCGAGAACCTCACTAACATTGCTAACCGTCATCGTTCATCATTTCAGGGAATTCGCTCAAACGACTCACCTAGTTTCATCATTCTTATTGTCACTGTCTGGGTCCCCACGATGAATTTAGGAACATGAAGGTGAAAAAAGTCAGGAACATCACTCCGACAAGAACCATGAAGCAGACTCTAAGAAAAATCAGGAAGCAAACTCCGAGACAAATCGGGAAGTGGAATCCAAAAAAAAAATCCCGATCCGGTGTCGGAGCCAGGTTCGCCATGAAAAATAAAGGGTGCAGCAATCAGGATCCCAACTCTAGATCCGAAAGTGGATTACTAGTCGGAGCCAAACTCGAACTGGGATCTAGATGCGCCGACCAAGCTCGTTATATTTGATATCAACGGTGTCCTCACAGCAGTGTACCAGGATGTTGACGTGCCAGAACTGAACATCGACTGGCAGGAGCCAAAGAAGACGAGCACTAAGGTCATGTATCCTCGACCCCAATCGCGTGCTATTGTTGATTGGTGCTTCGATCGAGGCTTCAAAGTAGTAATCTGGTCTTCGATGGCGAAGAAAATATCTTGAATATCTTGAATATACTGGGCCTACCTGCTACGAGGTTTAAGTTTGTATGGGGCAGTGAAAGGTGTGATCATGATGTGGATTTGCCTCCTATAGTCACAAAAGGAAAATCTATAATGGTGAAGAAGCTCCAGCACGTCTACCAGGTGTTTCTAGAATACATAGGCACAACACTATCATCATCGACGATAGGGCCTACATATGACCCGAGGCATTTGAAACAGATAAGCGGCTTGCACTTAAATTGATTCCTATATCGGCTGAGTCCCGCTTTTCAATTCTTGTTGCAGATGTTCTGTGAAATTATCTAGAGCTCAAGGAGGTTGCTGAGGAAAACAGAAGCATCATGGCAGCGATGGACATAAAATTTTACGTTGATCCCACTGAATGACACGGCTTTGCATGGTTCTATATATATTGTATAATGTTTTTGTATAGAAAAAAAGGATGTATTCTGTTGCAAGGTACTTTCTCGACTCGCGGGTCGAGAAAGTGCCTTCCTGCTCAAAGCTACAAATATGGGAACCATTTGGCGTAATTGTAATATATGAAACACCTGAATGGAACTGTAATTGGAATGTGATTGTTTGTTTGGACTGACATTCCTAACTGGATTGTAATAGTTAATTTCAATATTCTGTTCTTCTACGTGACAAGGAGTCCGGCGTGCTTGATGCTCAGAACACACTCTTACCAAGGCTTTGGGATACGGTGAATAGGAAACACAGGTATTGCAATAACGCAAGGGATCCTGATGAAAGAAAGTTGATTTTCGAACTTCATGAACCGCAAATTATCTTACAAGCAATGCATGACATTAATGAGGGATGGGGGAGAAGCATTTTTACCCCAGCCATTGAAGAGAGGATGCAGGAGGAGGGTGGCAAGATCGATTGGATGGGCCAGGTGGTCGCCCATGAAGCTCCTCCTCGTGAAGCTTTCCATCATCTTCAAGTTGCTCCGAGAGCATGGAGAAGGTCCGAGGATGCTCCGGCTGTTGTTCCACTCAGGTGGACAGTATATCATCCTGATATAACAGTTGTGACAGTACGACTGCCATGGTCTCTTAGGCCACTGTAAATTACATTATAAAGACGTCACTTATGAATAATAAATCATTGTTCTATAGTTTCTCGACTTGCCATCTGAGAAAAGGATGGTCTTTCCGTCCACTCTAAACTATATTGTAATGATGACTTTTATTAATAAAAATTCATTGGATACTACCGCTTTATTTATAGAGAGTGAATGATTTATTTGCGTTTTTTAGTTTCTTGACCCACCACCCGAGAAAAGGAGGCCACTTATAACCCTTTAATTTTTTTTTTAACACATGAGAAATGTCTCTTATTCAAAAATTAGTGGAGCACAAGATGATTTGCATGTCCTTTTGCCTTAAAAAAATAGGGTTCCCGAAAAAAATAAGAATTGTATGAGCCCCTCTGGTACTCTTGGTTGCCTACCCACATCTTGGTTTTGTTTTAGTTGCTATGTTCTGTAAGGGGTTTAGTCCCCATGTCTTTTTCTGTCTGGGCTTATGCCCATACTTTGCTTTTGGGTTGGAGTTTGAGTTCTAGTTTGGGCTTACGCCCTTTGTACTGTTCCGTCCCATAAGCTCGGAGAGCTTCCAGTGGACGTTAAAAACTTTATCTTATCTTATCTTATCTTATCTTATCTTTAATGTAATGCGACTTTCCTACCATTGGCTCAAACTCATGAGGTATGATTGATTCTTCAGATAACAATAGATGGAAGTTATGACAATGACATTGGATGGCATGGAAAAATAGCCAGGATAGTCCATTGCATCTGGCCCTCATTTGCACACTTTGCAGATAGATGGATCTTAATTGTAGCCTGTTAGCTAAGCTGGTGGAATCGTTGATGAAGGAACTTGGAGAAATCGATGCCTAGTGGACTCGTGGTTAAGGAGGCCTATTGTAAATATAAATGTGTGAATATGCCCACTGTAAAAATGGGAAGCTTCTCCACAAGCCTCCATTGCAAAGCCAATCATAGAATAGAAACCCAAAACTGAGGCAGAGCAAATATAGTAAGGAAATGGATCCAAGTATTTTAACGAGATAGCAAGATTGGAGGGCCACTCTAGTTCTGCAACCCACTATACTTGTCACAACTCAATAGTGATCTTAAATTGAGCAGAGAATCTCTATTGCAAGAGGACCCCCTCTGTAATTCTCCCTGCTGCAAGAAAATCTATGTCTTCAAATTGCCTTATATGTACTTTTTTGGATTGCCCTGTCATGGGGCCTAGGCTGATTGTATAGCTGAGGCCTACGATTGATGCTGGAAATGGAATAGATGCATGAATCGGCCTGTGAGCTTGTGTTGATGCTAGACAGTAGGTGTTGATGCTAAACGGTAGCAATATGCCATCAAAAGAATAATGTTTATTGCATGAGAGGGACATCCATGACCTTCCAACAGAATTGAAATAGAACAATAATTCTAAACTAACTAATCTAATCATACATGATACAATGATTAGGGTCCATTTGTCAATCTCATTTTAGGGTTAGAGGTCATAATTACAGATGGACATCTAAGACCAAAAAGAGGTGATAATCTAGCTTAACTACCACTGTTAAGCCTAGAATAGCACTTAAGTATACTATCCACCTAACCCTTGATTGGCCCACGCCTTAAAAGTTTTGCATCCTATTGACCTACTAAACTATGACGCTGGAATAGAGTCTTAGCAATACGAGCTTGGCACTTGTTGCATGCATCTTCTTCATCAAGTGATGCCCTGTTCTGACTCTTGGTGAAACTCCTCCTTTCAAAACATAAAGAGACATCTTTAGAATTGTAGACTTTACATAGCCTTAGAGTTAGAGATAGGGCCTGGGATTCTGCCAATTGGTCCAACAACACGATGTCACACTGTAGTGCAAGTTCCAGTGGTTGTATGAGTCATAAATAGATTGGGACATGTGCAATAACCATTTCTAAAGCAGTTTATGACGTGATATCCAAACAAGCTCTTGGTATAGTGATGTAATTCTATTTAACTAGTAGTTCATACAAGCAAGCTCTTGGTTTAGTGATATAATTTTTTCTAAATAACCTCTCAAACACTTGCTCTTACACTTGCACTTACACTTACACTTGCACTCCCATAACACTTACACTTGCTCTCTTACACTTGTTGACACAGGGTCCAACTTTGCATATTCCATAACAGACCTTCTCTCTGAAGAGTGCATAGCAACATCTGCATCTGGAGTGGCATCCAATATTTATTTGTCACGACTCGAATGCTCAAAAACTTAGAAACGTTCGTATTCTTAAGGCCTCTGCATCACGACCATTATTTTTGTGATCCCCTCTCATTAGATTGGAGCGATAGACCTCCTGCTAATGCCATAAAGTACAAGTTTTTTATGGTATAATAATGCAAGTTAACATCTGAAGTTTGGCTTCTATTTGCAAAGGGAGGCAACTGCCAGGTAATGCTCCACTTCATCATGATTAAGTTTCATTTGTGCTCATCGGTTACACAATCATAACCTTCAGCCTAGCAAGCATGTCATGGACGTTGACCTTATCCCACTTGATCGTGTCAGTCAGACAATTATATCACATAATTATTATGCACAAAATTTGTATTCTATTTAGTAGTTGAATTACATGTTTAAGCATCATGGGCAAGCTATGGATGTTGACTTCATGCAGACCGTTCCAGACTGTTATCCACAAGTGGTAGTAGCATCAACTGTTATCCACAAGGTGTTGTGCTAACATCTCTGGCAGATATGATATCATATAATGTGGAGCTATGATGGAATGGCATGTTTCTTCACGTGATGGAACTTTATGTTGCATTTGTTGGTGACGAATTGTTACGGGTTCTAGACCATGGCTTGAAATTTATGCAGCTTTGCATACAACAGAACTAGTCAAAAGTAGCTGAATGGCGGTGTTGGAGAATTCTATAAAATTGTAGATTGTGTCAAGAGGTACAAACAATCATAATTCTCTTGGTTAGTAATGCGATGAAGAAAGCAACACTTATTTAGAAGCTTAGAACAAAAGCTGGACTGTAATGTGCTGCATGAAATTCGTGGTTGAGCCTATGACCAAGATAAGCAAGTGTTTCTATAGGAGCTCTAAAAATAATAAATCAGTTGTCTCACGTTTTGGGTAAAAAATGCCTCAAGCCTATGGCTTCTGCAATTGGAAGGAAGCCTAAAGCGAGACCTCTTCCATCTGAAGCCCAATATTGCTTCTGGAGATCTATAATAAATGAAAGGTAACTCAGAGAATAAAGGCTTAAAGGCCCCGCCAGACTGCTTAATAAGAAATATGGATGAGTATAACAGTTCGTATTGTTTATTGTCTTCAGGTTTTGTCATGAAGTTATTTCGAGTTCTTTCAGCCCAGGTTTGCACAATATTTTGAAGCATTTGTTAATTGCAAATATGTTGCTTACCAATTTGATCATGCATGTGGCAATGTTCTCGCAGCTTGTAGCAATTTTGTTGTGTTTTTGGAGAGAAATGTGAATCAGAATATAGTTGCCGAAGTAGATGAATATTACTTTGACAATGTAGACGAATCTATATTTTATCTTATGTTGTGATAGTTATCACCATGTCAAGATAGATAGATAGATAGATAGATAGATAGATAGATAGATAGATAGATAGATAGATAGATAGATAGATAGATAGATAGATAGATAGATAGATAGATAGATAGTAGTAGTTTTAACGTCACGCCACTAGGCAACATCCAACTGGACATGTGACCACACACCACACTACATTGCTTGTAAAGCATCCAAGTCAAATGCAGTTATACAGATTGGGAGCAAACAAATTGCTATAGGCACAATTCATAAATAATTTGCAGTGGTTGTGGATTTTTGTTAACATTTATCATTGGAGACCAAAGTTACTACTTTTTACGACTAATCAGTCAAATTTTTGCTGCTGCCAAAATGCTTTTAGATACTTTTTCACTGGCTTCGGGTGTTCTTGTGGGGTGGCAGAAGTGTACAGCTTTGTGGACATTGGATAATCCGGCTCCGGCATGTGTTCACGCTTATCCATGGAAATTACTTGCACATGGACATGCCATCAAGTTGTTGGGGATTCCAGTTGGCATCCATGTTACTATGGAAGCTGCATGGGAGGAGATCATTAGGGGTTTGGAGAAGCACTTGTTCTGGTGGTCCATTGCTAAGTTGTCTCTTGCGGGTCGCATTACAGTGGCCAAGTCAGTCCTTAGTAGTACCCATGTTTATATGGCATCCTTACTGCTAGCACCACAGATCAAAGTGCGTGAGCTCATTGCAATAGTTCGGAACTTTATTTGGGCAAAAATCGAGGAAGGTGTTGTGGTTAAGGTGGCTTTGGTCAAGTGCATCCTTCCAAAATGGGGGTGGTCCGGGTATGATGGACTTCTTATCGCAGAGCAAAGTGCTTATTTCAAGGTTCATTTGGAGACTCCCGAATGGTGAGGATGACTCTCCTAGTTCACGCCTTCTTAGACAAGCTCTTGGTCACTCTGTATCCCTCTAGGCAAGAAGGTCATGCCAAACCAGTCCTACCTTGGGCTTTATTTCAGACTCTGCAGCCTTTTCCAAGTGCTTCTCCATTTTTGCGTGGCTTGTTGGCAGCATGGGAGGCAGTCAGACATCTTTTCTGGCCATGCCCCTCTATCCACACCCTATTGGAGACTCCATGGTGGTGGGCACCACTGCCTCCAGACCCCTCAGCACCTCCATTGGCAGCCTCAGTTCATCCCCTTACACAGAGACGATGGGTTCTTTGTGTGTTTGTCTCTATTCAAGCATGGTATGAGGAGGGTCGCCTACTGTCTTGGCCTGAATTTTAGGCAAAGTTCATGCTCTCTCGTTGGGATGTATCTCTATGGGAGAAGGTCGCAGAAAATTTGCCTCTTATAGTGCAAGTTGGTGTTGCTGAAAGGGTGCCATGGGACTGTCATGAAAATATTCACAAAGGCAAGCAATTTGTCAGATCAGTATATCGCCTTCTTTTAGCACCACAACCCCTCCAGTTGCCAGATGGGTGGCACCTACATGTTCCACAGCCCACTTTGTGTCGTACATGGCGATGGCTTTGGGATAGGTTGCTCCACCCTAAAGTCTCTGTACTGTGGTGGCAGGTTATCCACAAGTGCTTGCGGGTTAATGCCTTTCGACATCGCTATGATCCTCGCATATCTGCAGTATGCCCGCTCTGTCTTTCAGACGTTGAGACTCTTGAGCATTGTCTTTTTTATTGTCCCGAGGTTCAACCAAATAAGTGGGTCGGCTACAAGGTTTGTTTAATAAAGACATTGGATTTGCCGATGCATCCTTTTTTGGCGCCCTATCCCAACGCATGGCCTCCAAATTTAAACAAAGGGCATTTCATCTTGGTTCCGGTTGGCTCCTATGGTCAATATGGGAGCGCCGCAAACACCACATCTTCTGAGGGCATTTATTCATACGCATTACAAGTGTTATTACGGTGGCCCAGAAAAAGATATTGACAGCTTACGAGTGTTCCTCCCTTGACTCAGAACTGGTGGAACGCATCTGGATTCAGTATCTTCGAATTGATTCTTATCATTAGTCTCCTATTCTTGAGTAAGTACATTGTGCTCCAGGCTCTTGCTCCTGTGGCATCTTTGTGTGCTTACACAGTTAGACGAGACATGTAAATTTTGTACTTTTTCTCTGATTAATAAACTTTTTGGCTTTCGTCCTTCAAAAAAAAAAAAAAAAAAAAAAAAAAAAAATTATATTCTCATATTCTGATTAGATCGCTTGCATTTTGTGGTACAATTGCAATGTATAGATTCTAATTGAACTCTTAATGAATGTAGCTTCTTAAATCATGGTAGGGTGTAATTTTCCAAGTGACTCACTAAGAGACATCCCTGTTCAATTCTCAACGTTGGAGATAATTGTGATACATGTTAAAAGTGGCCCATGTTTTCTATAACTTAAAAATTACATGTTTCACATTTAACCACCCTAACATTCACATGTGAATACTATGCTATTTTGATGTTCTAAATACCTTTATATTGATACACAATGTTTGAAGCCATGTCTTGCATTATTGGTCCAAGAACTTAAGCTTAAAACTCTCCATATTATCCAAAAGGCTCTATGCGCATGAACTTTTAGAAATTTAATGCATAAAGTACATGACATGCAAAAAATACATCCGCCAATGCCTAAACCATGACAATCCCTAAACCAATGCCCCAAACTACATGGACTCCATTACATCCACCAATTATATTCCATATTATGTTTTCTGTTATTCCTACCTATTTCATTCTCCATGGCTAATGCCTAAATCCTAAACTTCACACTTGGCACTCCAATACATCTAAAAAATGATTTTTATATTTATACATTCTTATTCCACCTACAAACTATATCAATCACCCATTCCACACGTTCATGACACACGTTTCTAGTAGTGATCTTAATTAGAGAAGCATATCATACATATGTTTGTGACAACTATATAGAGCATCATAGACAGACATACCAACTTTATATATTAGATGTATAGGGGAAAGGAATAAGAGGACCGCTTTCTAGTATAGCCGGTGGGGCCTCGCAACTGGCGGTAGTAGAGAACTGGTCAGCGGTTGCACCAGAGGGGGAGACCCTTGTCCGTTCCCCTACAATATAGAAATTGGGGAGCATTTTTTGCTATGTTTTTCTTCGATCATACCGGAGTTCGGCAGTTTTGTTGCATGTTACGTGGTTTGCAAGCGATGCAAAGAAACCTGCAAAAACAGGGAATCCTTTTTCAGGGCGATGAGATTTTCAAGTCCCATTCCAGTAAAGCTCTGTATTGCCTGGCTGTGTTGTGTCAGTTTTAGAGCATGTGCACGGTGTTGGGTCGCGGCACATCCCGGTGTTGCCCCCAAAGGGCAACATACTAATTGATTGGTTTATTTGTTAAAGCTAGGAGGGCTAAGTCAAAGGAAAACTTGGTAGTCAACATTGGTGTGAAGGTCAAGGGATATTTATCTTCAAGGTCAACTCTCATAAGGAATGCTCTATTTGAGGTCAAATGATGCTTATAAGATTTTGGGTAAGAAGTTTGGAAGATACCTTTTGAAGATTGGAAGTTAGAGTTTGGAAGACCCCATGGTAAACTAGAATCTTTTGCCCCTAAATTATTTCCCTTTACATTTCCCTATGCCTTCTCTCATTTTTGCCTTGATTCCTCAACTCCACTCTCATTCTATCACAAACTCATTTCTATTTCATATGCCCATCCCATTTTTTGCCTTTGCCTTTGAAAAATAAATTCTATGTCAAAACCCTAGGTGAATAACCTAGGTATCATTCTAGACACCATAAGGATGCCATATGCCACGTGGCAAGGCCAGATATGCTCCCAACGTTTTGGAGGGTATCCTCAAAGATTCCTAGGAGATCCCAAAAAACCAAAGGTTGATTTTCCCAATTAAACCATTGAAAATTGATTTTTTAAAAGGCCAGAATCTCAAAATATACTCGAAAGATGCTCGCGAGATTCCCTCCATGAACCCTAAACTTAGAAAAATTCTTCGAAACGGCCAGGGGCCTCAGTTTCTGCCTTAAATTCCTCCCGAATCTTCTCTTCCCGCCTCTTAGCTACCCAACAAACCCATAATCAAAGCCTAAGATTCTGGATTCATAAAAATTTGAAAATATAACTGGGATGATCGACACACAACTCTCTGAAGGCCCAGACGCATCAAACCTCGACATTGATACATGCTGAGCATGATCTGAAGACGTTCTTGAAGTTTCTGAGTGTTCCACAGACTAATCTGAGAAGATTGGACTGATATTATTGATTTGATACTATTATTGACCTCCTAAGCCATTTTGATGATTGATCTATGTTCCTAAGATTCTTATTCACCTTGTATTACCTTCATATCAATGAAAATTGATTGCCAAGTATTCAAAAAGCCTACTGTCATGATCCTTTAGTATTTTTGCATCACAAACATTTTTACAGTAAAGAATTCCCTTATTTTTTCCTGCATATAACCATCTGCACTTCATCTCCCATCGTGTTTGCACCTGTGTGAACAAAAATTTCGACAAAATCCCATTCCAAACTCAAGTTACCATTTTTTGCATTCTGTCTGATACAAATTTAGACTGATATCCACAAAACAGTGCCAAAAAAAATAATCTTAATGATTCAAATCATGATTTGACAGCATGCACCTTACCTTTGAAGTCTCTATAACGTCTTAGCTTTGGAATTTCCTCAAAATTCAACCTACAACTCAAGTTACAAAACTCTGAGCTCTGTTTTTAGTTTTGACTGGTATTGACCAAAAATTGACCCAACTTTGAGATCGAATATCTCCCAAATTAAAACTCAGACTTGGTCAAGATCTTTACCCTTGTTTGCCTACAACTTTTCTGAACAAGTCACAGTCATCTGACCTTGGAAATCAATCTGTCTATGAGATCTGCATCGATTTGAGTAAGGGATCCAAATTCCAGAATTGGGAAAGGTATGCAAACTCAGAATCGAGCTTTTCTTTGGAAAATTCTTGTGTGCATTGATCACCTTAAGTGATCCGAGAGGTTCTAACCCCAACTTGAGTGAAAACTCAAGTTGGCTTTTGTGTTTAACTCCCTAAGCCGGGTTGAGGGTCAACATCTTGGAGGTTCTACCGAGATCTTCCCGGATCTTTAACTCATGGCTCCAAAACAAAAATTTCCAGCAGATCAAGAACCAAGAGAGGATATTGATGCATCAGATCATTGCAGAGAGAAAGGCCATTGCATTCAAGTTTCTCAAGTAGCTCGCTCGTAATATGCCATATCAATTTGAATTGAATGTCCCCTGTTCCTTTGCCTACTTTTGATTCCAAGTATGAGTGCTAACAACTTCTTGAGAATATTTGAGGATTATTACGGAGATTATGGCTTCAAGAAGGGCTGCAAGCTCTCGAGTTTGAAAGATGTTTCAAAGAAGAAAGTGAGGTGGTGCTTGGTTAACTTATGAAAAGTTAATGGGCACCACTTCATGGGATGAACTCGTCAAAAGTTTCGGATAGATTTGGTAAGTTAGCTGCTCCAAAGGATTTGGTTAATGAATTGCAAGGTTTCTCTATACATGCAGGAGAGAGTGTGAACCAAAGACAAGGAGAGGTTTAGTACATTTATGAGCAGGTGTCAAAGAGCACAAGTCACCATCCCAACTCGCTTTTAGTCTTTGCTTTTATTAATGGTTTGGAAAGAAGACCAGATATCCAAAGGAAGTTGCTCAAGATTCAAGTTTCTTGAAGGGTTTGATTCCATACACAAAGTCTTTGCCAAAACCATCGATTTAACTCTCGGATGCTCTCTACCTTGCCCGACAAGCATTATGTTCCTCACCACAATCATGACCCGTTTTATCCCGATGCTACTTGATGCACATTATGATCACCACCCTTCTATTCCAATTTATGCCATACGAAAGAAAAGAAGAAATCTAAAGATGAGGAATCAAGTTCTCGGGTTGCGAGAGGTGAAGTCGATTTATCAAAAGTTATCAAGCTCTAGCGTAAATAACTAAACAATTGGTTGAACTCAAGGCTGCAAGAACAGTAAAACTTACCCCGAATGTATTCATTGCAATAGGAATTCTCACCCATCAGAAATTTGCTATTGGCAAGTGTGCCCCAAATGTAATAGAAAAGGCCACTTTGGAAAGGAATGTCCTGTTTGTTCTTTTTGTAAAGAGGTTGGCCATACTGATGCTAGGTGTGATGTTAAGGAATATTTTGCTAAGGGGAAAAAGAGAAGAGACCCGAGTCTAAACCCCCCGTGAGATTTTTTTGAACCAAGCACCTCTATAAGATTTATTCAAGCTACAGAGGTTCCTAAATCTGAAGAAGTTATGGTGGTGCAAACTAGGAGCATGAATGAAGCTCAAGTACATGCTGAATCAAGTAGACATTCCACTGTCAGGCCTTCACCACCTGTAGTGGAATCACCTGCTCAAACCATAGCTTCACCTCCTCAGCAAAAATATGGTAAGAAAGATCAAGACTTTGATGAGGTTGACGTTTTGCTTAAAAATTCCAAGGTGAGTGTGGATCTTTTTACCTTATTAAAGATTGCACCTAGCTACAGAAAAAGGGTACTTCAACAAACTAATGGTGAGGTATTAAATGCTTGTGTGAATTTTACTGATGCCACTAACCTTGTTCTAGCACAGAATGAAGAAGACCCTGGTGCATTCATATGTTCAGCTACTTTAGGAGGATATACCTTCTCAAATGTGTTACTTGATGGGGGATCTCCCCTAAATATTATGCCATACCATGTTATGTGGTTTCGAGGTGGACAAGAAAGCTTCTATACTATTGAGATCCTTTTATAATGCTAAGATCACTCCCATTGGTGTGGTAACTAAAGTGCCTGTTAATACAGAGGGCATAATTGTAGCTGCCAACTTTATTGTGGTGGCTTTTGAAGACATAGGGGATGAGTCTGATATCTATGATTTACTTTTAGGTAGGAGGTGGTTAGCTACTGTGGATGCTAGACCAATTTGGTCTCAAGGGAGATGTACCATCTCCAATGGCTCTCAGACTGCTACAATCTATAATCAAGATGGCTCCTATGGTTCCAATAAGGAGGTAAATTTTATTAAGGAAATGCTAATTGAAGAACCTTTGGGATTTTACAGAATACAAAATGCAAGGCCAAGGAAATATGAAACAATTCCTCTCATCATGGAATGTGCACCTCCCAGCAAACAAGGGCCATCAGGATTCTTATGGTTTGATGGAGGTATCTCTAAAAAACTAAATATTGCATCATCTGCTGCTATCCTGAAAGATTCCTCCCATAAACTTTTAGCTAAAGTAGGGAGGATCTTCCCCCAAATTACCTCTAATGTAGCAGAATATAAGGCTTTGATTGCAGGACTTTAAGCCAAAGCTATGGATATTGCCAACATTCACATTTTTGGTGACTCACAATTAATTTGTAGACAAGTTTCAGGAGATTACCAAACAAAAAATGCAAACATGGAGCTCTTAAAAAACCAAGTAATGGGAGTGCTTTCGAGTTTTACTTCATGGGAAATTACTCACATACCAAGGGAAGAAAATGTGGAAGCTGATACCTTATGCAGGGAAACTCTCATGGCACACCTAACTGAAGGAGCTATTCCAGAGGAAGACCTTGATGCTAGTGAGGTAAAGGCTCTTTGTCCTATTCTAACCATTAATGCATCAGAAGAAAAGGATACTGAAGAGATCACCATTACAAAAAATGGTAAAACTAGAACCCTGTTTGTTGGAGATCTAATTGAATACCAAAATAGGGAGAATATACAAATGTTCTTTGAAGAAAGGAAGGATGTGTTTGCTTGGGATTATTCTCGAGCCATGGAATTAAAGCAGAGGTATGCCAATTTGAAATCAAGATTAAGGAAGGGTGTAAACCTGTTTTTCAAAAACTGAGAAGAATTAATGCTTCATTGATGGGACTGATTAAAGATGAGTTGGATAAAATGCTAGATGCAGGTGTTATTATTGAAATTATTAATCCGTAATGGGTGTCTTGCATTGTACTGTAGAGAAAAAAAAGTGGTGCCTTAAGGATGATTGATTATCGAGACCTCAACAAAGCCACCATCAAGGACTGCTACCCCTTGCCTTTTCTAGAAGAAATCTTATATGTTTGAAAGCAGGGAAAGAGGTATACTCATTTCTAGATGGATTTTCAGGGTTTAATCAAATTGGCATCAAGGAAGAAGACCAACCCAAGACCTCTTTTATTACCCCTTAGGGAACTTATGCAATGAAAAGAATGCCTTTTGGACTAATGAATGCACCTACTACTTTCCAGAGGGCTATGGATGTTATTTTTAGGCCCATGTCTCCTCAAGAATTCAGAGTTTATTTGGATGACCTTTGTTTAGGCTCTCACCCTACTAATCATTTGGAATTCTTTGGCAAAAAATATGTTCTTTGTGCAGGGAATCTGGAGTCAACCTTAACCCAAAGAAATGTATTTTCTTTGCATCCAAAGGCCAACTTTTGGGACATGAGGTATCCAACAATGGCATACAAGTGGCACAAGAAAAAGTTGAAGCCCTCAAAAAACTGGTGCCCCCCAAAAATTTGAAGCAGGTCAAAAGTTTTATTGGCATGACTAGTTTTCTTAGGATGTATATTCCTAATTTTGCTCACATTATAAGTCCTATTTCTAAGCTGACAAGAATAGGCAGGATTTCCAAATCTGAGAGCAAGTATGTTCCTGTCACATGGTCATCAGATTGCCGAGAGTCTTTTGAGTTGCTTATAAAGTCCATTTGTGAAGCAACTCTTCTTAAAAAACCTGATTTGGACAAGCCATTTGAGGTCTATATTACTATTACTAAAAAGGCCATAGGCCTAGCTATTCTGCAGGATAAGCACACTATAGCTTTTGCTAGCAAACAGTGGAGTTCAACTGAAGAGAAATACACCAGAATGGAGAAGAGTGCTGCTGCTCTCATGTTCCTTATTGACAGACAAGGTCATTTACTATTGAAAAAGTTCAGTTCAAGTTTATATGAAGCAAAATCCAACAGGTTTATTATTTGGTAAAGCTACCTCTAAACCAAAAATTCAAAGGTGGGCTTGCAAGCTCCATAAAAGAGTTACATCAGGTGAAGAGTCCAAGTCTTTACTTACCTTACATTTTCTTTGATCATGAAGAAGTAGTGGAAGTTGTTGACTTTGTGGATGCCTTAGCCTATTTACAGGCAGATGATGAAGAGCAGAATCAACAAGATTGGCAGCTACCTATAAAGAATTTCTTACAATTCAAGGAAATGCCTTCAGGACTGACCTCGAGCCAGCAAAGGAGATTTAAAGAAAAGTGCAGGCAATTTAAAATGATTAATGATGTTTTATGTAAAGTCAACAGGGATGGACTATTACTAAGGTGTGTCAATGAAGAGGAGTCTGCTTTGATCATTAGAGAAATGCATGAAGGAGTATGTGGAGGCCATTTTGCTGGAGATACTACTGCCAAGAAAATTCTCAGGTCAGGTTATTATTGGCCTACAATATTTAAAGATTGTTATACTGCTATAAAATCTTGCCACAAGTGCCAGATATTTGGCAAGAGGATCCTTCTCCCAGCTGCACTAAACCCCATAATTTCTCCAGGACCTTTTCAAATATGGGGATTAGATTATATTGGTCCTATTAACCCCCCTTCTACAGGGCAACATCAGCACATTATTGTAGCTACAGATTATTTTACCAAATGGGCAGAGGCAATTCCTTTAAGACAGGCTAATGCCATTACAACAGCAAAGTTCTTACATGAGTATATTTGTGCACGGTTTGGTATTCCTCTACAATTACATTCTGATAGAGGTACCCCTTTTGTGAATGAAGTTATTGCTAATTTATTGACCATTCTTAAAGTCAAACATACCAAGAGTTCCTCCTACTATCCCCAAGGTAATGGTCAAGCAGAAGCTACTAATAAAGTTTTGAAGGGCATTTTGTAGAAAACATCAAAAGGATTGGCATGTCAAACTAGTGGATGCCCTATGGGCTTATAGAGTCACCATTAAAGCAGCAACCACTCATACCCCTTTTAACTTAGTTTATGGCATTGAAGCTGTGCTTCCAGTAGAGCTTGAGCTTCCATTTCTGAGGTTAGCTCATAAGTTGTGTTTGCCTTTTGAGTATGCTTTGCAGGAAAGGCTGGATACCCTTTTGCATTTAGAAGAATACAAAATGGAAGCTGAGAATGCTAATTTGCTTAAAAAAGCCAAGGATTTGGCTGCTTTCAAAGCTGCTCATAAAATACAAGGGACTTTCAAGACTGGAGAATTAGTTCTGAAATGGAATAAATCAAGGGAAGATTCAGCTAGTAAGTTTGAAAATCTTTGGGAGGGCTCCTATGAGGTGTTGGAACCTGCAGGCACCAATTCTTATTGGTTGAAGGAATTAACTTCAGGGATGCCACTTCCAAATCCTATCAATACTATTCACCTGAAAAGGTACTGGGATCAGCATATATGTTTGTCTCTTTTTATGTTCTAGAACTTAGACAAGTTAGACTTAAAGTTAGAATAGGTTGGATAGGCTGGATTAGATTTCACTTGCCTTAAATTTAGAACTAATGCTTTCATTAAGTTTATATTTGCAGATTAGCCAGTATGAAGGATGAGCCATCAAATAGCTTCAAAACAAGGATTTTTATTAATTGCCAAGTGTCATTTGCAGGAGCACCCTTTTTTCCATTTTCATTCATCTGTCTCATTGTGGTCCTGCCCTCCATTCAGCCATGCTCTTTCATTTTATCTCCCCAAATGTGCACTCTGCAAATTCAGCTTCACCATCATAGCAGAGTTGCAAGAATCAAGTTTAACTTGTTTGTATGTTTCCATGACAGGTGCACCCTTTCTCCATCTTTATTCATCTGCCATAAGTGGTCCTGCTATCCATTTAAACTCTTTACTCTTGTTCTCATTCCCAAAAGAAAGCACTCTGCAATTCAGCTTCACCATCATAGCAGAGTTGCATTTTTAAGGATCAGGGAGGCACACATTTTCTTGTTTTAGCGAGATCTCAACTTTTGCACATCCACTTCACCCTCTCACACTCCATTTCCATCACCATCTTACCATATTCGCACTCATTCTTACCTTTTCTTTTCACACATTTTCTTGTTTTGGCGAGATTCCCCACAATTACACACTCATTTCATCTCATACACTCCATTTCCACCACCATCTTACTTTATTCACAACTCATTCTCACCTTTGTCATTCACTCACATCCACTCACTACCATATTCACCACTAGTTCATCAACACTTGCACTTTATACCCTCTTTCTCCCATAATTCTCACTTAGATACTTTGGGACAAAATTGGAGACACTTTATGGCTGAGGGGACCAGCCATTTTCTTGTTTTGGCGAGATGTTGCCACCAAAGGGCAACATACTAATTGATTGGTTTATTTGTTAAAGTTAGGAGGGCTAAGTCAAAGGGAAACTTGGTAGTCAACATTGGTGTGAAGGTCAAGGGATATTTATCTTCAAGGTCAACTCTCATAAGGAATGCTCTATTTGAGGTCAAATGATGCTTATAAGATTTTGGGTAAGAAGTTTGGAAGATACCTTTTGAAGATTGGAAGTTAGAGTTTGGAAGACCCCATGGTAAACTAGAATCTTTTGCCCCTAAATTATTCCCCTTTACATTTCCCTATGCCTTCTCTCATTTTTGCCTTGATTCCTCAACTCCATATCACAAACTCATTTCTATTTCATATGCCCATCCCATTTTTTGCCTTTGCCTTTGAAAAATAAATTCTATGTCAAAACCCTAGGTGAATAACCTAGGTATCATTCTAGACACCATAAGGATGCCCTATGCCACGTGGCAAGGCCAGATATGCTCCCAACTTTTTGGAGGGTATCCTCAAAGATTCCTAGGAGATCCCAAAAAACCAAAGGTTGATTTTCCCATTTAAACCATTGAAAATTGATTTTTTAAAAGGCCGTAATCTCAAAATATACTCGAAAGATGCTCGCGAGATTCCCTCCATGAACCCTAAACTTAGAAAAATTCTTCGAAACGGCCAGGGGCCTCAGTTTCTGCCTTAAATTCCTCCCGAATCTTCTCTTCCCGCCTCTTAGCTACCCAACAAACCCATAATCAAAGCCTAAGATTCTGGATTCATAAAAATTTGAAAATATAACTGGGGTGATCGACACACAACTCTCTGAAGGCCCAGACGCATCAAACCTCGACATTGATACATGCTATCTGAAGATGTTCTTGAAGTTTCTGAGTGTTCCACAGTCTAATCTGAGAAGATTGGACTGATATTATTGATTTGATACTATTATTGACCTCCTAAGCCATTTTGATGATTGATCTATGTTCCTAAGATTCTTACTCACCTTGTATTACCTTCATATCAATGAAAATTGATTGCCAAGTATTCAAAAAGCCTATTGTCATGATCCTTTAGTATTTTTGCATCACAAACATTTTTACAGTAAAGAATTCCCTTATTTTTTCCTGCATATAACCATCTGCACTTCATCTCCCATCGTGTTTGCACCTGTGTGCACAAAAATTTCGAAAAAATCCCATTCCAAACTCAAGTTACCATTTTTTGCATTCTGTCTGATACAAATTTAGACTGATATCCACAAAACAGTGCCAAAAAAAATAATCTTAATGATTCAAATCATGATTTGACAGCATGCACCTTACCTTTGAAGTCTCTATAACGTCTTAGCTTTGGAATTTCCTCAAAATTCAACCTACAACTCAAGTTACAAAACTCTGAGCTCTGTTTTTAGTTTTGACTGGTATTGACCAAAAATTGACCCAACTTTGAGATCGAATATCTCCCAAATTAAAACTCAGACTTGGTCAAGATCTTTACCCTTGTTTGCCTACAACTTTTCTGAACAAGTCACAGTCATCTGACCTTGGAAATCAATCTGTCTATGAGATCTGCATCGATTTGAGTAAGGGATCCAAATTCCAGAATTGGGAAAGGTATGCAAACTCTGTAACTGAGCTTTTTCTTTGGAAAATTCTTGTGCAGATTGATCACCTTAAGTGATCTGGAGGTTCTAACCCCAACTTGAGTGAAAACTCAAGTTGGCTTCTTGTGTTTGACTCCCTAAGGACCAAGGGCAATGCTTGCAAAAGATCTTGCAATTTTGTTGTCTTAGAGGTAGGAAAAGGTTCTACTTATGTGCTTTTACTTAAGATTGAGAGGTATATTGAGAAGTCCCATTCTTGCATTGTGTTGTGGCTGCCAAAATCTGGCAATCTTGCGATCAATAGGCATCCTTTCATGCTATCAAATCTTCCTATATTCCATATTTAGTGCTCTATTCCTTTGTTTTGGCGTCTTTTGGTGCTCTGTTCCTTTGTTTTAGTCTTGCTGCAGCCTCCAAGTGTATCAGAACCTGCTTCTAAGTCGCAGCAACACTAAGATCCCCGGTTCTTGGGCAGGCAGCTGAAAAATCAAAGCTATTTTAACAGGACCCCCATAGCCGACACAAAAAAAAAAAAAAAAAAAAAAAAAAAAAACAGAGGAACGGCATAAACAAAGGGAAAAAGAGAGGTGTACTGGGACAACCTCTCATGTGGAATTGGCTACACAACTTCCATTCCGCATTGTAGGAGATTGCTATGTTGCAGCACCATATTATACCCCACCTAAAGAATGCGACCCAATTTGATTTTTTGGAGAAAATTTTAGTTCCATGATTTTGCCATTTAAGTTACGACCTCTTAACATAGAGATTCGAAAAATGGCCAGGCCAAACTATGTTTAGCAATTTATCCAAGATAAATAGTGGTTAATATTTTACGACCCTTCAAAAATGTAGAGAGATTCAGTAAGACCCTGGCAAGCAGGAGAAGTTGGAACAAACAACTTATCCTGACAATTAATAGTTGGGGAGTGCGACACATCATCTTTTAGCAACAATTCCGTACAGGTTCAACCCCAACAAACCAATGCCATGGTATCTAGATACAATATCAATGCATTCTCAAAGTGCATGGACCCCTAAAATGCATTTTGGTAGGGCATTTTGTGATTGAAAGTAAGATAGATAGAAAGGGGACAAAATATATACACACGTTGGGAAGGCAATGATGAGCAAGGAATGATGCCAAGGTCAAAAAGGAAGGATTTTTGTCTCTTTGAAGAAAAACTGGCAGTTAAGTAACAAAGGGCGTCATCATGGCTGCCCGTGGGCACCCTAGGTAAAAAAAAAAAAGGATATATACAAAAAAAACCAAAGAAAAAAAAACAAATTCATTTGTAAATATTCAAATAGTTCCGGCAGCAGACGATCGGCCATTCCAGTCGTGTGGCCCGGTCCCTTCTTCTTCCAAAAATCTACCGATCGATCCATCTATTCTTCGATCTGCCGACAATCCAATCCAGTTTTTTGGCCATGCCCATTCCGGAGCAGTCCTTACATCTGCTCCGGCGCCTTAAATCCTAGCAAATTCCTGGCTTTCCTGCTGCTTAGCATGCAGCATATGCTTATAATTTTCTCTGTTTCTGCCAGAGATGGACACCCCTTCTGCACCTTCTTCGCTCTTAGCTTTTCATCAAAATCCCCTTTCGCATCCTCCTCCATGCCCTCCTACGGCATTGCTAGTTTTTGTGCACGAATGCGATGCAGGTACTACGCTTAAAATTTCACAGATTTTCAATTTCACAGCTCCATTCTAACACGCTTCAAACCATCCCAAATGCTGTGAATTTTTTGTTACTCTGTTTTTGGTGATGGGGAATTATACCGGAATGTAAGGACTCTGTTTTTTTAATGATGGTGAAATATTACCGGAATTAGCTTAGAATATGAAATCCATCAATGCACGGACACTGTTTCTGACGAGGAATATCACCGGAATTGCATTGCAGAGCTTGTAAAGAGCGTGCATCTTTACGTTGAAGCTGAGACGGTTACGGTAATTCAGCAAGAGTTCAGGCTTGGATTGGATGAATATTTGCGAGTTAGCGACCCGCTGGCGTCGATATATTGCAGCAATTCTGCATGTAGCAGCTCAGAACAGCTTATGAACACATGGAAAAGGTTTGTTACAGCAGAAGATTTATCCTGGCAGTGCATATTGGAGTTTCACGTCGAGTCCCCGCTTGTTTCTTCCATTACGCCTCTATTAAGCGTATCCAGGTATGATAATTTTAGTCATCATAGACACACAGTTTAAGATTATTATCAGGAGTTTTTTGTCCAATTGCTTATGCTGCTGATCCATATTAGATGATTCAACAATCCTTGTTGCATTTCTTGCATACTAGTATTATTGATTAATCCGGCAGCTTACAAGAGAGAGGGGTTTTTTCTGCTTATGCTAAAACCTAACGTTCTGAGGTTCTCGAACACATTGGCCAAGAGTTAAGACATGTATACATCTGTTAGTAGCTTCAGTAAATAACGGCATTTGATAGACAGTTAGATGAGTAGTAACGAAAAGAACCGCATACATACAGAAAGAAGCATCTAATCTACCTTTTTTTCTCTGTTTTTTTCTAAAAACTGGTGTCTTGATCTTGTTATGCAGTAATCCAGCCCTTAAACAACTGCCATCTCTAGCTCATGAGCTAGAATATGTGGAGTCTGAATCTCACAAAAGGCTTTTAGCACTTGAATGTGATACATCCTGGTTTGTGAATCAAACTCCTCCAGCTACTCCATCTAAGCAGATTAAATTCGACTGGCCTGGAGATTTGCCACTGCTTGGAAATTACAATAATTGCGCACTTCCGAGCTTGTTGATCCCACATCATCTAGCAGAAGAAGCTGGCATTGAGGAAGATGTTTCACAAAAACAAGCTGATATTGATACCTTTCAACGCTGGAATTCTGGATTGGATTTGGCTGCATCTAATCTTGGTTCTAATCTGTTTGATTCATGCTGCACTATTGGATCTTCATGGACATGTAACGAGGACCTTTGCTTGCCAGGTATCCATCTCATTTTCCTAATTTAAGTGTGCATAGCTTCCTTTGCTTTGAGCTTGTAAATTTAGGCATGAACTTCATATAACAATTGAGATATGCCCTATGTGCTCTACCAATGCGCAAGCAGATCATAGTATGATCATTCCAATGCATTAATAAAGTGCTACATATAATGCTTATACTTAGAGAATGTTGTGTAATATGCAGCCCTGGAGTCCATATCAAGCCCTACTTCAAGCAGCATTTCACGCCATGTGGACACCAACTGTTGGAATCCATCTGATATACTCCCACTTGATTCTAAGTTCCCATTTGGAGCTGATTTATGCATTGATGAGTCCTCTTTATCAAGCCAAAGCAGTTTCCAAAATATTTCGGATAATACAGATGCATCTAAGCTGGATTCAGATTCTTATTATTCTGCACCTGGATCTCCAAGGCATAAAATAGCACAAAGACCTGTAAAATCTGATTCAGCGCTCAACCATGCAGTTGAATCTCATAAAAGAAAGTTTGAAAAGTCTTGTAGCCTTCCTATTCTTCAGAGGACACCATCACAAAGTACTAGAGCAAGTGTGCAGTCTTGTAGGAGAGGTGTTTCCACGCGTTCTTCTGAGCACAAGTTACAGATTTGTAACAGAAATGTGGATACTAGTGCTGTCATGAAGAGCACAGATGATTCCTCTCTTCTTTCATGTGATGAAAGAGCTATGGAGACAGAAAGGGGAGCTCTTCAAAGAGGACCAACTGAAAGAATGATGGAAATTACTCTAGAAGAGCTTTCTCAATATTTCCACATGCCTATCACCCAGGCATCTAAAGAACTCAAAGTTGGACTGACTGTGTTGAAGAAAAGATGCAGGGAGTTTGGAATCCCTCGTTGGCCTCACAGAAAGCTGAAAAGCTTGGAAAGCTTGATTCGAAACATTCAGGTTGGTTTTTAATTTCGTAAACTAATATGTAAGAAGTTGTGCTTACTTAGGTGGTGTTATGAATGGCAGGACTTGTCAAAAGATTCAGAAGGAAGGAAAAATTTTATGGATGCAGTTCGTGAACTGGAAAGGCAGAAGAAGAGCATGGAAGAAAATCCAGGAATAGAGTTGTCTGAAAGAACCAAACGCCTTCGCCAGGCTTGCTTCAAACAGAGTTACAAGCAAAGGAGACAAGCTCATGGTTCTAGTAGCAAATCAAGCTTTTAGCTGAAGAAATCTTCATATAGCATTTTCCTCTTGTTTTTAAACTTGTTATTAAAATTATTAAAATGACAACATAAACCACCTTGCAAAACGTGGTGGCAAAACATAAAAAGTTCCACTTCAGTTTTTATACAGAAAATACCCTTTTCTTTTTTAGAAATTTGTTGATGCTACTCTTAAGTTGCATATACTTTGGGGTGAAATGTGATGCATGTTTTTGTGATCCTATCTAGATTTGCAGAATAATGTACAACATGACATTAGAATGATGCATGAGTTTGCACTTAGTCGTTGCACATATGTTTGCCTCGTGCTTTAGATTTCCAAGATGCCAATTACTAAGATGCCAATTACTGTGTTTAAAACGAACCCTAGGCACGAAGAAGGTTTTAGGAAATGCAAACTCTTTACTACTGAGTGCAACTATCTCTATTAACACTATTAAGCAAAGGTAAATTGAACATAGCAATGTTAACCAAAGGTAAATTGTTCTTTAGACCAACATGAAAGTCTTACATCAATTAAATCCGTCACTTAATTATCCTAGTTCACCATGAATTGAATTGTATTCACCATGATATTGTCAATACCTATGGAGTTCTATTAGCAGGCTTGCTTAAAGGGAAGATAAGCTTTTCTGCAATTCTAATGTAGCATGCCATGTCACTAAGAAATGCATAAGACGTTTGATTTTCACATTAACGGCCAGGGCTATGAAAAATAGAAAACCCAATGGAAAATAATTATGTTACACTTACTTCCATTATCTCCCTCAACTCGTTGCCATGCCTTTAGTCGTTATACATATCTTTGCCTCGTGCTTTAGATTTCCAAGATGCCAATTAATAAGATGCCAATTACTGTGCTTAAAACGAACCCTAGGCACGAAGAAGGTTATTAGGAAATGCAAACCCTTTACTACTGAGTGCTACTATCTCTACTAACACTATTAAGCAAAGGTAAATTGAACATAGTCTTAAGTTTAGGAAATCAGAAGATAATACAATGCAAATATATATTGAATAAACTGGTTGGGAACAAGCTTCCCACCGTAGCTTATAATCTATATCAGACACGACTCTACATGAATGGACACGACTCTTTATGTAGACGCCACATCACCTTGATGACATGGCTATGGATGATGAGGTGGATTAACACCCTCCCTCAAACTACAACTACTTCATCCATATTCATCATGTCCAGGCTCATGAGTGAGCCCTCTTTGGGTCCTTCGACATCCCCTTGTTTTCTTCTGAATATTATTCTTGTTCTTCAAATTTGAAACAATGGCCTTCAACTACATCTTTCATTGACCATATATCAACACATAGCAATGTTAACCAAAGGTAAATTGTTCTTTAGACCAACATGAAAGTCTTACACCAATTAAATCCGTCACTTAATTATCCTAGTTCACCATGAATTGAATTGTATTCACCATGATATTGTACCTAATGGAGTTTTATTAGCAGGCTTGCTTAAAAAGCTTTTCTGCAATTCTAATGTAGCATGCCATGTCACCAGGAAATGCATAAGACGTTTGATTTTTTCACATTAATGGCTAGGGCTATGAAAAATAGAAACCCAATGAAAAATAGTTATGTAGACTTCCATTCTCTCCCCAACTCGTTGCCATGTCCGACTTATGCCATACTCAACCTCTTTAGGCACTAGTTTCCCGGAAGGGTCTTCCTTTGTTGAACACTAGAAAAATAATATTGCTGCAACTCGCCCATGGTGTTAGGTGGTTCATGAATTTTCTTGAAGCAGTTTGGCATGGCATCGTGCGACTCTTTTGAAGCATCTTACTACAATTGGATTGGACCACTGTGCTTTCTTGTCAAGGTTAAGTTTTTTAATAAATTCCTTCTAAAATGCCAAACCGGCATGCTAGTACCTGTCCTAAGTTGTTTGTATCTCCAAGGTCATAATCTCTTAGAAGCATCTATAGGACAAACACTTAAGCTTATAATAGATTTATTTTCTTATTACCTCAATTGGCTTGAGGAAAGGATAAGATGAGGAGTAAAAAATTACTCTATATCAAAAAATTGCTATAAATGTACTAGATTTTTGGGTTGTCCCTAGGGGGGCAAACCCTTGTTTATGTGGGTTTGTGGCATATCCTAGGTATATGCTGTAATATACCTAGGATATGCTACTGACTGCTAAAAACCCATTGCTACCTGTAAACTGGCGGTTTCGTGAGTTATGGATGGCGGATGTTGCAACCGGTAACTGGCCGAGTTGTCTGATTGCGTGCCTGGCCTCGATCACATGCAATCTAGCGGTCTTCTTCTTCAAATCTATATTCCTGTTCTTCTCTCTTGCTCTTCCTTAGATTCTCTATCTCCACAGGGTCGACTCGAGGTGATGCTTCATTTACTTCGATTTTGTTTCACTTGGTAATACATTCAGCTTTAAGGTTAGCTAATCTTCGATTTGTGTGTCTTTCTGGCAGGTGCCAGGTTCTAGATCATGTGCAATTCTATGTGTGTGCGTTTTGAAATTTCAAAATGGATAAACGTATTCATTCTAGGATGGGGCTCGCATGAAACCAACAAACCGCCCGATAGATAGGCTTCTCATTCATCTCAGCAGATTTTCTACAATGGTGGACAGTGGGTAGCCGCACATATGCGAACTACCCACGAAAAATAAAGGGAAAATCCAATTATATCATTTGGACCCCAAAAAATACAATGCTAATAGAGGTGTGGCTGATGTACCTGCCAAAAGCTTATCACCGGGATTAAAAAACCCCGCCCTTTCGGGTTTTCAAGGAAAAACCCTAGTGATAAGCCTTCGGCAAGGGGCTTGGACAAACGTAAGGCATAGAAATCGCTCCCAGAAACCTCCGCATGGAGAAGTCGAAACAGATGCCGCTCGCCAACCTGTACCTGCACATCACCAACACAACAAACGAGACAACACAAACATACCAGAGGATAGCATCACCCAGGGGGTGGAAAAAAGCATCACCCAGCGGGTGGAAGAAAAAAGATGATAAACAGAAATTTGTGCACAATACAATAAACAAAGAAGGGGGGGAGGGTGGGTTCAAAGAGAATAAGGTACTTCTGAGAGAAGAGGAAGCGCCGATGAGACGTTGATGCAGAACCGCGCCTAAAATAGCGAAACCCTAACCAGGAAGGGCATGCGCCGCATGCATGCATGCAAGACATGCATGCTCGCCCCATCCTAGAATGTCGATCCGATGTCTCGGATCGACGGGATTAGGGCCTTCACAGATATTGCTACGGGACCCTAGTCTTCAAATTCAGAGCATGTTTTTGGGAACATAGATGTTTTTCAAAATACAGAGTATTCATTAGGGCCTTCACAGATATTGCTACGGGATTGTGTTATATGGATATATGTTCCCTATTTCACTATATGTGACATTAGAGATTGTGCAGGTTATACAAGGTCTATTTATTGCACAAGACCTTCTCATGTATGATGAAGAAACAAACATGCCAGTCAAAGTTAAATCTTCGGGCTTAAATGAAGAACTAGGTCAAGTAGACACAATTTTAGCTGATAAGACTGGCACACTCACAAGTAACCAGATGGACTTTTGTCACTGCACAATCTCAGAGGCATCTTATGGTATGGGTTTTACAGAGGTGGAAAAGCAGCTGAGCGCCTTGGGATGTCTTTAGTATCCACTGAAGAAACTGAAGTAGATCAAACACAAACACCTGTGGTGTTGCCATCTAAAAATGGCGAAGAAAAAATTATTGGGTTCAATTTTTATGATGAACGGTTAATGAAAGGAAATTGAAGAAATGAAAAAGATCCCGAAGCTATCAGGCTTTTCTTCCAGATTCTTGCTCTTTGTCACATTGCTATCCCTGAGGGAGACATAGCAAATCCATCTTCTATACAATATCGAACTGAGTCTCCCAATGAGACGACACTTGTTGTGGCTGCCAAGCAATTTGGTTTCCTCCTCTATAAAAGAACTCCATCAGCATTACATGTACGAGAAAGTGCGGGTAAAGATCAAGTAACTGATAGAACCTATGAGCTTTTGAGCATTCTAGAGTTCAGCAGTGGGAAACGAATGTCTGTGATTGTACGAACTACAGAAGGACGAATATTATTGTTATCAAAAGGTGCAGATTCGGTCATGCTTGCACGTCTTGACCATGACACGATAGGGTTGACAAAAGCTAAGGTTCACCATCTGAACCACTATGGGGAGGCTGGACTGCGAACTCTTTTGTTTGCATATAAAGAGCTTACAGTTGATGCTTACAAAGAATGGCAATCTAGATATTCTCAAGCACAAACATGTTAGGGCCAGAAAGGACAACACAAACTGAGGAATTAGCTGATGAAATGGAGAAGGGTCTAAGGATTGTCGGAGGAACTGGTGTGAAGATAAACTTCAACAAGGAGTCCCTGAATGCATTGCTCATCTAGCAGATGCAGGCATTAAAGTTTGGCTGTTGACTGGAGACAAGGTTGAGACAGCCATCAACATAGGATATGCTTGCAGGTACTATTTGCATTAAAATTTCAGCAAAATTTGTTATGAAATTATTAGTCACGTTTCATATTATGTCTGTCTTATATTTATGTACTGACCACTCTGCCATGATGCCAGTCTTCTACTCTAGCTTTACTGGAAGTGGTCTAACAGCCTTTGATGTTGGTGTTTGAAAGGCCATAAAAGTGTGGTCAGCACCATAAAACACCTCTAGTGAGAACTGTTTGGATTGCAAAAGGCTGTTGTATTGGAGAAGGCATTTGCAACCATTAGTTTCTCAAGCAACATTTATTTGGCCACTAGCATCTTCTATAGCAGATAAATAAACAATAGCAAAGGTGGCTAGTTCTTGCCACGGCCACATTGATGTACATTAAACTATATTTTGTGTTCCGAGTGATGTTCCAATGGCCAAATTGATATTGTACATAGGGGAGGGTCCCCAACATTGACGCACGCTCTATTTGTGGCGCATTTTTTGCACTTACCT
This sequence comes from Isoetes taiwanensis, assembly GCA_021234155.1. Lineage (NCBI taxonomy): Eukaryota > Viridiplantae > Streptophyta > Lycopodiopsida > Isoetales > Isoetaceae > Isoetes > Isoetes taiwanensis. The sequence goes on along the minus strand of JAJEKV010000011.1, from coordinate 22,246,125 downwards.
GAATGCAAGATAGGGCTATTTTCGATATCCAAACATTCCCACGTTTGCCGCAGATTTTTCTCTGTTTGACGCACGGGAGAAGCTCCATTCAGAAGAGTGTACAGTGGAGTGTATATGAATTAAGAGCAATAAATTTTTCTTAAACTCTGGATCTGGAGAATTGTTTTTTTTAATATATGGTACTTCACAAACGACAATCTATTTCCGAGATTACTTTTTACCCTTTCAAGCTTTCAACAAAGTTTATGTTTGTTTCTAATCTTCCCCTCACTGTATAATAACATTGGTTTCGATGTTCATGGAGTATTGGAATTAGAAAAATGGATCCACGCACATCTTGTAGAAGTTGGGATGATGTTAAGAGATTTTATGGGGAATATCCTTGTTGACATGTATTTTAAATTTGGTAACATGGATGAAGCCTGGAACATACTGATGTTTGGTATGCCCACAATAGAAACCTGAAAGAGGCAGTAAAGGTATTTATTCAATCGCAAGAACATGGTCTGCAGAGCCAGATGTCATCAGATTTGTGATGTGGTAAATGTTTTCATTCTTGCTGTCATAAGACTTCGGAAAGAGTTAAACGTGCCTATTGCAAAAGCTCTAATGGGTAAGTCCTCGATCTTCTATCACATGAAAACATAGCTTTGCTGTAGATTTCTGATAATTTTTTCTTAAGTGTCAGCTTGAGAGGCTAGAGGAGCAGATTTGCATATTCATTTTAAGGTATGAAACTTATATTCTTAACACTAGCTTGAAACAATTCAATCAATACCATGTCTTATCTTCTTACTATTGGTTGCATACAGTTAGCATAATTCGTATCAATGTTTATCCCTTTTCAGAACACTCGTGAAACAACACAGGCCATAAAGAAGCTTGACGTTGCAAAGGCCAAGAGATAATTAGAACATATAATTGGTCATAAGCAAGCAATTCTGTTTAGAATGTTCTGTGGAGGAGTAAGTCGTAATGCACAGGAAAAATCTCGTCATTTCAATGGGCAAGATCGTTAGCCTGAAAAATCCTGCAAGTTTTGTTGGCACTTCTAAAGAATGCTGAAAGCAATGCTGAGGTATTAAAATTCATTTCTTATGGACAAATGGGTATAGCATCATTATCAACTGATATGCAATGTAATTAGATGAACGGTTTGGATGTTGATGCCTTGTACATATCATATATCCAAGTTAACCAAGCAATGAACCCAACAAAGGACTTACAGAGCGCCTGCATGCATCAACTATAAGTATGTTGTCCACTTTTATTGATGGTCTTTGCAATGTATGGAGGCTTAATGCTGTGCAATAAATGTTTAATAACCAAATGTGCATAAGTGGAATTGCTCCCAATATACTACTTATAGGACCATTATCAATGGCAAGGAAAATAGAAGATGCATATAAAATGTTGCAGGAGATGATTGATCAAAAAATTCCCCTGATATTGTTATATACGCTACTGTCATTGATGGTTTCTTTATGCAAGTCCTTTCAGATGGAGGCAACAAACACTAATGTTGAAGGTATGATTAAAAAGGGAACTTAAGAAAAGGAATTTTGAAGGTACAATCTTTTACCTTGTGCTTTCATATTGAGAATGGAAATGCTTTTCTTTTGCAGGCAAGTCCATCAGATCCATTCTAGGCAATATGTTGTTCATTTGCTAATGTAAGAGATTCTGCAGAAGTGATAGTTTTGACCACTGAATAACTCATCAGTTTGAAGCTCCTTATTTTATGCAGTGATTTTTAGTCTAATCGATGTGAAGGTTGCCCCTTCAGTTTGTGTTATGCATAAACTGAGTACTTGATTTTAATCTTTATATACACAAACTGCATACAATGTGCTTTGTGTCTTTGTTGTAAAAATGGTAAATTTTATAGCATCTTAAGATTTGTAGAACGATGATAAAGGCTGAATGCAGATTTAAACCATGGATCTGGATGTGCATTGATGCTTGAAATACGAAGTTGAATATCTTATAGACATACTGTGCTATGTTTTATTAAGATTGTACTAGTTTATATAGGGATGTTGCACATAACGTATCGGTATTGTGGCTGTTGCATTTGTGAAAAGCTACTATGTGCAGATAATGCTGTGTGCTCTTACTCAATTTCAGTATCAGAAAAGTCCTAATAGATTTGTACAACTACCTTCTAATTGCAACTTTTCTATGATGTGCAAGTCAGGATCGTGGAGTTTGATACAAATTTGGATGACACATTACTCTGATAACATTCCCCCCCACATTCAAATAAGAATTGCTGGAGCTAGGCCCATCAGATAGGCTAGAAGAGGCCATGATTAAAAAGTTTAGAATCTAAGGTTTGTAATGATATACAATATGCCTATAGTTACGGTGCATGTCAAGGTTTGATAATAATTCTAGCTTAAACGCGCCAAATATAGCACTTCTCCCCTAAAATAAGTTCATTGCACTTTCTCCTCCTTTGGAACGAGATCATCAAATGCAAATGGCTACCATCACCTTCGCAAAATGTCAAGGTCTTAAAATAGCAACTTTGATTAATTGTAAAAACATGACTTTCAAGTATGATTTAAGCCACTTCACCCTCCGGCCATGGAGGGCAACCCTCCATGCGCAGCACCTTGTTTTTTTTTTTTTTCTTCTTTTTGAAGAACGTCAATCTTTATTTAACCCCAAGTCAAATATAAGTAAAGATACAAAGGCAACAATAAAATCTCAGAGAGTAAGCACGGAAACCTATTGAGTGAAGCAATCTGCCTATGCATAAGAGTGCACATCCAAAAACTCTTCAAAGATCAAGCGCCTCTTACAAGGGGCAGTTGAAGAACAATGTTAAAACTTCCTACCCTGCGCATTTGGAGAACATTGTCATCTTTCATATCCATACCTTTGAAGACCACCAATCTTTGTCATTTCCAAATGGTAAAAAGCAACACAGAATGTGCTGCACCTCTTCAGGTTTTGTTCGAGGGGGTTTCTTGTAGTATTTCCTTCAATCTCATCGTTAGCCCACATGCGCCAATAGTCTTGGGTCTGCCTTGGCGCGAGCTACATAACCCACAGATTGATTGGCGTACTAGATCATTTCGATTTGCTGGTTCTAGCTCTAGTTCTAGTTCATCTGCAGATCAGGTCTCTACACCAACATCGACTTCGATCCGCGCAGTATCGTTGACCCCTGATTCTGTCCTTGCTGTCCCTATTTTTGCTCCATGTGCTGATTCAACTCCTGCCTCTGCTCCAGTTCATGCCCCAGATGCTGACTATATTCTCGATGATGTTCCAGCTCCAACTACGGTTTCTACTCTTGCTCCTACTCTTGCCCCAGTTCTAGTTCCTGCTTCTGCTCTTGGCCCAGTTCTTGTTCCAGCCCCTGCTCCAGTTCCTGTTCCTGTTGCCCCTGCTCATGCTTCTGCTCCTGCTCCTGCTCATGTTCCTATTCCTGCTCATGTTCCTACTCCTGCTTTTGTAGATGCTTCTTCATGCCCTCAGTTTCGTATCTCGAAGATTTCTCTTCGCGAGTTCAATAAATCTAGAAGGCAAGATCCAAGTTCAGTGTTGCAATCCAGGTTCACCCATCGTCTAGCTCAGCACCAGCGAAATCTGCTCCAATGCTCCCAGATAAATATGGCGACTTCTCTGATGTTTTTGACAAAGTCAAGGCCAGCAACCTCCCAGAGCATCGTCCATATGATTGTCCTATTATTTTGCAGCCGGGGACAATGCCACCATATGTTTCGATATATGGTCTATCTTCCGCTGAGTTGAAGGTTTTGCAGGATTATATTGAAGAGAATCTAGCCACTGGCTTCATTCGACATCCTCAGTCCCCTGCTGGAGCGCCTATTTTCTTCGTCAAAAAGAAGGATGGTTCACTGCGTTTGGTCGTTGATTATCGTGGCCTCAATACAATCACAGTGCCAAATCGGTATCCACTTCCTCTGATCCCAGAGTTGTTGGAGCGACTCCAAGGTGCGCATTATTTTACGAAGATTGATCTTCGGGGTGCCTAAAAAAATAACATTAGTCGGAGTAGAATAGATATGATTTACTGCTTGCCACCCATCAGCTCTTAGAGTTGGTGTGAGTCAAGCACATCCATGCTTGTTCATAAGCTTTTAGAAGACAAAATCAAGCTTAGGGAAAGTTTTCCAGGGACTACCTGTTATCGACCGGTCTTGAATCATATCTCCGACACGCGCCCCAAAAGGCTTTGCCCTACCACAGATGCGGCATCGGCTTATTCGGATCCGGGAGGGTGATGAGTGCAGTGTTGTTCAAATACGCGTATTTTTTAAAAATGCATACGTACCCTCCCGTACCGTACGGTACACGTATTTTTTAAAAAATACGCTTAATGCTTTTTTCAAAAAAACAGACACTGTTTTCTCAAAATAGACTCAATCTGCACCCAGTAGGATTCGAACCTGGGCCTCCCAGATAACAAACAAACATGCTAACCAACTTTCCAACAGTTTGTTTGTGTTTATATTGCATAATTTGTTATATTTAAGCTTTTTTTCAATTTTTTTTAAAAACGTATTTTAAGCACTTTAAGTACGTATTGTATAAAATACATATTTTTTCAAAAAATACGTCCGAAACGTACGGAACGTATCACGTACGGGACAACATTGGATGAGTGGAAAACGACTTTTCGTACTCGGTATGGCCATTTTGAGTATTCAATTATGCCGTTTGGACTTACCAATGCTCCAGCAATATTTCAGCACATGGCCAATGATGTTTTTCGAGAGTTCTTAGATACTTTTGTTATCATCTATTTGGATGATATTCTTATTTACTCTAAGACTCTCGAAGAACATGAGAGGCATGTTCGACAGGTTCTTCAAAAGCTTCATGAGCATGGGTTATATGCTAAACTTGAGAAGTATCAGTTCGAGCAGGATAATGTGTAGTTCCTTGGCTATTGCATCACTCCACATGGAGTATCTATGGACCCCGAAAAGGTCAGCACTGTTCTGGAGTGGCAACCACCTTCATCCTTTCGAGATGTTCAGTGTTTTCTTAGGTTTGCCAATTTCTATCGGCGTTTCATTCGGGATTATTCGAAGATTGCCCTTCTTTTGACACGCCTCACTGTTAGGGATATGCCATTTGAATGGACTGTGGAAGCGGAATCTGCTTTCGTTACCCTAAAACATCCTTTCACCACGGCACCAGTTCTTGCTCATGCAGATCCTTTGCGCCCATATGTTATCGAAGCAGCTGCTTCTGATTTTGCACTTGGTGGGATCCTATCACAGGAGAGGGATGACCATGAATTGCATCCAATCGCCTATCACTCACGGAAGTTTCAGGGTGCTAAAACCAACTATCCCATTTATGGCAAAAAGTTGTTGGCGATAGTGGATTCTTTCGGGGAGTGGAGACGTTTCCTGGAGGGATCTCCTTATAAGATCATAGTCTACACAGGTCATCGAAATCTAGAATATTTTCAGTCTGCTCGAGTGCTCAACCATCATCAGGCCCGGTGGCATACTCAAGTATTATCCTGGATTGATTTCATGATAAAGTACCCTCCTGGATCCCTCCAAGGGAAGCCTGATGCCTTGTCTCAACACTCCTACCTTGAGCCCAAGCTAGGTGATCCTGCATTTGACCAGCAATCGTAGGTTATTCTAGGGCCTGATCGATTCCAGCTCATGGCCCTCACTTTGTTCGAGAGGCCTCATGATACGGCCTTGTTGGAGTATGTTCGAGCATCTCTGCCCTCCGATCCATTGGCTCAAGACGTATTCTCACACCTTCGCTCTGCATCATCTTCTTAGCAAATGCGATCAGACTATGATCGTTTTGAGATCCGAGATGGACTCTTGTTCCGTGATGAACTTCTGTATGTGCTAGATGGTGCTTCTAGGCTTCGGGTTCTCCAGGCTTGCCATGACACACCTATGACTGGACACTTTGGAGTAGCCAAGACTCTTGAACTTATTAGTCTAGTGTATTGGTGGCCTGGGCTTCGTCGCTCTGTCGAAGCTTTTATTCAATCCTGTGACATCGGCTCTCGAGCGAAGGTTCCAAGGCATCTTCCTCATGGCCTTCTTCAACCACTGCTGGTATCAGATGGACCTTGGAAGAGCATTTCTATAGACTTTATTCCAGAGTTGCCAGTCTCTCGGGGTTATGATGCCATCATAGTAGTTGTTGATCATTTTTCTAAGATGGCTCATTATATTCCCTGCAACATTACCATCACCAGTGAGGGAACAACGGATCTTCTTCTTCGTGAAGTAGTCAGACTTCACGGCTTGCCCGATACTATCGTCAGCGATCCTGGACCACAGTTCGTCGCAGGTTTTTGGAAGCGGCTTTTGGAGTTATTGCATATCGACTGCTCATTGACATCTGGTCATCATCCAAAAAGTAATGGGCAGGTGGACGCACTAATCAGACTTTGAAGCAATATTTAAGATGCTTTATCAGTTATCAGCAGGATGATTGGGTCGATTATCTTCCACTAGCTGAGTTTGCATATAATAACTTAGTACATGCTTCCACTGGCCAGACTCCGTTCTTTCTGAACTCTGGTCAGCATCCACGTTGGTCCCTTAGCGTCACTGGTGTTCACTCGGTCAATCCTAGTGCCGAGTCTCGACTTGAGAAACTCTAGGCTCTTCAATCGTATCTTCAGCATCATCTTCACCGAGCACAGGAATGTTATCAGCATTATGCTGATTTGTATCGGCAGGAAGCTCCTAAATTTCATGTTGGTGACCTTGTCTGGCTTCTTCGTGGGGACCTCCCTACCACACATCCCTGCAACAAGCTTGACTATCGTCGCCTTGGTCCTTACCAGATCACGGCTCAGATCAGCAATGTGGCATTCCGGCTCCAGCTCCCTCTAGATGTTCGGCTCCATCCAGTATTTCTTATTTCTCTATTGGAGCCCTACACAGTCAATACTTTTCCAAATCGCGTTCCTCCACCGCCACCATCAGTAGAAATTGATGATCATGAGGAGTTCGAGGTTCGAGAGATTCTGGACTCCAAGTTTCTTCGTCGACGATTGTATTACTTTGTCGATTGGGAAGGTTACTCGCCAAGTGATAGAACCTGGGAGCCTACCGAGAATCTGAGTAATGCTCCTGATAAAATTGCAGAGTTTCATCGACGTTACCCGGATAAGCCAAGTTTGAGTACTCCGGCCCCAGCTCCGAGGACTCGTCACCCTAATAGGAGGGGGATGGTGTGACAACCATACGGATATTTGTATCATGCGAACATTATACTCGTATGTACAAAAGATGGTCATCACACGGATGTAAAAGAGTAGTTGCGCGAAGCAAGGTTTGAACTCGCAACCTTCCAGTTGCGAGTCATACACCTTTGCCAAGTGCCCTACCAATATTTGTTAAAGATATTCCCTCATGTCTTTCTCATATGCGGGGTTGTTTCCAGGAGGTTCTAGAATATTCTAGAACCTACATGCACGCGCGACACTTGGCATAATCTCATCCATTGGAGTGGCACAATCCTGGCCGTTGGCCTACATATATAAGGAGGCATCTCCTTCTTGTCGAACCATTCCGGTTCAGTGCTAGTCTTGAGCCTTCTAGGCATCTGTCTCGTGTTCCTGCTTGCCTTCGGGCCATTGTACTCTTGATTCCTGTTCATATATCAGATTCTTTGCTGGTCCTGGCATATTTCTTCTGTATTTCTTGCGTATTTTCCACGTGTTTTCATATAGGTTCATGACAGCATGGAGCTACATTACCTACCATGTCACTTAATCGGTTACTTTTCTGTAGGCCATGTCTAGTCAAAATTAGCTTGAAACACCCAGTTATCATTGTTTTATATAATGTACCTTGTTTCCCTCTAGTTTTCTAACTCCACCACTTAAATTAACCTCGCACTTTTATTTTATACCAGTACAAATCAGTCAATTCAATCCAAAATAAAATCCTACATCTCCCCCTGTATTTAAAAGGATGTTACGCAACCCATGTCACCTTCAAAGTATCCTTATACCCAATATATGCCCTGTGACCATTGGCCTCATCCCTTTAACGTTCCGTTCCATATTCGTCTCACTATGAGATATCCATTTCATATTCGAACATTTCCATGAATCTGTATGTCGCATTCTACATGACCTGAATCTCTCAGACTTATAAATTGCACATTACAAGTCATTTCAAAATTGATCACTTTGAACATAGGGGAGACTTAGCATATCACGTGTACCTAGGAGCAACTCGAGGCCCCCGATAATAGCCTTGATGCTGAGGACAACATCCTTTTTGGGGAGGGGGAGGAGAATGTGATGTTCCACGTATTTATATCCTATATAGGTACAAATACATGACATGTCACCATGAATACTTAATAGTGCATTAATTATTCATGTTATTGATTAACAAGGTAAGGTTAGCTATGTTAGAATTAAATATTAATTAAAAAGCCAAGTATGCCAAATTATTAATAATTAGTCATTAACTATGTTAATTAATTGCTACTAATTCTGTTTAAGGGGTGCCACCTGGCCCAAATCGATGCAAGGTAAAGATGCTAACTTTGGGTCACCCAAATTGGGGTCCAATTCGAATTGGAGACGGAGAAGCAGCTCTTGTGCTTGTGGGATTCAGGGGGGTAGAGACCTAAAGGCTATATAGAAGTAGAGATGCTCCTAGCTAGAATCCCTTAAATTCCATTAAATGCGGCCTGTGCACAAGAGCCCGTCTGGCGGGAGATGGTATGTTATGGTTCAGCACCATCCTATAGTGTGCTTGGCTTATAGTGGGTCACTGTGTGTGGATCGATATGGGTCTGATACCCCTTGGGTCGCGGGATACGTGCCTACAGGGACATCTTGGATTCAATGAACACGCATGGGGGTTTAAGTCAGGTATGGATGCGGGGCTACCAGTGGTACTATGATCCTCTAGCCACCTATGGAACCATCGTTCCCGGGAGGGGATTCAACCCTTTCCTGCCTCATCGGACTAGGGAGATGTAACCTGGAGTAATCTCATAAGGTGATTCTATGAGATTGCATCTTCGGAAGGCTACAACCACGCCATAGCATGTTCCAGCCTATCTGCAAAGTGTGCACAGGGGGGCGGATGTAGTGAACTACTCTAGCCATTGTTTTATGCCAGCCAACGCCATTGTCATGATTCCATTTGTTGTTATCCGAAGGCCCTCATCTGACCCCCTTGGAGTTTGAGCCAGGGGTAGAACCTTCATTTTTGATGTATTTTGTATGTGTATTGTTATTATGTGATGTTGTCTTGATGATGGATGGACCATCCTTCATGGTGGTATATTATTTATTTGTATTGTTCTCAAGTGCTAACATGTATGTACGCTTCTGCTATATAAGATTCCCATAGAAGGCTTGGGACAAATGACACCTCCGTGTCCACCCGGACACTTGCCTATCACAAGTGGTCCGAGTCAAACGGAGGGCCTTTCTATGATGATATGGAAGGGGAATTTCCCCTGTTTATACGATGGGAGCATCGTATAGGTTCGGGAAGCAAAACAAGAAGAGATTAATTAGAGATCCATCCTGACCAAGGAGTTGGATTCTCAGTTTTGGTTAGGCTTGATTTGAAGGAGATCCATTTTGACAAAACGAAATGGATTGAACAGGTAGGATAGACTTACTTTGCATTGCTTATTCCAAATCATTATACCTAATAAAATCTAAAAGAATTTGACATACAGATATTCATGCACAACTCTAGAATGCTCTTTTTCTTCTAACAGGATTAGATTGGTAAGAATAGATCAAGAAGTTCCAAATTTTAAATTCATAGAGAGAAATCATTTAAGTTCTCAGGATAAAAATTTGTATTCCAGTTTGCAATCTCCAGCACCAACTAGATGAGATGCAAACATTAAGAATAGCCAAGCTCTGATACCCATTGTTGCGGATCACATCAATGTTCCATACCTTTTATACGTTCAAAGCCATATTACGAGTGCAATGTGAAAAGCAAATGAACACAGTTTACTCAATTAGCCTAAAATGATAGTCAGTCCACCAAAACCAGGTTAAGAATCCTTTGTCAGAAGTTACACCAATAGCTTCTGTAATCAAACTTCAGCTCACTAAAACTCGAGAAAGATCTAATTAAATACCCAATTTATGATAGTTCACTGCCCAACTGGATCAATCGATGCTAAGAACTGGCAGAATTTTGGCAAGGCTTGCTGGCAATGGGAAAGCAATAAGCAAAGGCAGTTTATTAAACAAGATTATAGTTATCCGATCAACGAGAAATTCGATTTAGAGTTCTATGGAAGCTAAAGTAGTTTGTACCAAAATGATCATTTAACAATAACTATTCATGCCAATAGTTCCTTTTAAAGTTACATCTAATCCCTTTTTCTTTCAAACTAATTTTGTCTCAACTATATTTAAAGTTGTTTTCCTTTCAAACCAATTATGGATCAACTCTATTTAAATCTTTAACTTTTAAAAAATATCTTGGCTTTGAGATATTATTTAACCATAACCATTATAAGGTTTTCTTGGATTTCACGGCCTTGTCTTTCCAATAATTTGCCAAACTTATGCACCCATAAATATGAGTCCACCAAGACTAAAGTCCATAGCCACACCCCCGAGTTCGCATATTCGTATCATAGACTCTGATTGAAGACATCAGGAACTGTTGGCAAGGCCTGTATTGTTTCTTCGTTAACTTCGCCAAGGCTTTTGACACTATGCCTCGGGAAAAGCTGTGGGCAAGATTGCAACATATTTATAAAATTTGGTGTACCAGTTATATGAGGCATGTCAGGCCGATCGCAGCCGACAAGCCAATGGCCTCTCTCTCCAACACAGTTTGAGCTTTATGTTGATCAATTGAAGAGCTTGTTTGCTGAGAATGGGGGCGACAAATTTCAGATTTTGCGCTAGATCGCCAGACAATATGATGTGAAACTCCTCGCTTACACTCCGCAGGACATGCAATGCCATTTGGATGTCATGGACACATTCTGCCAGGTCTCTTACATGTGCGTCAACCTGGCTAAGACTAAGATGGTCTTCATATCATCTTCGCGTCAGTCAAGGCCTCCTTCTTTTAAACTAATAAACTATAAACAACCCATAAAAAAGTGCCTTAATGAATAGAAAAACATTGGAGTAAATCGGTAACACATGCATATGATTTATCAGCATCAATGAATCAAATTCTTTGACAGAAAAAACAAGCATAACAACCAATGTCTAGAAATAAGAGAAGGTTTATCTGCAAAATTAGATAATTATTATATAACCAAACAGCTCCAACGATGTCCTTGGTTTTACCAATGGAGCCACACAAGGATGACGAAGGAGAGTCTGAGCAGTAGAAAAGCATATCTAATATTGGGCATTAAGAGTGCACCACAAATGCTCCTTGTATCAAGGGTATGTTATCTAGCCAATTTACAGCTGATCATTGGGGCAAACAACCATGACAGTACTCGTGTTGCATCTTATCAAAGAAGTAGGATGTAATTTTCAAAGTACACATGTGCTTGTTGGTTGATTATCCTCCTCTTACAGTCCAGATAGGTCAAAAGGTATATGACAATGTGACGTTCCAGGGAAATATATGCCATAAATACGTATATTTCCAGGTCCGTCACTATACAAGTCTACCTTCATAGCCTTGTATACCATAGATTAGTGGCATAGGGTGCATGACCAAGTTATTCATATAACTTAGCAACCTTAGGCTAAGACAGACCAGTTTCCATGTGGCCTTAGCCTATTAGGCACCCGCCACACAAAACCACCCTATTGGAGCCATGTGGCATAACATGTAAACCCTAACCTATAAAGGTCTAAACCCTAACCCTAGGCCTCTTTCCTGGCTCCAACACTCTGGGAACCTTCTTCGCGCTCGAAACTCCATTTCGAGAACCGTTTGCTGTGGCATAGCCTAGCACAGCAGCCCCCGGAGCGTGTGCACGTCAATAGGAGTGGGAGCTACTTCAACTACCTTGAAGATCGTGGAGACGCCAGGAGTAGGAGGGAGTTCCTCAGGAGCAGGTATTTGGGTTAGAGTTTCTTGTAGATCATCTGGACTCCAGATGAGTTAGCATTTCTGTCTCTAGTAAAGCCTTCCTAGAACTCTCAGTCTAGATCTTGAACCCTAACTGTAAGTTAGATGTGTATGATTAGGTTTAGATGTTATTCTCATTATTATCATGTTATGTGGATATGTGATGTTAGTTGATCATGTTTGCTCCTCTTGTGTTGGGAAGGGGGGTAGATACCTAGTAGCCATTACTTAGTGATGCTCCTAGTTTAGACCCCTTAGTCCCTATTATTATGCGGCATGTGCATAGGAACTCACCGGGCTATGGGAACTATGGTATGACTCAGCACTACATAACGGGGCTAGAGGCGAGATGGAGGGAGGGTCCCCGCTGAGCGTGGCTACTGGGGACCCCATAGCGAGCTAGGCTTATGGCCGGTCACTTCGAGTGGGCCGGGCATGGGTCCGACACCTCTTGGGCATAGTTACCGAAAACGAAAACAGAATGAAAACGGCAAGTTAGAATTGAAAACGAAAACGAAAACGAAAATGAAAACGGCCAAAAAAACGGAAAGTTCTAGAAAATTTGAAAAAGAAATCATACATATGTAAATGCACTCATAACATAAATTTGCCATATTTAAAACAGTAGAATCTGAAGCATGCTTATCCAAAAAGGCATAATTGTAAGTTATGCAACTCATACTATAAATTCTCCATCCAAATGATCAGCTAGAGCTCTAGACGAAATTATGAAAGAACAAGATCTTGGTGAAATTATAAAGAACAAGGATTATTGGCTTTGCGAAAGCTTGATGGTCAAAGCATGGCAGCCTTTTACTAAAATTTTAGCTTTAATAATCAAGAGAATCAGCTTCTATAGGTGAACTCGACTATAATCTAAGAATGGATGCAACACATTGCAGCATGGAAAGCTAGAACCTTGGTGATTTTAGCAGCATCATTTTTCTAATGCCACAACCCTTTAAATTTACAGATTTTAAAGATTTGTGAGCTTTGTCTGTGCAGATATCCAAATCCAGAAAACATTGTTGCAGTTAAAATTCATTAAAGGGGAGTTGAACCCCATGCCAAATAGGCAGCACCAGAGTTACAACACTATAGCATTGTGATTGGTCAGACTTCTAATAAAAAAAAAAAATAGAAACCTAGCTCTTATATGTCAGGGGAATGATATGGAGCAAGCACGGGGGAGTGGTCCATGGCAAATGGGTTATTGGTTTTATGGTAAATACTATGTAAATGTTATTCCTAAGGTCACCTAGTAATATAAAGGGGCATAGGATAACATAGCATTTGGATGTGAAGAACCATTGATATTTATGGACGGGGTCGAGGCACTATCATTGGGGATGGTTATTGGTTGAGAAAAAGATCATAGATAATAAGGCAAGGAGATATTTTGGGAAAAAAGGCAACTGCCTGCTAAAAAAGGTTAAAGTCGCAGAGAGATCTATAAATAGAACCGAAACTTCAATTGGACATATCTCCGCAACCAGAGCTCTGATTGAAGCGATCTTTACCTCTTTGGAACCGTCTCGGAGTCTAGTTTCCGAATTGGGGCGGCACATTCTGTAGTTCATCCGGAGGAGAGAGTAATGGCCGAAAAGGTGACAAGGGGTCACAGATCACTGCCATAGCGACTTCACATATCTGCAATTGTTTTTATGATGTGTGGCTACTTGGAGTAGCTAGATTAGTCTGGAAGGCCAATAAGCCAAATGCCAGCGCTTTGTATTTACCATAGTACTTGTGTTTTGCCAATAACCCAGTGGATCCGGTTGGGTGGTTAATGGTGCTGCCATATCAATTGTGCATGAATAAAGTTTCTTTAGTCCGGTGTTCTATTATTTCATTACGGTTCTATGATTCTATGTTCCTACAACTTCCCAAATATACATGAATTGTATCAAGTGGTATCAGAGCGGAGGTTTGAGATTCTTTTGGGAACCATGGGCAATGGGATCACCAGTGGAATTTGGACTCTCTAATCTGTGAGAGGAGATTATCATTTTGAGGTTCACAAGAAGATATTTGGATTAGCCCAATGGAGTAAAAGCTTTTATGCATGAAGGGAAATCATATAATATTAGAGCAGTTAATGGAACTGAGTGGACTTGGTGACTATTGCTGCAAGAGAAGCTAGAACATCAGTAGCAGAGAAGAGAAAACTCAGTGCTTTCGTGGAGAGTGTTCGAAGTATATGGACCGACTTGTTGTGAACGAGTTCGGATTATTGGGGAAACTTCTATGATCCTTTGGGGATTATGGAATAATAAGGGTGACTGCTGTGCTGTCATGGAAAAGCTTGTCATGAAGACAAGTAGTTTATCGTGGAGACAAGTTGTCATGGAGACAAATAGCTTGTCATGGAGACAAGTAAATCACTGCTGCAAAACATTGAGTTCTGCTTTGTCATTATAGCCAAACTACTCGCCATAACCTCTTGCCATCTCTAGAAGTTCATCTTGGTCATATGAGCCTGTGTAAATTCCAATCTTTAAGCCTGAGTATGGAGAACTGCAAAAGCATCTTGCTTGCGATTGCGGAGTCAGATCGTGGTGATCTGAGAGACTGATTGGCCGTGGGGGTCATCTATATAAATATTTGACTTGGGAAGTCATCTATATTAACACTTGACCTTATTTGCAGGTTTGCTTAGTGTTAAGCATTGGGGAGGACACTTTACGTACAAGCTGTTAAGGATATGGATGCAAAATTTGGATGCGGAATCTCAAATTGTTTCCTATGGGACAGGCTTATGGGTAAAGTTCCTAAGTTGAATTTCTTTATTTGGAATAAAGAATAGATACTTTTGTTGTGTATACCCATGGTAGACTAGCACTATGATTGCAACATAGTAGGCTTGAACATGGTATACTAGATAGGGAATGCCTCTTGGTAGACTAGTAATTGTGTCTGCAGCACAATTGGCTTGAACAAGAGTGCATAAGATGTATACTTTTGAAGACTAGTAATTGTGATTGCAACACAATTGGCTTGACAAAAGTTGCATCTGTATCTTGGAGATACACTGTATCGTGGTGGCGATACAATCAAGTAGTACCGTAGAGGTACGAAAGATAATAACGTACCATGGAGGTACAAAGGATATATCATCTTTGTGGAAGCACGGATATCCATAACTGTTTCGGAGTTTTGCAGGGATTATAAAACTTTTGGTGGTGATGACCATGGAAGATCCATCTTGAGGAGAGATGGATTGAAATGGGCGTATCTTGAATGATCGTGGGGTATTCCATCTTAAGAGGGGATGGACTGAAATTGAGTGTACTCGGATGATCGCGGACGATCTATCTTGAGAAGGGATGGATTGATATGGAGCAAGCATGGGGGAGTGGTCCATGGCAAATGGGTTATTGGTTTTATGGTAAATACTATGTAAATGTTATTCCTAAGGTCACCTAGTAATATAAAGGGGCATAGGATAACATAGCATTTGGATGTGAAGAACCATTGATATTTATGGACGGGGTCGAGGCACTATCATTGGGGATGGTTATTGGTTGAGAAAAAGATCATAGATAATAAGGCAAGGAGATATTTTGGGAAAAAAGGCAACTGCCTGCTAAAAAAGGTTAAAGTCGCAGAGAGATCTATAAATAGAACCGAAACTTCAATTGGACATATCTCCGCAACCAGAGCTCTGATTGAAGCGATCTTTACCTCTTTGGAACCGTCTCGGAGTCTAGTTTCCGAATTGGGGCGGCACATTCTGTAGTTCATCCGGAGGAGAGAGTAATGGCCGAAAAGGTGACAAGGGGTCACAGATCACTGCCATAGCGACTTCACATATCTGCAATTGTTTTTATGATGTGTGGCTACTTGGAGTAGCTAGATTAGTCTGGAAGGCCAATAAGCCAAATGCCAGCGCTTTGTATTTACCATAGTACTTGTGTTTTGCCAATAACCCAGTGGATCCGGTTGGGTGGTTAATGGTGCTGCCATATCAATTGTGCATGAATAAAGTTTCTTTAGTCCGGTGTTCTATTATTTCATTACGGTTCTATGATTCTATGTTCCTACAACTTCCCAAATATACATGAATTGTATCAAGTGGTATCGAGGCGGAGGTTTGAGATTCTTTTGGGAACCATGGGCAATGGGATCACCAGTGGAATTTGGACTCTCTAATCTGTGAGAGGAGATTATCATTTTGAGGTTCACAAGAAGATATTTGGATTAGCCCAATGGAGTAAAAGCTTTTATGCATGAAGGGAAATCATATAATATTAGAGCAGTTAATGGAACTGAGTGGACTTGGTGACTATTGCTGCAAGAGAAGCTAGAACATCAGTAGCAGAGAAGAGAAAACTCAGTGCTTTCGTGGAGAGTGTTCGAAGTATATGGACCGACTTGTTGTGAACGAGTTCGGATTATTGGGGAAACTTCTATGATCCTTTGGGGATTATGGAATAATAAGGGTGACTGCTGTGCTGTCATGGAAAAGCTTGTCATGAAGACAAGTAGTTTATCGTGGAGACAAGTTGTCATGGAGACAAATAGCTTGTCATGGAGACAAGTAAATCACTGCTGCAAAACATTGAGTTCTGCTTTGTCATTATAGCCAAACTACTCGCCATAACCTCTTGCCATCTCTAGAAGTTCATCTTGGTCATATGAGCCTGTGTAAATTCCAATCTTTAAGCCTGAGTATGGAGAACTGCAAAAGCATCTTGCTTGCGATTGCGGAGTCAGATCGTGGTGATCTGAGAGACTGATTGGCCGTGGGGGTCATCTATATAAATATTTGACTTGGGAAGTCATCTATATTAACACTTGACCTTATTTGCAGGTTTGCTTAGTGTTAAGCATTGGGGAGGACACTTTACGTACAAGCTGTTAAGGATATGGATGCAAAATTTGGATGCGGAATCTCAAATTGTTTCCTATGGGACAGGCTTATGGGTAAAGTTCCTAAGTTGAATTTCTTTATTTGGAATAAAGAATAGATACTTTTGTTGTGTATACCCATGGTAGACTAGCACTATGATTGCAACATAGTAGGCTTGAACATGGTATACTAGATAGGGAATGCCTCTTGGTAGACTAGTAATTGTGTCTGCAGCACAATTGGCTTGAACAAGAGTGCATAAGATGTATACTTTTGAAGACTAGTAATTGTGATTGCAACACAATTGGCTTGACAAAAGTTGCATCTGTATCTTGGAGATACACTGTATCGTGGTGGCGATACAATCAAGTAGTACCGTAGAGGTACGAAAGATAATAACGTACCATGGAGGTACAAAGGATATATCGTACTGTGGAAGTACGCGGATATCCATAACTGTTTCTGGAGTTTTGCAGGGATTATAAAACTTTCAGACTGGTGATGACCATGGAAGATCCATCTTGAGGAGAGATGGATTGAAATGGAGCGTATCTTGAATGATCGTGGGGTATTCCATCTTAAGAGGGGATGGACTGAAATTGAGTGTACTCGGATGATCGCGGACGATCTATCTTGAGAAGGGATGGATTGATATGGAGCAAGCATGGGGGAGTGGTCCATGGCAAATGGGTTATTGGTTTTATGGTAAATACTATGTAAATGTTATTCCTAAGGTCACCTAGTAATATAAAGGGGCATAGGATAACATAGCATTTGGATGTGAAGAACCATTGATATTTATGGACGGGGTCGAGGCACTATCATTGGGGATGGTTATTGGTTGAGAAAAAGATCATAGATAATAAGGCAAGGAGATATTTTGGGAAAAAGGCAAGCGCACGCTAAAAAAGGTTAAAGTCGCAGAGAGATCTATAAATAGAACCGAAACTTCAATTGGACATATCTCCGTAACCAGAGCTCTGATTGAAGCGATCTTTACCTCTTTGGAACCGTCTCGGAGTCTAGTTTCCGAATTGGGGCGGCACATTCTGTAGTTCATCCGGAGGAGAGAGTAATGGCCGAAAAGGTGACAAGGGGTCACAGATCACTGCCATAGCGACTTCACATATCTGCAATTGTTTTTATGATGTGTGAAGGCCAATAAGCCAAATGCCAGCGCTTTGTATTTACCATAGTACTTGTGTTTTGCCATTAACCCAGTGGATCCGGTTGGGTGGTTAATGGTGCTGCCATATCAATTGTGCATGACTAAAGTTTCTTTAGTCCGGTGTTCTATTATTTCATTACGGTTCTATGATTCTATGTTCCTACAACTTCCCAAATATACATGAATTGTATCAAGTGGTATCAGAGCGGAGGTTTGAGATTCTTTTGGGAACCATGGGCAATGGGATCACCAGTGGAATTTGGACTCTCTAATCTGTGAGAGGAGACTATCATTTTGAGGTTCACAAGAAGATATTTGGATTAGCCCAATGGAGTAAAAGCTTTTATGCATGAGGGGAAATCATATAATATTAGAGCAGTTAATGGAACTGAGTGGACTTGGTGACTATTGCTGCAAGAGAAGCAGTAGCAGAGAAGAGAAAACTCAGTGCTTTCGTGGAGAGTGTTCGAAGTATATGGACCGACTTGTTGTGAACGAGTTCGGATTATTGGGGAAACTTCTATGATCCTTTGGGGATTATGGAATAATAAGGGTGACTGCTGTGCTGTCATGGAAAAGCTTGTCATGAAGACAAGTAGTTTATCGTGGAGACAAGTTGTCATGGAGACAAATAGCTTGTCATGGAGACAAGTAAATCACTGCTGCAAAACATTGAGTTCTGCTTTGTCATTATAGCCAAACTACTCGCCATAACCTCTTGCCATCTCTAGAAGTTCATCTTGGTCATATGAGCCTGTGTAAATTCCAATCTTTAAGCCTGAGTATGGAGAAGAACCGCAAAAGCATCTTGCTTATGATTAGGAGTCAGATCGTGGTGATCTGAGAGACTGATTGGCCGTGGGGGTCATCTATATAGATATTTGACTTGGGAAGTCATCTATATTAACACTTGACCTTATTTGCAGGTTTGCTTAGTGTTAAGCATTGGGGAGGACACTTTACATTACAAAGCCACATTAAGGATATGGATGCAAAATTTGGATGCGGAATCTCAAATTGTTTCCTATGGGACAGGCTTATGGGTAAAGTTCCTAAGTTGAATTTCTTTATTTGGAATAAAGAATAGATACTTTTGTTGTGTATACCCATGGTAGACTAGCACTATGATTGCAACATAGTAGGCTTGAACATGGTATACTAGATAGGGAATGCCTCTTGGTAGACTAGTAATTGTGTCTGCAGCACAATTGGCTTGAACAAGAGTGCATAAGATGTATACTTTTGAAGACTAGTAATTGTGATTGCAACACAATTGGCTTGACAAAAGTTGCATCTGTATCTTGGAGATACACTGTATCGTGGTGGCGATACAATCAAGTAGTCTTAGTAGAGGCACGAAGATAATAACGTACCATGGAGGTACAAAGGATATATCGTCTTTGTGGGAAGCACGCGGATATCCATAATCTGTTTCTGGAGTTTTTTGCGGGGATTATAAAACTTTCAGACTGGTGATGACCATGGAAGATCCATCTTGAGGAGAGATGGATTGAAATGGAGCGTATCTTGAATGATCGTGGGGTATTCCATCTTAAGAGGGGATGGACTGAAATTGAGTGTACTCGGATGATCGCGGACGATCTATCTTGAGAAGGGATGGATTGATATGGAGCAAGCATGGGGGAGTGGTCCATGGCAAATGGGTTATTGGTTTTATGGTAAATACTATGTAAATGTTATTCCTAAGGTCACCTAGTAATATAAAGGGGCATAGGATAACATAGCATTTGGATGTGAAGAACCATTGATATTTATGGACGGGGTCGAGGCACTATCATTGGGGATGGTTATTGGTTGAGAAAAAGATCATAGATAATAAGGCAAGGAGATATTTTGGGAAAAAAGGCAACTGCCTGCTAAAAAAGGTTAAAGTCGCAGAGAGATCTATAAATAGAACCGAAACTTCAATTTGACATATCTCCGCAACCAGAGCTCTGATTGAAGCGATCTTTACCTCTTTGGAACCGTCTCGGAGTCTAGTTTCCGAATTGGGGCAGCACATTCTGTAGTTCATCCGGAGGAGAGAGTAATGGCCGAAAAGGTGACAAGGGGTCACAGATCACTGCCATAGCGACTTCACATATCTGCAATTGTTTTTATGATGTGTGGCTACTTGGAGTAGCTAGATTAGTCTGGAAGGCCAATAAGCCAAATGCCAGCGCTTTGTATTTACCATAGTACTTGTGTTTTGCCAATAACCCAGTGGATCCGGTTGGGTGGTTAATGGTGCTGCCATATCAATTGTGCATGAATAAAGTTTCTTTAGTCCGGTGTTCTATTATTTCATTACGGTTCTATGATTCTATGTTCCTACAACTTCCCAAATATACATGAATTGTATCAAGTGGTATCAGAGCGGAGGTTTGAGATTCTTTTGGGAACCATGGGCAATGGGATCACCAGTGGAATTTGGACTCTCTAATCTGTGAGAGGAGATTATCATTTTGAGGTTCACAAGAAGATATTTGGATTAGCCCAATGGAGTAAAAAAGCTTTTATGCATGAAGGGAAATCATATAATATTAGAGCAGTTAATGGAACCGAAAGTGGACTTGGTGACTATTGCTGCAAGAGAAGCTAGAACATCAGTTGCAGAGAAGAGAAAACTCAGTGCTTTCGTGGAGAGTGTTCGAAGTATATGGACCGACTTGTTGTGAACGAGTTCGGATTATTGGGGAAACTTCTATGATCCTTTGGGGATTATGGAATAATAAGGGTGGATTTCTTTGTCTTTGTCATGGAAAAGCTTGTCATGAAGACAAGTAGTTTATCGTGGAGACAAGTTGTCATGGAGACAAATAGCTTGTCATGGAGACAAGTAAATCACTATTTGCAAAACATTGAGTTCGCTTTGTCATTATAGCCAAACTACTCGCCATAACCTCTTGCCATCTCTAGAAGTTCATCTTGGTCATATGAGCCTGTGTAAATTCCAATCTTTAAGCCTGAGTATGGAGAACTGCAAAAGCATCTTGCTTGCGATTGCGGAGTCAGATCGTGGTGATCTGAGAGACTGATTGGCCGTGGGGGTCATCTATATAGATATTTGACTTGGGAAGTCATCTATATTAACACTTGACCTTATTTGCAGGTTTGCTTAGTGTTAAGCATTGGGGAGGACACTTTTACGTACAAGTTGTTAAGGATATGGATGCAAAATTTGGATGCGGAATCTCAAATTGTTTCCTATGGGACAGGCTTATGGGTAAAGTTCCTAAGTTGAATTTCTTTATTTGGAATAAAGAATAGATACTTTTGTTGTGTATACCCATGGTAGACTAGCACTATGATTGCAACATAGTAGGCTTGAACATGGTATACTAGATAGGGAATGCCTCTTGGTAGACTAGTAATTGTGTCTGTTGACACAATTGGCTTGAACAAGAGTGCATAAGATGTATACTTTTGAAGACTAGTAATTGTGATTGCAACACAATTGGCTTGACAAAAGTTGCATCTGTATCTTGGAGATACACTGTATCGTGGTGGCGATACAATCAAGTAGTACCGTAGAGGTACGAAAGATAATAACGTACCATGGAGGTACAAAGGATATATCGTACTGTGGAAGTACGCGGATATCCATAATCGTTTTCTCGGAGTTTTGCGGGATTATAAAACTTTTGACCGGTGATGACCATGGAAGATCCATCTTGAGGAGAGATGGATTGAAATGGAGCGTATCTTGAATGATCGTGGGGTATTCCATCTTAAGAGGGGATGGACTGAAATTGAGTGTACTCGGATGATCGCGGACGATCTATCTTGAGAAGGGATGGATTGATATGGAGCAAGCATGGGGGAGTGGTCCATGGCAAATGGGTTATTGGTTTTATGGTAAATACTATGTAAATGTTATTCCTAAGGTCACCTAGTAATATAAAGGGGCATAGGATAACATAGCATTTGGATGTGAAGAACCATTGATATTTATGGACGGGGTCGAGGCACTATCATTGGGGATGGTTATTGGTTGAGAAAAAGATCATAGATAATAAGGCAAGGAGATATTTTGGGAAAAAAGGCAACTGCCTGCTAAAAAAGGTTAAAGTCGCAGAGAGATCTATAAATAGAACCGAAACTTCAATTTGACATATCTCCGCAACCAGAGCTCTGATTGAAGCGATCTTTACCTCTTTGGAACCGTCTCGGAGTCTAGTTTCCGAATTGGGGCAGCACATTCTGTAGTTCATCCGGAGGAGAGAGTAATGGCCGAAAAGGTGACAAGGGGTCACAGATCACTGCCATAGCGACTTCACATATCTGCAATTGTTTTTATGATGTGTGGCTACTTGGAGTAGCTAGATTAGTCTGGAAGGCCAATAAGCCAAATGCCAGCGCTTTGTATTTACCATAGTACTTGTGTTTTGCCAATAACCCAGTGGATCCGGTTGGGTGGTTAATGGTGCTGCCATATCAATTGTGCATGAATAAAGTTTCTTTAGTCCGGTGTTCTATTATTTCATTACGGTTCTATGATTCTATGTTCCTACAACTTCCCAAATATACATGAATTGTATCAGGGAAACACCTCTGCAAGTAGCATATGATATGTCATGGCTAAAACAAAACACAGATTTACATATGACAAATTAAGTAAAGCATTTGGCTTAGCTTCTATTTATTGAACTATAGAGGCCTGTGAAAGTCAAAGCAGGGAGCAGAAATTTCTATTAACAAAAGAAGCTTCTAAATCCAAGATTCTTTAGAAGAAATTGCAGCTTTTAGAGCCAGAGCTAGCTGCATGTTATCTTTTCTGCCCTAAAATGTCTGTTAGAGCAGAACTAGATCTGCTGCTGCAGCTTTGCAAAGCCAAATTGCCTATATATTCATCCCCATCTTGCTCCTTTTTTGTTTCCAGATTACTTTGGGCATCACAAAATGGCTAATGCATCTCTAGTTGCAGCCGCTTTCCTATTCAAAATAAGTTGGAATATGGCCAGAGCATCCATTATTAGCATTTAAAATGGGGCATACAGTAGGCTGTGGCGGATACTGAATGGGGCAATTGAGTCTGCTCAAGTTTTGTTCGTGATTGAATCAATGGGTTCAATCTATTCTGGTTTGCTCTGTTCTCAAAGGCAAGAAAAACAAAAATGCAAGGAAAAACTTACCTGTTAGAATGGCCTTTGAGATTGATTCAGGCTATAAGCAGCACAAATCGAGCAGCATTATGTTGTAATCGATCTTCCCAGGGTTGCCCTATTAGCTCCTGCACGTTCACAGCAAAAAGCTTTGCCCCAAATGCTTGGACGACCAAACAATTTTTGGTCAAAATACAAGTGTTACAAAAAACGGGGTTTTTTTTATAATAAAACGGAAAAAGAAAACGCCACATAAGCGTTTTTAGCATCACGTTTTTTTTTTTTAGGGACGTTTTTGCATTTGAAAACGACAAAGGGCAAAAAAGATGAAAACGGCAAAAAGGGCCGAAAACGGCCGTTTTCGGTAACTATGCTCCTGGGGCAATGGTGCCGCCCTGCCTCTCAAGAGTTGCAGGGGACGGCTTGGCTCTTGTTTTGGGGGGTTAATTCGGGGACAGGGTAATAAAGAGTGGCTAAAATTCGCCAAATGGCGATTTTTTAGACCTTTAGTCAAATTTCATGGCTAAAGTTTATAAAGGCAATTTTTTTAGAAAAAGCATAATTTAGCCACTCCAAAAGGCGGTAAATTTTGAACGCTTAGAGTTTAGCCGGGATTGTTTGCTGCATGGTGTACTGAATCGCCTTCTCTAAAGTTGATTAGGAGAACCCTGATCAATTCAAATAGCCATGCCAATTCTATTCAGGGACCTCTTTCATTTAGGAATTGCCATTAGCTACCTCAATCATATTTTGAATTTGTATCTATAAGTTGTTTAGGTAAATGCTATGAAGAATGTTACATGATGTGCATTTTAAGCTTTAAATAATAGTGATCTCTTCTTGCAATTGTTGATTCTAAAGGGCTTCATCACCAAATTCACCATTTGGATGCATTTGACCCCAACGTAAACATGCATGTTCCTTCAAACGATATTGTTTGTTCCTTATGAATTGTACTTCGAACAACTTTGTTATCATTTTGTAAAAGAAGCATATTGAATCAATGTCATTCATGCACTAATCAGTGCTCAAAGTTTGAAGTTAAATAGTTGCACTTTAGCTGGGGACCAAGAAAAATTCGCCAACATCAGAATTTCATGTCATATAAATTTTACATTTTAGCCAAGTGGGAAGATAATTAAAGGCTTTATTTTATCAAATTTCGCCAAGAAAAAAATCTAAGAACTTTTGTTTTTCATAGGTTTAGCCAACCTTAATTTGAAGAGAAAAACATTTAGGGCCGTTAAAATTTACCCTGGTCGGGGAAGAATCGTGTGTTGCCACGATTCTCTAGCCGCCCGTGGAACCTCTAGACCCGGGGAAGGGGAGATGGAACCCTCCCTGCCTCGATGGGTGATGCCATGGGATTGCGTATCCGGAAGGCTAGAGCCGTACCAGAGCTTGATCTAGCCCATCTGCAAAGTATGCATAGGAGGGGCGGATGGAATGGTCAACCCTAGCCATTGTCCCGCCATTGTTATGACTCGGTCTGCTCTATCTTGAGGCCTAGCCGTCAGTCTACCTCCCCATGAGTCTGAGCCTTGGGTAGGAGCTCTCATGTTTTACGGCATATGTGTATCTCTATTGTATCTATGGATGTATAGATGTGCTACCCTTCGAGGTAGTTTGATGTATTATTATTGCTAGTTCTGACGTTGGTTATGCTTCCGCTGTGATAGGAGCCCATAGGGGAAGGGCGCGCAAGACACCTTCGTGTCCCCTTCAAGACAGGGGGATACCCCGAGTCTTGGGATAGGAGCGGAGGGCCCCCGTGCGGTCGAAGGACCAGATGGGGGATTTTCTATGGAGTGTACGGCCGAGCGCCGTATATTTTGTAGGGAGCGTCACAATGGTATCAGAGCCATGTTCTTGGTTGACCCAGAACTAGCACTGACCATATCCCTGAATAGGTAGATTAACTGGCCTAGCTAAGGAATGGAATGAGAATTCTAGTCTTGAACCGCGAAATGTGGGAGAAATTTTTTTCCATTAGCAGGGTCATAATTAGATTAAGTATAGTCTAAATGGTAGAAATAATATAGTCAAAAGAAACCTTCTAGTAAATTTGAGCTCAAGTTGTTTATGAATCGCACCTTTCAAGCGAAAATTGAACGAGAAATCGTGCAAAATAAAGCTTGAAAGAAAATGGTGTGAAATGACCAATATTCGGCCCAAAAGAAATAGGAAATTTCGTGAAATAGTTAAGTGATTAGGGAAAGTACCTTAATAACCCATAATTATAATAAATTTACTCTTAAGAAAAGTGGCTATTAAACCTATGGAAACACCTCTACTCCTTAGAAGTCCCCAAATATTAGCTTGAACCTCCCCTTCAATCTTGTAAGGCGAATTATAAGCTAATCTCCGAAGCTGCCATAAGAGTGTCCACCGAACGAACAGTCCGCGAGATCGATCCAAAGGAGCCGCGAATAGACATAGTCGACCATTGATAGAGGCAAGATCGCTCGAAGAGGACAGCATCAAGGAAGCTAAGTTGTTGGGAGGACCAAACAAGTAGCTAGGAAGGTTGGAAGCTCCAGCTTGCACCGAAACGTTTGAAGCACTCACGGTGGGCGGTGACAAGCAAATTCTTGAGGCCCTGCGGCCTAGGCCAGACGACGAACTTAGCCACTCAAGCTCTTCAGACGAATCGTTTCACTCTTGGAGGAGCAATGACTTAGCACTTCAGGTGAATGATCGCACGACTCGGGGAAAATTGAGATCGTGACATCTGCTTCTGGAGGTGAGGAGCAAGTAGCAAGAGCAACCTCGACAACAGGAGAAATCCCAACAACAGGAAGAGCAGGTGCGGAGCAAGCAGCAAGAGCAACCTCGGCAGTAGGGGCAACCCCAAAAACCCAGAAGAGTAAGTGCAGAGCGGGCAGTAGGAGGAACCTTGGCAACAAGAGCAACCCCAACAACAGGAAGAGCAGGTGAGGAGCAAGCAACAAGAGTAACCTCGGCAGTAGGGGCAACCCAAAAAACCGAGAAGAGTAGGTGCAAAGCGGGCAATAGGAGCAACCTCGGCAATAGGAGCAACCCCAACAACAGGAAGAGCAGGTGAGGAGCAAATAGCAAGATAACCTTGGCAACAGGAGCAACCCCAACACTAAGAAGAGTAGGTGAGCCGCAGTCGAGGGAGCAACCTCGGCAAGAGGGAGCAACCCCAAAACCCGTAAGAGTAAGTGCAGAGCTGGGCAAAAGGGAGCAACCTCGGCAACAGGAGCAACCCCAACACCAAGAAGAGTAGGTGAGCCGCAAGCCGTAGGAGCAACCTCGGCAATAGGAACAACAGCAAGGGGAGCCAGCAATGCGGAAGAAAAGGGAGGAAGAGACGTAGGCAAGGGAGAAGCGAACAAAGATGTATGAAGATAGGCGTAGGGGGAGCGTGGTTGTCAGAGAACCACAACCGAACAAACTGGAGGAGGATGAGCCCGAGGAGGAAGGACCACACCAACAGAAGAGGGGAGCAAGAGGCTAAAGAAAAAGAGGAGGAGGAGGCTGAAGAACGGACGAAGCCTACGCTCGGCAACCATATCCAATGTAGTCCAAGGAGGGCAAGATCAGCGAGAAGCTATTTAAGCTGAAGCAAGATAGTGAGTACGAGAAGAAGAAGGCAGCATGCAAGATTTATCTCCGCCGATGGATCCGACATAATTAATGATATTGTAAGTAGAGTGCCAGAGTCTGTCAAACGCAGCCGACCAGGGTCGAAAAGCAAGCCTCCACTACCTCGACCCGATCCCCAAAGAAGGTTCTTTATGGGCCAAATTCTAAGCACAGTAGAGCTTCTCGGCGTATTTTACATTGCCAATAGTACACCAGTCTGAGGATTCAGAAAGCCTCTTTTCGAGTGCCTACATCAAGGGTCTATGCAAGAGTTCAAGATGGACTACGACTACCGAACCACATCAAGGACGGCGGGGTTTCGCCAGGAAGCGGCCAAAGTAGAGTGAACTCAACTATTCGAGGAGGGCAATCTATGCGCAATTCACGCGAAGAGGGTGACTGTGACGTCCAAGGACCTCCATCTGGCGAGGAGGATCCGCAAGGAGAAGCCCTAGAAACTTCAATTTTTGTACGTTAAAAAATTTTATATATATTAAAGCTATCTTTTTCGTGCAATCCTTGTTTGGTCTAAATATAATCCTCCAAAGGTAAATGTTCTACTTTGGCAGGTGATTCATCGCTCGTTGAGAGTTAATCAGATGGTTCATCGCTTTAAGCTGGGTGTGAGTGGTGCATTGAAACATTGGAGCACTGTTTATATTTGTGTGCAGAGCTGAGTAGTCTTAGGTCCTGGCTGCATTCTCTTTTTGGAGTATCTTTGGATAGTCAGCACTTTCTTTTGGGTATTTATCCAAATCAGTGGACTGCTTCTAAAAGGATTGCGTTTCACATGGCAAAGTCTTGGCTAATATGGAGTGTATGGAAGCGAAGGCGAAGAAAGGTCTTTTATGATAAGCGTATTTCTTCTCAGGTGGTGCTTCAAGAAATTGGTAAGAAGTTGTCCAATTGGTCTGATCGTATTAAAATTCCAATATGGAGTGATCATCTAAAAGTGATTGATGCTTCAGGGACATTTCTTACTTCTGGAATACTTTGTGATATTTTGAGTGTATAATATGAAGTAAAACACGTCCTTCAAAAATATATATATATATATATATATATATATATATATATATATATATATATATATATATATATATATATATATATATATATATATATATATATATATATATATATATATATATATATATATATATATATAGCCAGTTTTGCCTTAACCTCCCAGAGGCCAAGACTTATCAGACCCATTATCAATCAATGGGGAGCCCCATGGAACCATGCCTACTTAGCATGCTGCGGTGAGGAAAAATGCAAACATGAACTAAGCATGTGTTGACGTATAGATAGTAGAGTAAACAGGCTATGAACTCATCATAATAGATGCTTAAGTACAGATATGCATGGTCAGATACCACCAAATCATACAATATCTATTGCATGCAAAAAGAAAATAGCCAAATGAGCTTTTCCTGGTGCAAAAATGCATGGTCTAGTAGAACTTTCCAGCAAACGTGCAAGTTTAAAATGATTGCACGCAGGTTCATTTTGCAAAAATCAAAACAACCGTGTGTATTTCATGCTGAATCTTTTGACTGCTTTAACAATCATAATTCTTACATATTTTAGTGGCACTCCATGCATGCTCAATGCAGGAACTGCCTTCACAACAAATTACAAAGCATGTGCATGCTGGTAAATATGTAACCCATTAAATAAAACATACTGAAATATGCAATAGCAGATAAGGAGCCTTGAAGTTTTACGTGAGGCAAACCAATGGTGGTTTATGCACACTATATTTACTGAAATATGCTATAGCAGATTAAGGCCTTTGACACCTTGCCGGAAATAGATACAATGATCGTTTAAAATAGAGCTTATGCAAAGAATAGTGCTTTCCTTATACAGAAATTTAAGACAATATTTCTGAAATCAAAGAAATACGTTGTAGCAAATATAGTTTTTAGCAGATATAGAGTATTACCAGTAGCTCCTTTTCTAGAGAAAGCCTTGCAACGTGAAATTAAGGCAGTTTACCTTATATGCAGACAATTTAAACAACACCATGAAATACAGATCATAAAAGCAGATTTTGTCCTTGCAGTACCACTCCTCCAAAGACGTTCCACAAACTGAAAACAAGATGTAAGGGAAATGGAACTCCGGTTACCTGCACCCAACCATGTCAAAGTTAGCAAAATAATCGGTAACTAGACAAGGGGCGTCAGGTAAGCTGGAGAATTCCATGGCTTATCGCCCTTTGCCCTTTGCAACTTAAATGAGTTAGCAAAAGATAGATATAAATGCATAAAACATTGAGAAACCACAGACATAGCATTATGTGCCTAGTTTTGAGGTCAACTAGAACCATAAGTTATGCTGGACAAATTGAAAAAACCTGATTTTGAGGAAGGACGCCATCGTCATATTCGTCTTCTAGCTCCTTCATATGCATTGGCTTGCAAAGCACTTCACAAAACATGTATATTACTGAGCCGGATCGTCCTTGTAGCAAGAAGAATCTTCCTTGCAATCCTTTGCTTCGGATGCACTGATACAAAAAATACAAAGCTAGGATAGAATTGCCAAGATATGCTTAGTCCGCTCATATCTTCTTGCAAATGGGCTATGGCAAATTTGGAGCATAGTAGCGAGATAAGTTGGGCACCGTGATTGTGAGTTGGGCTGACCCTAATTTCGGATTTAGGGTTCGCATGAGATGGTTTTGGCCGCTTAGGGTTCCAAAAAGATGAACCAAATATTTAGGGCAAAGATGCCTCGTGTACATAAACATGTTGCACATAATGTGCTATTGCCAAATGCCCTTTAAAATCACCATTTCCATTCAATATTAAACATTTACAACTCCAATTGCAAAACATACCTTCAAGATGCCAATTCCGTCTAGCCAACCATAGGCACCCAAGAGCAAAATATGGCCATGCCCATAAATGGGCGTATGCATTTTTAGTACATGCAACAAAAGTGTGAAAAACAACAAAAGCAACAAATGCATGCAAGCTCATTTAATTTAGTGCCAAGTGGCACTCATGCATTCAAGTTGCATGTATATATTTGTAAGGTTAAGATAAATAGAGAGACCACTTTGACCGGGATACAAGTCCCAATATTATTAAATAATAAATATCTATTGCAACCAATGACAAGTGTGCATACATAGAGAGAAAGGATTTTGTAAAATAACCAAGTACCTTGTTTAAAAGACTTCCTTAGAAAACTATGCCATGCTTAGTTCTCAGAGAGGACATTGAATCTTTGGCAAAGATTAACCGCAGATGTTTTGGTGCATCCTTGCACATGGTCAAATACAATATATCCTTCAAGGTTAAGCCCATGCATGGGCACTATGCCATAGGCACATGCATCCAGCACTTGTATGTGATTAGCAATGCCTAACTATAATATGACACTATTTGGCCACATCTGATATTTGCAAATTGGCACTTTAGGTCCAAGCAATACCTTATTTGTCATTTGGCTCTCCCTAATTTCAGAAGAATGATGACATTCTAAGCAATGGATTTTGAGACATTAAAATCTTGATGCCCTACTAGTCCATACTCAACAGGCTACTAAAACACCTTGGCAAGTATAATATGCCAAAATTTGATCAATGGTCTATGCAAATTTAGTGGCCATGCTTTGCAAAACGTTATCTGCATTGTACATTTGAGCAATAGGGCAATATGTGCATTTTCTCCATATCTGGCTGTACATTAGCACACACATACTGCCTTTTGATCAGACAAACAGAGCTAAACATGGGTGCTTAGCAACTATATCAATGAAGTTTTGCAATATCCAAAGACGAGCAATCAGTGGACTTTGAATCAGAAGTATGTATGGAAAGCCTATGCTAC
This sequence comes from Isoetes taiwanensis, assembly GCA_021234155.1. NCBI lineage: Eukaryota > Viridiplantae > Streptophyta > Lycopodiopsida > Isoetales > Isoetaceae > Isoetes > Isoetes taiwanensis. The sequence goes on along the minus strand of JAJEKV010000011.1, from coordinate 22,215,514 downwards.
TTTATCAGATAGCTAGAGGCTAAAGAAAAGATAATCAGAGGACATTGAATATATATTTATATTTATAGATATATATAAATTTTTGGCCCTACCTCCTCCCGGAAGACAAGGTGGGTCCCATTTATAGGAAGTATAAGGGCTGAGAGGGTCCCTATACTACCATAGGGGCCCTCCCTGCCAACTGAACATAAAAGAACATGATCATAACTTGCACCGTGTACATACCTATATGAGATGACTATAGAGGTCCTGTTTTTAGAACTAGCTCATCCTTGTGTGTATAGAACTGCTTTCCATATATCATTGAAGCCAATGTTTTTCTGCATAAACAGTTGAATGAGTTCCATTTATATCCGAAGTAGCACAAACAATATTGTTGTGTGCGTCTGCATTATGATAAAGGTTAGGGTAGAAACCCCGGTTCACAAAGTATAAAAAGCAGATTGGGAACACCCCATATTTAGTATTACTTCTGCAATACTGATAACCGTATTGTTGCATATTTATGCATAATGACAGTGTGAAGTTATGGTATAAACCCTGGTTCACATAATGAAGAACGCAGATTGGGAGCACCCCATATTCAGCATTTCATATGCATCAATGGCTTGTAAGCACAGAGAGATATCTAATGGTGGCCTCATAAATGGCTTCAGTTTAGCAATCATGTGTAAATGTATTAGACATAGGAAGGTCATACCTTTGATCTTTAAACGTAACAGCAAGGGCCAGCATATTATTTGTATCCAGAAGCATACTGGTAGGGTGTTCTCCCTCCTTATATTTCTTTTAAAGCCACTATCAAAATGGTTTTGGAGCGTTATCAATTGAAACGTCCAAAAACTACCTGTACTGCCATATTGGAAGGTACAACAGCAGACTCATTGTATCTGTATGCCTTCAGAGGCATAGCCCTAAAAAATAAGAAGTGTTAGCATCATATTTCATGTATCAAAAATACACAAGTGATGTCCTGCTAAGTAGAGTAATAATTGTCCTTCATATCAAATGCAAAAAGAGGAAGCGTGTAGGCAGATGGTTCCAGAGGCCCATACCAGTTAAACCAGTAATCCGAAGTCCATGAATATATAGCCAGTTTTGCCTTAACCTCCCAGAGGCCAAGACTTATCAGACCCATTATCAATCAATGGGGAGCCCCATGGAACCATGCCTACTTAGCATGCTGCGGTGAGGAAAAATGCAAACATGAACTAAGCATGTGTTGACGTATAGATAATAGAGTAAACAGGCTATGAACTCATCATAATAGATGCTTAAGTACAGATATGCATGGTCAGATACCACCAAATCATACAATATCTATTGCATGCAAAAAGAAAATAGCCAAATGAGCTTTTCCTGGTGCAAAACTGCATGGTCTAGTAGAACTTTCAATAAGCGTGCAAGTTTAAAATGATTGCACGCAGTTCATTTTGCAAAAATCAAAACAACCGTGTGTATTTCATCTTTGAATCTTTTGACCGCTTTAACAATCATAATTCTTACATATTTTAGTGGCACTCCATGCATGCTCAATCGAGGCGCCTTCACAACAAATTACAAAGCATGTGCATCTTTGGTAAATATGTAACCCATTAAATAAAACATCTTGAAATATGCAATAGCGGATAAGGAGCCTTGAAGTTTTATCGTGAGGCAAACCAATGGTGGTTTATGCACACTATATTTCTTGAAATATGCTATAGCAGATTAAGGCCTTTGACACCTTCTTGGGAAATAGATACAATGATCGTTTAAAATAGAGCTTATGCAAAGAATAGTGCTTTCCTTATACGTAAATTTAAGACAATATTTCTGAAATCAAAGAAATACGTTGTAGCAAATATAGTTTTTAGCGGATATATAGAGTATTACCCGGTAGCTCCTTTTAGAGAAAGCCTTGCAACGTGAAATTAAGGCGGTTTACCTTATATCGCGGACAATTTAAACAACACCATGAAATGAGATCATAAAAGCAGATTTTGTCCTTGCGGTACCACTCCTCCAAAGGCGTTCCACAAAACCGAAAACAAGATGTAAGGGAAATGGAACTCAGGTTACACCGCACCCAACCATGTCAAAGTTAGCAAAATAATCCAGAACTAGACAAGGGCGTCGTAATTTGGAGAATTCCATGGCTTATCGCCTTTGCCCTTTGCAACTTAAATGAGTTAGCAAAAGATAGATATAAATGCATAAAACATTGAGAAACCACGGACATAGCATTATGTGCCTAGTTTTGAGGTCAACTAGAACCATAAGTTATCTTTGGACAAATTGAAAAAACCGATTTTGAGGAAGGACGCCATCGTCATATTCGATCTTCTAGCTCCTTCATATGCATTGGCTTGCAAAGCACTTCACAAAACATGTATATTACGAGGCCGGATCGTCCTTGTAGCAAAGAAGAATCTTCCTTGCAATCCTTTGCTTCGGATGCCTGAGATACAAAATACTGCCAGGATAGAATTGCCAAGATATGCTTAGTCCGCTCATATCTTCTTGCAAATGGGCTATGGCAAAGCTGGAGCATAGTAGCGAGATAAGTTGGGCACCCGATTGTGAGTCGGGTGACCCTAATTTCGGATTTAGGGTTCGCATGAGATGGTTTTGGCCGCTTAGGGTTCCAAAAAAGATGAACCAAATATTTAGGGCAAAGATGCCTCGTGTACATAAACATGTTGCACATAATGTGCTATTGCCAAATGCCCTTTAAAATCACCATTTCCATTCAATATTAAACATTTACAACTCCAATTGCAAAACATACCTTCAAGATGCCAATTCCGTCTAGCCAACCATAGGCACCCAAGAGCAAAATATGGCCATGCCCATAAATGGGCGTATGCATTTTTAGTACATGCAACAAAAGTGTGAAAAACAACAAAAGCAACAAATGCATGCAAGCTCATTTAATTTAGTGCCAAGTGGCACTCATGCATTCAAGTTGCATGTATATATTTGTAAGGTTAAGATAAATAGAGAGACCACTTTGACCGGGATACAAGTCCCAATATTATTAAATAATAAATATCTATTGCAACCAATGACAAGTGTGCATACATAGAGAGAAAGGATTTTGTAAAATAACCAAGTACCTTGTTTAAAAGACTTCCTTAGAAAACTATGCCATGCTTAGTTCTCAGAGGACATTGAATCTTTGGCAGTACACCGCAGATGTTTTGGTGCATCCTTGCACATGGTCAAATACAATATATCCTTCAAGGTTAAGCCCATGCATGGGCACTATGCCATAGGCACATGCATCCAGCACTTGTATGTGATTAGCAATGCCTAACTATAATATGACACTATTTGGCCACATCTGATATTTGCAAATTGGCACTTTAGGTCCAAGCAATACCTTATTTGTCATTTGGCTCTCCCTAATTTCAGAAGAATGATGACATTCTAAGCAATGGATTTTGAGACATTAAAATCTTGATGCCCTACTAGTCCATACTCAACAGGCTACTAAAACACCTTGGCAAGTATAATATGCCAAAATTTGATCAATGGTCTATGCAAATTTAGTGGCCATGCTTTGCAAAACGTTATCTGCATTGTACATTTGAGCAATAGGGCAATATGTGCATTTTCTCCATATCTGGCTGTACATTAGCACACACATACTGCCTTTTGATCAGACAAACAGAGCTAAACATGGGTGCTTAGCAACTATATCAATGAAGTTTTGCAATATCCAAAGACGAGCAATCAGTGGACTTTGAATCAGAAGTATGTATGGAAAGCCTATGCTACTTTATCAGATAGCTAGAGGCTAAAGAAAAGATAATCAGAGGACATTGAATATATATTTATATTTATAGATATATATAAATTTTTGGCCCTACCTCCTCCCGGAAGACAAGGTGGGTCCCATTTATAGGAAGTATAAGGGCTGAGAGGGTCCCTATACTACCATAGGGGCCCTCCCTGCCAACTGAACATAAAAGAACATGATCATAACTTGCACCGTGTACATACCTATATGAGATGACCATAGAGGTCCTGTTTTTAGAACTAGCTCATCCTTGTGTGTATAGAACTGCTTTCCATATATCATTGAAGCCAATGTTTTTTCGCATAAACAGGTTGAATGAGTTCCATTTATATCCAAGTAGCACAAACAATATTGTTAAAAAGGCCCGTGCGCATTATGATAAAGGTTAGGGTAGAAACCCGGTTGGTTCACAAAGTATAAAAAGCAGATTGGGAACACCCCATATTTAGTATTATACTGCAATAACCGATAACCGTATTGTTGCATATTTATGCATAATGACAGTGTGAAGTTATGGTATAAACCCTGGTTCACATAATGAAGAACGCAGATTGGGAGCACCCCATATTCAGCATTTCATATGCATCAATGGCTTGTAAGCACAGAGAGATATCTAATGGTGGCCTCATAAATGGCTTCAGTTTAGCAATCATGTGTAAATGTATTAGACATAGGAAGGTCATACCTTTGATCTTTAAACGTAACAGCAAGGGCTAGCGTATTATTTGTATCCAGAAGCATACTGGTAGGGTGTTCTCCCTCCTTATATTTCTTTTAAAGCCACTATCAAAATGGTTTTGGAGCGTTATCAATTGAAACGTCCAAAAACTAACTGTACTGCCATATTGGAAGGTACAACAGCAGACTCATTGTATCTGTATGCCTTCAGAGGCATTGCCCTAAAAAATAAGAGGTGTTAGCATCATATTTCATGTATCAAAAATACTCAAGTGATGTCCTGCTAAGTAGAGTAATAATTGTCCTTCATATCAAATGCAAAAAGAGGAAGTGTGTAGGCAGATGGTTCCAGAGGCCCATACTAGTTAAACCAGTAATCCGAAGTCCATGAATATATAGCCAGTTTTGCCTTAACCTCCCAGAGGCCAAGACTTATCAGACCCATTATCAATCAATGGGGAGCCCCATGGAACCATGCCTACTTAGCATGCTGCGGTGAGGAAAAATGCAAACATGAACTAAGCATGTGTTGACGTATAGATAGTAGAGTAAACAGGCTATGAACTCATCATAATAGATGCTTAAGTACAGATATGCATGGTCAGATACCACCAAATCATACAATATCTATTGCATGCAAAAAGAAAATAGCCAAATGAGCTTTTCCTGGTGCAAAAATGCATGGTCTAGTAGAACTTTCCAAAGAAGCGTGCAAGTTTAAAATGATTGCACGCAGTTCATTTTGCAAAAATCAAATTTTCTTGGGTGTGTATTTCATCTTTGAATCTTTTGACCGCTTTTAACAATCATAATTCTTACATATTTTAGTGGCACTCCATGCATGCTCAATGCGAGGAGCGCCTTCACAACAAATTACAAAGCATGTGCATCTTTGGTAAATATGTAACCCATTAAATAAAACATCTTGAAATATGCAATAGCGGATAAGGAGCCTTGAAGTTTGGCCGTGAGGCAAACCAATGGTGGTTTATGCACACTATATTTCTTGAAATATGCTATAGCAGCGATTAAGGCCTTTGACACCTTTTGGGAAATAGATACAATGATCGTTTAAAATAGAGCTTATGCAAAGAATAGTGCTTTCCTTATACGAAATTTAAGACAATATTTTGAAATCAAAGAAATACGTTGTAGCAAATATAGTTTTAGCGGATATAGAGTATTACCGGTAGCTCCTTTTTAGAGAAAGCCTTGCAACGTGAAATTAAGGCGGGTTTTACCTTATATGCACAATTTAAACAACACCATGAAATGAGATCATAAAAGCGATTTTGTCCTTGCGGTACCACTCCTCCAAAAAGGCGTTCCACAAACCGAAAACAAGATGTAAGGGAAATGGAACTCCGGTTACACCGCACCCAACCATGTCAAAGTTAGCAAAATAATGTCGGTAACTAGACAAGGGCGCGGGGTAAGTGGAGAATTCCATGGCTTATCGCCCTTTGCCCTTTGCAACTTAAATGAGTTAGCAAAAGATAGATATAAATGCATAAAACATTGAGAAACCACAGACATAGCATTATGTGCCTAGTTTTGAGGTCAACTAGAACCATAAGTTATCTTTGGACAAATTGAAAAAAACTGATTTTGAGGAAGGACGCCATCGTCATATTCGTCTTCTAGCTCCTTCATATGCATTGGCTTGCAAAGCACTTCACAAACCATGTATATTACAGGCCAGATCGTCCTTGTAGCAGTAAGAATCTTCCTTGCAATCCTTTGCTTCGGATGCCTGAGATACAAAATACTGGCCAGGATAGAATTGCCAAAGATATGCTAGATGCGCTCATATCTTCTTGCAAATGGGCTATGGCAAAGCTGGAGCATAGTAGCAGATAAGTTGGGCACCGCGTGATTGTGAGGCTGGGCTGACCCTAATTTCGGATTTAGGGTTCATGAGATGGTTTTGGCCGCTTAGGGTTCCAAAAAGATGAACCAAATATTTAGGGCAAAGATGCCTCGTGTACATAAACATGTTGCACATAATGTGCTATTGCCAAATGCCCTTTAAAATCACCATTTCCATTCAATATTAAACATTTACAACTCCAATTGCAAAACATACCTTCAAGATGCCAATTCCGTCTAGCCAACCATAGGCACCCAAGAGCAAAATATGGCCATGCCCATAAATGGGCGTATGCATTTTTAGTACATGCAACAAAAGTGTGAAAAACAACAAAAAGCAACAAATGCATGCAAGCTCATTTAATTTAGTGCCAAGTGGCACTCATGCATTCAAGTTGCATGTATATATTTGTAAGGTTAAGATAAATAGAGAGACCACTTTGACCGGGATACAAGTCCCAATATTATTAAATAATAAATATCTATTGCAACCAATGACAAGTGTGCATACATAGAGAGAAAGGATTTTGTAAAATAACCAAGTACCTTGTTTAAAAGACTTCCTTAGAAAACTATGCCATGCTTAGTTCTCAGAGGACATTGAATCTTTGGCAGTACACCGCAGATGTTTTGGTGCATCCTTGCACATGGTCAAATACAATATATCCTTCAAGGTTAAGCCCATGCATGGGCACTATGCCATAGGCACATGCATCCAGCACTTGTATGTGATTAGCAATGCCTAACTATAATATGACACTATTTGGCCACATCTGATATTTGCAAATTGGCACTTTAGGTCCAAGCAATACCTTATTTGTCATTTGGCTCTCCCTAATTTCAGAAGAATGATGACATTCTAAGCAATGGATTTTGAGACATTAAAATCTTGATGCCCTACTAGTCCATACTCAACAGGCTACTAAAACACCTTGGCAAGTATAATATGCCAAAATTTGATCAATGGTCTATGCAAATTTAGTGGCCATGCTTTGCAAAACGTTATCTGCATTGTACATTTGAGCAATAGGGCAATATGTGCATTTTCTCCATATCTGGCTGTACATTAGCACACACATACTGCCTTTTGATCAGACAAACAGAGCTAAACATGGGTGCTTAGCAACTATATCAATGAAGTTTTGCAATATCCAAAGACGAGCAATCAGTGGACTTTGAATCAGAAGTATGTATGGAAAGCCTATGCTACTTTATCAGATAGCTAGAGGCTAAAGAAAAGATAATCAGAGGACATTGAATATATATTTATATTTATAGATATATATATATATATATATATATATATATATATATATATATATATATATATATATATATATATATCCTTTTCCCCTTTCGATTCCCAGAATCTAAGGAGATATCCATCCTTGCCATTTCCATAAAGGTCCTGGCCTATCAGGATTTATCAGTCCCCCGCCAAAGCAAGGGGAACCTTAAGGGCCTGCCCAGCCAGATTAGTTTTTATACTACCACATCAATGAAATGTTCGGGTTCATAGGTCTTACCCAGCCTACCTTTATACTTCTGTTTCTGCCATAAGCATGAGTATAAGATAACCACATTTCCAAAAAGCTAAAATATGCATATTAATTCTGTTTGACCAATTTCCTTGCATTATTTATACCTTATAGGTCCTATCATGACCATTTGTGCATTAATATATGCTAGCAGGACCTAGAAGATACTAGGTACTTTAACTGATGCTAAAACAAATGCTCCATATTCAATATAAAGGTGAAAAAAGGACCATTACCCCATATGCAATGCATTTATAACCAGCCAAACTTCCATTTTTGTCTGTAACTTTATCTTTCAAAGGATTTTAATTTTTAAAGTCCTTTCCAAATCGTCAACCATACATATTTAAGAGAAAAGCCAGCAAGTTTATCCAAATTAAGACCACTGCCTTAGAGATATCTCCCTTATAAATCTTTCATCCATTCCAGCCTTTCGGCCATTATCATGAGCATGCTTATCTTCCTTTTTTATTTTTCTTGTATCCTTTACGCATCATATTTAGAAGACAGAACTTCTTACCATATGCCAGACATTCCTGGAGCCATAATATTATTCTAGTTAGGAATTAAAATCCTAGGCCTTTAAAGATATGCATCTAGTACAGAAGATATGCCATCTAGTTTAGAAGATATGTTTATTCTAGTTCAGCAGATATACTGTCTATTTTCATGCATTGACCGAATGCAACATATCCTGTTCGAGAATTTTAAGCTCTTTAGTTGGACAGCATCTAATGTATGTAATGATCTATGCTTTTAAAGATTTACTCAACACCATACCCATATGTCATATAAAGAGTAATTTCAGAAAAGGATGTAAATGATCATACCCAGAAGACATTTTAAATTGACAAACAGAGCCAAATTTTTCAGACTTCACTTATATACTTAAAACTCCTTTAAACCAGATATTTTCATACCAACTAACAAGAAGTCTTGCATCCAAAAATTAATGCATGTATTCAGATCCCTCAGTATTGTGTTCTTATTTCAGAACCGTATCTATCCAGATCAAATACATTACTGCCATCAGTTTGAAAAAAGGCTTACCCATCGAAGTAGACATCAATTCAGATTACTTTTGCAACAAAAACACAAATAGTTCATCACCCAGACTTGTCACAGTTGCAATGTCCTGTGCAAGCATCCGATTCCTCATGCAAACGAATTTGGAGGAGTTAGACGGGTTACCTGCAGTGAAACCAAAGCAAATTAGCCTTAATCAGGGTAAATTACTAAGCCACTAGCAGGTAAGCTATCGTCTAATCTCGGCTCTTCGCCCTTCACCAAATTAAAATCTAAATACAATAAGATTTGTCAAATGCTTCAGTTAAATAAAAGAGTTTAGAGCAGCAGAAAAAATCTGCTGAACCTGATTTAATGGGATTGGATTATTTTCATCCAAGTCCTGCTCATCGATTTGATTCAGCTCCTCATGCTCAGCTTCAAGGCTGTCAGCAATACTTGTGATTTCCAGGTCAGGCCTCTCCACATTGGTGTGTCCAGCTACATCTTTTCCCTTGAAGAAATTGATCGTGCCTACTTTGCTTGAGGCAGTGCCTGCAAGATTATACTTCTCCACAACCCTTTCTAGAAATATCTTGCTTGGTTGTGCTATATTTTCATTTTCCATCTTACATAACACTTTAAGATTCAGCCCGGCTTTTTCAATTAGATCCAGCAACTTGGCCCTTGTGAAGCCACGATTCTGTGTGCCCTCGGGTCTTGGCATGGCCGGCAGGATTAGCCAAGCAAGAACATAAGAAGAAACAAAGGCAACTGAGTGTTTCCCTGCCTAAAATACTCCGACCAGGTCTGGTTTTCTGGAAATTTCCAGAACCGGCTACCAAAAAAGATCCTTACCTTTTTTGCATGGCTACGGCAGCATCCGGCCCCTTCAAATTCTTTCATTGCAGCTATTGGCCCGATCGGAGCGCCCTCCTGGATCTTGATCTTTAGTACAGATTAGGTTAACACTAGAGTTGTTACTGGAACTATTCTGGGTTCATCAACCAGAATTGGTCCAGCATACCCTCTGCCACTTAAACCCAGGTATCTAACAAGAGAAATTTCCATTTCACAAGATACCACCACTTTTGGAATCTTCACTCGATTCTTTATGGCCATGGAGAATTTCATGACCAATAGATTTACTGATATGTTGTGGTGATTGCCCAAACCTCATTGAATTCAACAGTTTTTACGCCAGGCCAGAACTGCATTCTTCAAACTTTCTAGCATAAAGGGGTCCAAACGTTTCTAAAATTGAAAGTAATTGACGTTTTATGATAAAACATGTTGATTTGCATGTTTTCATGTTTCGTTGCTATTAGATGGCTTTATATGAAGTCGTCAAACCATTTTTAGCTTTAAAAAGTTGTTTGAGGTTATGAATTGTTTCTCCTTTACTATAACAAATTTTGACGTAAGACTTGCGGCCATAAGTTGTCAACTCTAAGAGCTATAGTCCAATAATTTTTTGAAATGTTTATAAGTCATGTTGATCTCAATTTTCACTAAAGAAGATTCGATACAGAATCCAGGACAAAAATAGAACTAACGTGGTTTAACTAAACTCATATATAAGCTTTCTAAGGGCAATAAATGATGCACTCCATTCATTCCACTCATACATTCATAATAAAGAATTTTATGAACTTAAATATGGTGAATAACCATGTATTCTTTACATTTAGAAGTGGTTGCCACTACACAAAATTAGAGTTTAGCTAAGGTAATAATACAAAAAACTCATCTTTTATGGTAGGCAATATTTTTATGAATGTCACCCTTCCTTGGCAACATAGATCTTGAATTTCATGTTAAAGTAACATATTATGTACAAGATTTGATTTAAAATAGACATGGACCATTTCTGGTTTGTACTTAGGCTTGCCATATTTTAAAGCAAGATAGCATTCTTTTTCAACTCATGATTGACGAAACATGTGATAGAAGTTTAAAATATAGTTTGTATCGTCTTAGTGCAAAACACACGATGAAATCTTCTTATTTTTTACTATCATAAACTTAGTACACGTGTTTGCTGCTTAAGAGTTCCTACTTTAGGTACAATAATAGTAACTTTAGCTTGTCTTTCATGATAGACTATAATTTTTATGGGTTCAAGCTTCATTGGCAACATAGATCTCCAATTTGATGTTAAAAATAACATACTACTATATGTAAGATTTGAATATAAATGGGCATGGACCATTATGGTCCACAATTAACGAATTGGGTATAGAATTAAATCTCTCTAATTATGATTACCAATTTTATTTATTGTTCATTTGTCATTTATACAATGATATGGCGATTTTCTACCTTCTCTAACATAATTTTTGGAAGGGTGAGTGGAGATTCATATAGGTTCGTTTTTGTTTGTGCTTCAACTTTACCATTAAATAATGCAATTCTAGCAACCAACTAATTAAGATGAGGATGTTTTGGCTTCTTGAATGATCATAAGCCATGTGGACCAGCAATGGAAGGAAGGAAGGAAGGAAGGAAGAAAATTTTAATGTCCACGGAACCCAATCGGGTTATGGGAAACGATACATAGCTTGATCTATCTTTATTTTTCATAGTTCTAGCTTTTTATATTTGTTTTTCATTCTTTTGCATTGCTTCCACAACTTGAGAAGATAAAAAATACAAGTTTTGAGTTCACCATTCAATACATAGGTTTATGAAATCCATGGAACGTGCTCTAACAGAGATAACTTGGAATGAACACTAGAAAGTTTATCCTAAACCTCAAGATCAGGAGCATTGATTATTTTCAATGAATAGAGTAGCTCATGAGGTGCTTATATCCCGCAATTGCAACTGAAATTGATTAACATGAGGGAGTTCTTAATTTTAAAAAGAAGGTGGACCGGTAATGGTCTCAGGTAATACGAACCTTTCTTGATTTCTTGAAAACAAACGCTATGCTTTTTTGACGTGTTTATTTTTGGGGTGATTCCATATCGTGGTAACCTTTCATAATGTGATTTTTTTGCGGATGACTTTGAATCATTTTACTCCTATATAGACATAAGTTATCATTCACTTGTAATTGAAAAAATAAAAGAAAATCAAAACCTCATCATCAAGGCTAATGGACATTTTTCTTAGATAAAGCAAGTTGTCTAATACTTATATTCAAAATTTTGGGTCAAAATTCATTTTCCTACAAAAGTTAGAGATTTGATTTGGGAACAACTTTCCGAAACCAAGATTGGTTCACGTAAGACAAGCAGCAGTTTTGACCCTGTCATGTTCAAACAACCCTATCTCCCTTCTCAGACCTCGGATTGAGGTGCAGTTTTTTGTGTCTTACTCTCTAACTCGTGTAGAAAAATACAAAAATAATGAAAAAAATCATAAAAATTGTCTTACCGAGACAGTTTTACTTTATCTAAACATGTAGCGAAATAGACTTGACCCCCTTGGGTTTACCTAAGTGTAACTCTCATGAATGGGGACCAATAGATTTTTAGGTATTTTTCCCATGCAACATGACTGCCATATATTAACATATAAGAAGGGTTTGACTGATTATTGAACCCCTGATTTTATGTGAATTTTAACGCGAACAGTGCAAATGCACCTTTTCTGGTTCATCATGTGACGACTCTAGTGTTAAGAAAGTAGCCCTAAACTGATAGTGAACGAAAATTTTTTTTCTATATCCATATTTCATTTTTAGTTTTAAAATTCTATTGCTGGTTTCCTAAGGTCTCGTCCATGTTATCCCATGATCTCATGTTATGCCTAGTACCTTTGCCCCATGGGCATACATTGTTTTAGTCTTGATCCAAGTGTCTTACCTTTTGTTATCATCATACTGCCTTTACCATATGTGTGCAAATACTTGGTCCGGGCTCCCGCTAGTTGGTGCCTTTTGTTCCTAACACCTTGTGTTGCACATTGCAGCTTTACCTTTATTGCTATTTATCTGATCCAAGTCCTTCCATTGGTCTTGCTCTTCAGCCTAGATTGGGTTAGTAAAACCAATTCAATCAAAACGGAATTCGCATTCCTGTCAATTAAATATTCTTTTTTGGCACAGCCACTAAGCTATGAATTGTAATTATTAGGTCTGCAATTTTCAAGTTCCAAACCCTGGGTCAATATGCCCATACCCATTACCTTTGTGCCATGATATTTCACCAAAGTGGCCTACTCATGTGTTCCATAATCTGATAAACTTGGAATCATTGACTTTTTGACACTACCCCTAGTTCCTACCTTGTTGCCATACTATGCAACTGTTATATCATTAAATTGGTGAATTCTGTTATCCAATGGTCCAAAACATCATAGACTCCTGGCTTATTAATAATACCATTAGTTCTTACTTTGCAGTTAGTGCAAACTTTGATCCAGTCCCACTGCCTCCAGTGCCAATTATTTCTTCCCATTTCCTTGTTGGCGTAAACCTTTGGTCCATGCCTCCATTCTTTAATGCCAATTATTTATTTCTATTTCCCTGTGCTACAAGACATGTAACGAGACAAAAATCGTTTGGATATATATATATATATATATATATATATATATATATATATATATATATATATATATATATATATATATATATATATATATATATATATATATATATATATATATATATATATATATATATATATATATATATATAAGTACCTTTTCCTCTAGAAATTAATATCTTCAAAAGTGCTTTTGTATAAATTGAATTGTTGTAGAATCTTTTCTATAGTAGTTAGAATGTTTATAATTGCTAAGTCTAGGTAAAATTTTGCCTTAGAAAATTGAAAATTGGCCGAAGTCAACCCACTCGGGTCGATTCGCGCCAAAGACCTCTGCGTCGTGAACGTGGGCCCCTTCCGCGCGAATGGACCCGAGTCGCTTGAATTAAGGCATAATTGACCCAAATGCTGTGTTGAAAGATGTTAGAATGTTTAGAATGTGCTCAGAAATACAGTGTAGCACTTAATTTTAGTTAAAAAGATAAAAAAAAAAAGTCAGAATTAGCTCACTCCGGTCGATTCGCGCCAAAGGCCTCTGCATCGCGAACATAGGCCCCTTCCGCGCGAATGGACTCGATTCACCCAAATTTGCACTCTTGCATGTCATTTTAGCGTAAAAGAAGTTGCTAGTTAGCCTAGAATCGATCTAAATATGCGCCTTAGTCCTTAAAATTTTTCATTCTTGAATAGGTATCAGCCCACTCTGGTCCATTCGCGCCACCCTTAAAAGTTTTCATTCTTGAATAGGAATCAGCCCACTCTGGTCCATTTTTCATTCTTGAATAGGTATCAGCCCACTCTGGTCCATTCGCGCCACCCTTAAAAATTTTCGTTCTTGAATAGGAATCAGCCCACTCTGGTCCATTCGCGCCAAAGGGCTGTGCGTCGAGAACGCAGACCACATTGGCGCGACTCGACCCGACTGATATAAATTTGAGCAAAAGAATTCACAATTTTGCTTTGAAAAGGTTCTTAGTGCATATTTTAGCTATCTACCATGCATTCTAGTATCTTGTAGTACCCCATTCTAGCGAGAATCGAACCTCCCACCCACAAGGATGAACCCCCCCAAATCCCCTCGTGCCAACCACTGAGAACGAGCATCATTTATGTTTAAATTATAATTTTTAATTATATTTAAGCTTTAATTATGTTAGATAATATTAATGGCCAAGCCTTAGAACCAAGACCCTTAAGCTAGATAGAGACATCATCTGCATTTATCTTAGCTTAGTTGTCGCTCTTGTCTTGCTGAGTGTCTTTTTGTCTACACATAGGTAGGATAATCAAACTTTTTTCTTAGAAACCCAGCTAGTTTCCAAGGCCTTAGAAATTATTGTCACACGTTGGTATGATACACCAACACATGTCATAGATGCACTATCATCAAAAATCTTCTGCCATGCCTTGTAGCATAGATAATTATCTAGGAATCTATTCTATCTAGGTAATTTAGTTCAACACACCAAGTACACCCAGAAAGTAAGTTTCCTCATACGACCCCATAACATTAAATAAGTACCTTTCTCAGTGCCTAGTAAAGTGCCAAATGCCAAGTGGGTCATTTGAGGTAGAGTGGATAAAGGCATAAAAATAAGGTTTGTAGAGTAAGTAGACATAAGTAATTGTTGTTGTGGTAGTATTAGTTGCCTTGTGCACTTTAGGGTGGTCAAATAGGTCAAGAGAACCTTCGTTGCAGATCCTCGAGGCCTCGACACTGGAGCCACTCGATAACATCAACGAGTTGAAAGCAGAAGGCAAACTTATGGAGGAAACTAGGCCAAGATGGTGTACAGAGAAGCCCAAACACGAATAATAAAGGGGAGCCTACTGGAAGGACAATTGCGACATCAAGAATCGACACAAGGGTTCTCAAGAGGGCTATGCAGCAGCCAATGGGCATCATGGCTCTACAAATTGATCACATTAGGGGAGGAATATCTCCTAGTCAAGGATATTCTCCAAGTGCCATATTGTCTCGAAGAAGGGCCCGGCATCGATGACTAATATCAGATCTACGCCTTCAACAAGTAGACGACTTCATCGGCTCATGATATCAAGATTTCTAAGGGATGAGACTGTACATACCTCCTAGGACGGGCAACTATCGCAGACATACAAGCCATAGTATTATCAGGTTTGGACTTCAAGCAAACATGCTTTGACTAAGGAGGTATTACAAGCCAACAAGGGTGGGCTGCTCAGGAATAGGAATATGGCGAGACTGCAATAAACTTCTTCCTCATCAGCCCCGATACTTCAGAGCAGCTACATCAACCTCGACAACACTATCTCAAGATCATGATGATCTTCGATCTTCCACCTTAGATATTGGAGGTCAAACACCATCAAGAAGAGGCACCATGGGGGACCAAATACCAGCATTACTATCTGATCAGTCAAGATTATAGTCCCTGCACATGGATGCAAATAAACTTCTCTCAAGAAGAGAAGTTGCACAGTTAGAAGTGGTAAAGCACTCAACATTACCATCACCCGTATAACAACAACATGTGATCACCAAGACGAAGAATCGAATCGACAAGGTCAACAACATATCAATTCAGGAGTTAGAAGAATCATCCTCAAATCTCGTAACCTCCAAGGCAAACAAGTCGACATGAAAGATTCTAGAATGTGAAGAACATTACCTTCAAGCCTCTAGAACGCGACACTGAGACTTATTTTATCCACTACATCATCAAATCCACTAATATGGATAACTTTAATGAAGGCAGTCAACATCAATATTAAGGACGAGCAGAGTCAGAATAGATTCGACAAAAGAAAACAGGGCACATGAATGATTATACAACAACTCCAAGAAGACCAGATTTTTCAACAAATTATGGATCATCGCCTTGCTACCCCAATGACTAACTACTACACCAGCTTTAAGCAAGCTAGAGGACCTATCAGATAGTTGAATATCTTAGAATTATGGGTGATAACATCCATGATGGGATTGGGACGAAATTTTGAGTATATTTTTGTCATTTCTTTTAGAAAGGATGGACCCAAGAATTGAACAAAGCTTCAAGGATTGGGAAGAAACACGTATGGACTATTAAAACTATAGATATTGCTGACAGATATCCAACATATTGGAACCTCTTCGTGAGCTTGATCACCTCGCTAAGAAGGATTCAATAATAGGATAACCGTCGACCATGTATACCATGAGTACCTCCACAGCATAAGGAATAATCCGACCAAATGAAGGGAAGCAATCTAATAAGTCCGGCCAACTTCTTGGATGGCATCAACTCAAAGGTGGGACTATTTCAAGAGGGCGAAATTTAAGAAAAGGGAGATCCTAGAGTATAGATTAGATCTAAAACAATAATAATTATTTAATTGCATAGTTTTTATGCGTGTCCAAAGGAAATGTCATGCTGACTAAACTTGTGGCCGTAGGATTTATGTAAGTAATTTTTTAACTTGTAACCTTGCACCTCCTAGATGGCGAATATCTTTAAGAGCAAGACTCTTAAGTCTAAATCTAGGCCAGTAAGTATGGCAAGGCCGAGTAATTACCAGCACCAACGGAACAAGAGTCAAGTTCGACATCAACCTTAAGGTCGGGCAATCATCAAATAAGGATGAAGGGGGAAGATATTTATAAGACTCCTTTAGAACACGGTATGGGCATTATGAGTTCATAGTAATGCCCTGAGTTTATCGAATGCTCCACTGACTTTTATGCACTTGAGGAACGACATCTTCGAAGATTTGTTGGATGAGTTCGTCATCAATTTTTTTCTTCGACGACATCGTGAATGGAAGAGCATGTAGCCCATTTGAGGAAAGCCATGGAGATGCTAAGACATCGCCACTTATTGGCAAACTTTTGAAAGCATCATTTTGCAATGCCATCTCCACTTCGGCAAGCGAATTCGGCAAGAAGATAGAAGAAACCATCTCCTCTAGCATAGAGTTCAAGCACATATGGGCTAGTCTTTGCAAGAGCTAAGAAAGAAAAACCTTCAAACATTTAAAAAAAAAAAAGGGAAGGCAATCTTTTATATATCACAAAGAACAACTATGCGTACTTAAAGCATCAAGAGTAAGAAAGTTAATCTTCCATGACAAGCATAATAGCCCTACTTCCGACCATGCAGAATCTATAAAGGCTTACTTCAAGATTAGAAGTAGCTACTCCTGGTCGGGCATGAAGAAGCATATAGTCAGGTATATCCAAGAATGTCAGTTGTGTCAGCAGACAAAGGCAAAACAACTTCGAACCTCGGGAGTTCTGGAACCTTGGGCGGTGCCAGACGCCAAGTGGGAAGTCATAAGCATGATTTTCATAGTGGGCTTTCCAAAGACAACAAGGAGTTTTGACCCCTCGATGGTGGTGGTAGATAAGTTATCAAAAGGGCACATTCTTGCCATGCCACACCGTAGACACAGCTTTGGATCTAGCCTTGTTGTCTACATAAGAGAATTTTTTTTTCAGGTTGCACGGAATGCCCGGGTCCATCATCACCTATGGAAATCCGAAGTTCTTTAGCGCCGTTTAGCAAGACTTTTGCAACACGATCTGCACCAACGTGTGGATGGGTTTTGCTTTTCTTTCGCAGTAAATGGGCAAAGGGAGCGCACCAACAAAAATTTGAAGACACGTTGAGAAACTATGAGTAGAACAAGCAATTCAAATGGGCCGATTACATCCATCTGGTCGAGTTACGTACAATAATATGAAGCAAGAGTCATCGAAGATGTCTCCCCCATGATCAGTTACAGTTATCAATGTTCAACCCCAGTTATGTAGCACAATCTAGTGCCCAAGGTGGGAGTTTCTCAACAATGACAGCAGATATGCCGCAGCTTGTGGTGGAAGTACGAGAATATCTTCAAACAACAGGGGCACATCAGAAGAGCAGATAGACATAAAACTCCTCGAAAGTTTGTTCTGAGAGATAAAGTTTGGCTCAAGTAAAAGTCAAGCAAGTGAAGCTTCGCACCGGCAATTGTAAGTAGCTTGCTCCAAGGTGGGCAGGACCTTTCAAGATTTTTGTGATGTTCCAGAATAATATACGGTATGAATACGTATATTATACCGACACGTCACTAGTACATGTCGACTCAGACGACATGTACACAGCGACCATAAGGGGGTAGTACCCTAGGGTACGACCCTGTGAACCATTATATTGCACATGTTAAGGCCACATGTGAATATAGCATCTTCTTGCCATGTGGCAATGGCCCATTGACCAAAAGGGACCAGCCCTAAATTCGTGGGGATAAAGGGACATAAACCCTAAAAGGGAAACCCTTTCGGTTTCCAGCCCCTATAGGTCGGATTGGAGCAGCATTGGAGGCCCTTTCGCCTGAACAGTAGCAGAGGAACCGGAATTCCTAGGTTGCAGCTTGATCCAAGACCAGCAGTCTCAGGAACCAGCAGCATGGACACCTTCAGAGGAGTGGGAGCCAGCCAAGAAGCGGGTTAGTGGTTGATCCGATAGTTAAATCCGAGTTTTCAGCTCTCATTCTGTAGGATTCGTATTCATTCTTAGCTATAGGCGACCCCTACAGCCTAAGAATGATAGACACTAACAAAGGAACCTAACCATGTATGATTAGGTAGATTAGAATAGATGTATTCTATTATTTTCAGTTCTGTTGAGATGATGTTTTGTCATTCTATGCGCCACTCTTGTGTCTTGGGAAGGGGGGTAGAGACCCAAAGCCCAAGTAGTTGTATGATCTTAGTTTTAGCCCATTAACTCCCAATTAATGCGGCCTGTGCATAAGAGCCCGCCTGGCTGTGGGTGGCGGAGCTAGACCGGCTGACAAGGAAGGGCTTGTCTGATCACGATTGATCCCTCCCAGTGCGTGGCGACGGCCGGGGAACATTGTGGGCTAGGCCTAATACCCTGGCACTGCGTGAGGGCAGGGTATGGGCTCGACACCTCTTGGGTGATGCGTCATCTTCTAGGGGTTCAAGTCATATACGAGCAGTGGCTCTCTAGCTCGCCTGTGATTGGCATGAACCTTCTGGAGGAGAGTGATCTCCTCCTGCCTCATCGGGAGCTGGGGAGATGCAACCCAGTAGTAGCCCCTTTGGCTATGAACCCGGCGAGCTACGGTCAGGGCTCCAATACTTTTCAGCCTATCGCAAAGTATGCACGGGGAGGGGCGGATGGAGTGGACTACCCAGCGACCATGTTTCTATGCCACCAAATCCATTTGCCATGAATTCGCATGCATTGTTATCCAGGAGACCCAAGCCGTCCGGTCTTTCCCCAAGAGTCTGAGCCTGGGTAGGATTTCCCCATGTTATGTTGATGTACTGATGTGTTGTTGCAGCTACTGTGATATGGTGGACCACCCTTCGAGGTGGGTATGTTATTGTTGATTGATGTCATGTGCTCATGTGTGTTTACGCTTCCGCAGCTAGATCGATCCCGAGGGAGACGGGATGAATATCTTGGCCACCAGCAAGAGCCCGATGTTAGGTGGACGGCCTCATGTCAGCGAGCAGATGTTGGTTTGAGGGATGATCTCCAGTTTGTATACGATCGGGGCATCGTATAGGAGCTGGGGCCGTCACAATGGTATCAGAGCTTTGATCTTGGCAGACCAAGATCGAGCACTGACCGTATTCCTATAGGAACTAACCAATCTAGACATTCAGTCTTGGAGATAAAAGCCCAAGCACGAACCTCGAATAGTGGAATTTTTTTTTTCCGGGGTAGAGTAGTAATTATCTAGAATTAGGATAATTAGGGAACATACCTAAGATGGAATAGATAGAAGAAAAGTCACCTAGGAAAACCTAATAAATTTTAGTCACTTCTTTGTGCCGACACCTCCAAGGATGCGCCAGGAGCATGTTAGGTCCAGACCTAATTGGTCTCCCGCGCACACTTAGAGGGGTCACCCCATATAAACCCCAGAATTCGGCCTTAGGAACCCTAAATTCTAAAAGAAAAGATGAAATCCTAATTAGAAAGCTCGAATTAGCTAAATTTGTATGCTAAAACACAGAAAAGTAGTAAGTCAAAATTAAATTTGGAGCAACACCTCTAAGGGTGCGCCAGAGCATAGTTAGGTCATGACCTAACACCCTTCTCGCGCACTCTTGGAGGGGTCCCCTAAAAGCGACTTCGGAATTTGCTCCAAACTTACTCAACGTGTAAAACAAATGGTAGAATCTTATTTAGAATGCTTAAATTACGGGAAACGCATGTTAGTATGTGTAAATTGGAAGGTTTAGGACAGAAAATGGGCAACACCTCTAAGGGTGCGCCAGGGCACAGTTAGGTCCGAACCTAACACCCTTCTCGCGCACTCTTGGAGGGGTTTGAAGGAAGATGGTTGAAGAAGACTCCACTTTGATTCAAGGTGGGGAGAATTTTGCCAGCAAACCAACAAAATGACCAATTCGACCAAACCCTAAAAATTAAACCCTATAAATTACTAGACGTAGGCCTCATTTTTAGGGTTTCCCACGTGATTCTGCGAGCTCGTTCCGATAGGCGATCTTCTGGCGCCCTGCTCCAAATCGAACGCTGTCACACAATGGCTAGAACGAAACAGACCGCTTGTAAGGTAAGCAAAGATGATAAGCCCAGCGCCCAAGTCCTCGCCGCCGAACAGAAACTCAAAGATGCAGAAGAGAAATTGAAGGTCGACATGGAGCGGCGACCTAGGTACTACCGGAATTTGGAAAAGAGGTGGAAGAAAGAAGAAAAAGCCAAGAGGAAAGAAGAGAAGGCAAAGAGAAAAGAGGAAAAGGCCAGGAGGAGGGAGAAGAAGGCGAGAAGGAAAGCAGAAGAAGAAGCTGCAGAGGCCGAAGAAGACCAGTGGAGAGAGAAAAGGACAAAGAGTAGGGAAGACCCTGACAGGAAGGGTAAAAAGGTAATGACAGAGGAGCCCCGGCCTAAGAATAGGAGGACCTCGGTCGGCGTCGTCATCGACGAACGAACCGAAGGCGACCAACCTCCATCCTCGTCCGAAGATACCGGTGATTTGCAAGACTTCCTGGAGGAAGTACTTCTAGGAACCGGAGAATCCTCGCAGAAGCAGCCCAACCCGCATCCTGTCACAGATGAACCCCATGAGGAGAATCCAATCCCAGCCCAGGACCCGGCAGAAACGCGAGTCGAGCTACCCCCGCCGTTACCTCCACCGTTTTCAGATTGGCAAGAGGCAAAGAAGCTAGATGCAGAGAAAGCAGCTGCGAAGAAGGCGAACAAAACGGCCAGGGACTCGTACACCTTAGGGCCCGAGAGGAGATACAAGAAAGAACTAGCAGATTATACAGTATACAAGAAGATGCACGACGAGTAACTGCCTACTACGAGGCACATAGGGTAAAGTATATCGAAGGAGGGCGGCCAACACGAGGGGCATCCCAGCTGAAACCTCCACCAGAACTTCCGGAACCCCCGAAGAAACCTATGAAAAGATCCCAAGACTCCCCATTTGCGAGAGCCCTGCGAGAAATCCGCCACTTCCAACGGAGTTACGGATTTCTGATCCCCAGAGCAGCATTCCAGAGATTCGTCCACGAGATTCTGTGGGACTTCGACCCCAACAAGCGAGTAACTAACGATATGTTACTCGCTTTACAAAAAGCAGCAGAGATGGAAGTCGTGTGAGCACTTCGAGGATTCACTGGCATGCACGCTCCATGCAAAAAGAGTCACGCTCCAACCCAAGGATATGAGACTGGCCAAATACATTAAGAGGACAGATAAATAGAGCAGAAGCTACCTTTTTGTAACTAACAGGCTTATATGTAATGTATAAAATTTTGAATGAAAGGATATATAGTTGTTTAAACGTGCATTAGATTAAGTATAGTAGTAGTTAAGGAGCAAATGTCAAATTTTGGCCAACACCTCTAAGGGTGCGCCAGAGCACAGTTAGGTCTGAACCTAACACCCTCCTCGTGCATCTTAGAGGGGTCCAGCCAACTGGGCCCTTGTTCAGCCACTTACCTGCTCCAAATAAAGTAAATAAGCAAAGAAACTTGCAGTTAAGAAGAAAATAAGTAGGAATTCGCGTCTTTGAGCTTGTTCTTGACACCCATTAGGCATAAATAGGCCAACACCTCCAAGAGTGCGCCAGAGGCCACTTAGGTCCCAACCTAACACCCTCCTCGCGCACTCTTAGAGGGGTCCGACCTTTCAAGGTCCATAACTTGTGCTAGACATATCCAATTCGGTCAAAATTTGTTGCATTAGAACCCTAAAATTGTATACAATCCATTTCTAGCTCTAAATGAACCTAGAAACATCAAACTTCATCTCAAAATGCCAAAAGTTTTAGAAACCCTAAAAATTTTAGGGTACCAGATCCCTATAAATACCCTCATAACCCCTAAACCACACCTACAAAGTTGCTCCTGCGCCCAAGGCGATCTTCCAGCCTCCTTAAGCGCTTCCAGTTCCGTTTGATATCGGCAGCACGCTCCTCCTCATGGCTACTTCATCCTTCATCAGCTGGTACAGCGCCTCTCCCCACATTGCTGAGGTAGATGTTAACCTAGTATTCCAAGTTTTCCAGAAAGAATTTGACTTGTCAGCAACCCTGAACTCAAACCCGTTCTACCAACAAGTTCTGCAAGAATTCCAAGAGAAAGTAGCTCCTAGCTTGCAAGAAATACCCCCATGCATAGGGTACTTTGTACCAAAGACTGTATTGCAAACAGCCCTTAGTCATATACCCAACATTGCGAAACTGCTGCAGAATAGAACCGAGCGCCTACCCAACTACATGACCATGAGCAGTAACAGAAAGAGATTTTTCTCTTACAACACAGCCTTAGCACTATATTTATTCTATAGGGCCCAGACCGTGGTAGGTGAACCATCAATCCAGCCACTAGAGGTCACACCCTTGGACGCAGCAGCAGACGAACAACTACTGCTTGAGTACGAGCAGTCCGTAGCGGAATCATCCGAAGAACGTGAGGACTCAGAAGAGGAAAGTGAAGAGGAAATGGAAGTGGACCCAGAAGAAGAACGCCGTGAAGCAGAACAAGATGTTAGCCGTTTCGAAGCTGACAGGAGCACACCGAGGATAGCACAACCAATCGGGCTGGGAATAACAAGTTTAGCACCGATCATAGTCGAAGGGCAGGAATATTTGTTGCTAAATGACATTAAAAACCTTCCCGAATGCAGGGACAGAGGCTATCGCGTCGACGAACTCCTTCACCTTCTACGGCAGCAGCCGGACTTAGAGGATTTCATCGATCAAGAAGCAGATGACTTTCCAGTGCAAGTAAGGGAAGCAGCTACACACAGGACACACCATGTCAGATATCGAAGCCTATAGCACTATCAGAGGCATGATGACGGAAGAACAACTCCCTATAGAGGAGGAGTTTGTGGCACTCCAAGAGCAGATGGGAATAAGGGGGCAGACAACAAGAGCGCTTCAACCAGAATCCTCTTCACAAGAACCATTACCAACGAACCTAGGGAGAGCCACTAACTTAACAAGTGTACGAACGCTCTTCCATGATTACGAAGAATTAGTTCAAGTACGAGTCGATCAGCATGCATCAAGGCACAGGTCTACCTCGGGAGCACGGGGAGGAGTATTCGGAGCAGCACTTAAATACCATCTCCCGCTCCTAACAGACAGTAGGATAATAGTATTTCATAAGCTTTTCAGCCCACATGGAGAAGAAGCAGTGCAGATGCTGATAGCACTATCAGGTTTTGGCATGCACGCACGGCTATCAGAAAAAGTCGACCTTGTAATTCTGGTGAAGCGGAGGACAGCCTTGAGCATTTTCGACTTCGCCGTACCCCACCTTCGACAAGGTCGGTTGGCAGTAACAGCAGCTCATACCTCCGATAGACGGGTCGAAGAGCTAGCCTTAGCTATCCGAGGGGGATCATCGAGGAATATACTCCGGAACTTGGGACGTACAGTGGGTACAGCCCAAGTGAAGAAATTCCTTGAGGATCACCCATCCCATCAGTAAATCTATGTAATGAAAATCATGACTATTGTATTAAGTTAATATATCGGCTATATATTAATAAAAATATAAGATCTTTTGAATTGCATTCTAAAAGTTTTTTTTGATATCTTTGCCTTAACAATCACATCATTCAAACTCTTAATGCAACCAACAAAAGAACTCATGATAAATGGTGCAAATGCAATATGTGCAGCTAGAACAGCCAGGAATGTCGAACTTGAATTCCAAGCCCAAGGCGAGCAGACACCAATCGGACAATTCCAAGCCTCGGAATCTGTTCGAAGAGTACTATGCATCGACGCCGAAAGAAGAGATCTCACAGATGAGGTCCGATCTGCAAGAAATAAAAGCCATATTAGCCGGCAGGGGAAACAACAGGCAGGACCAGAACGTGCAGGCCCCAGAGGCCCGTTCTCAATACAAGGAAAAAGAAAGAAAGAGGAGCCGACGCAGATCTCCTAGCTCTAGCTCTTCAGACAGCTCGGACTTAAGGGAAGAAAGAATAAGGGTAAGACAGCCAGACCAATCCGATTACCAGAAGAAGCTCGACTCGGCCTTGAGTAACGTTTGGAAAGCCCGCAAGCTGGAACAGTTTTCCGGCGAAAACAGATCCGGGATGGAAGCCGAAGCATGGCTAGACGAGATGAGCGAATACAGAAATGCTTACGGTATGAAAGATAAAGATAAGAGCAGAGTTGCCACCGCTAATCTGAAGGGGGCAGCCCGTATTTGGTGGAGGGGCTATGCCAAAGCCCATGGGATGAGCAGAGACAAGTGCAGGTTCACAAAGTTCGCGAAGGCCTTCAAACAACACTATGTGCCAAGAGAGCACAAGTGCCATCAGATGCAAGCATTCCACAGGTTGCAACAGGGGAACAAGTCCGTACAGAAATATACGGAGGAATTCATGAGATTGAGGCTTTATGTGCCGAAACTCAGTGAGAGAAGAGCGGTGGTGTGACGTTCCAGGGGAATATACGCTATAAATACGTATATTCCTGGACCCATCACTATACAAGTCTATCTTCATAGCCTTGTATACCATAGATTGGGCATGACTAAGTTATTCATATAACTTAGCCAACCTTAGGTTAAGACCATTTTCCATGTGGCCTTAACCCATTGGGCACCCGCCACACGGACTTACCCTATTGGAGCCACGTGGCATAACATGTGAACCCTAACCTATAAAGGCCTAAACCCTAACCCTAGGCCTCTTTTCTAGCTCCAGCAGTCTGGGAACCTCTTCGCGCTCGAAACTCCGTTTCGAGAACCGTTTGTGGTGGCATAGCCTAGCACAGCAGCCCCAGGAGTGTGAGCGCATCAGCAGGAGTAGGAGCTACCTCGAACACTTCGAAGACCATGGAGATGCCAGGATTGAGAGGGAGTGCTTCTGGAGCAGGTATGTGGAGTAGTGCTCTTGGTAGATCATCTGGAAGTTAGCACTCCAGATGGGTTAGTATTTCGTGTCTAGAGTAGAGCCACCCTAGAACCTTTGTTGAACATCTTGAACCCTAATCAAGGAACCCTAACTGTTAGTTAGATATGTATGATTAGGTTAAGATGTTCTTATTATGATTATCAGGATATGATGTTATGTGATGATGGTTGATCATGTTTGCTCCTCTTGTATTGGGAAGGGGGGTAGAGACCTAGAGCCATATGTAGTATGCTCCTAGATTAGATCCCTTAGTTCCTATTAGTGCGGCCTGTGCATAGGAACCCACCGGGCTATGGAAGCTATGATGTGACTCAGCACTACACAACGGGGCTAGAGGCAAGATGGAGGGTGGATCCCTGCCGAGTGGGGGCTTCGGGGGATCCCACAGTGGGCTAGGCTTATGGTCGGTCACTTCGTGTGGGCCGAGCATGGGTCCGACACCTCCTGGGGCAATGGTGCCGCCCTGCCTCTCAAGAGTTGCAAGTGTCAGCTTGGCTCTTGTTTTGGGGGGTTCAGTTGGGTACGAATCGTGTGTCGTCACGATTCTCTAGCCGCCCGTGGAGCCTCTAGACCCCGGGAAGGGGAGATGCAACCCTTCCTACCTCGTCCGGACGGGGAGATGCAACTGGAGTAGTCCCGATGGGTGATGCCATGGGATTGCGTGATCCGGAAGGTTAGAGTCATGCCACGCCTTGATCTAGCCCATCTGCAAAGTATGCACAGGAGGGGCGGATGGAGTGGTCAACCCTAGCCATTGTCTTATGCCAGCCCCGCCATTGTTATGACTCGGTCTGCTCTATCTTGAGGCCTATCTAGTCAGTCGATTCCTTCATGTGTCGGAGCCACGGGTAGGAGCCTCATGTTTTATGGCATATGATTATGTTCTTTGCATCTATGGATATGCGATTGAGCTACCCTTCGGGGTAGCATATTGTATTGTATTGCTAGTTCTGACGTGTTTATGCTTCATTTGTGATAGGAGCCCATAGGGAAGGGCGCGCAAGACACCTTCGTGTCCCCTTCCCGCACTACGGAGGTTCCAGAGTGCGGGATAGGCGAAGGGCCTGTGCGGTTGTTGAGCCGGACGGGGGATTTCCTGCCGAGTGTACGGCCGGGCGCCGTATGTTTAGCAGGGAGCGTCACAATGGTATCAGAGCGATGTTCTTGGTTGACCAGGAACTTAACCATGAAAGTAGTCTAACAGGCCTATAGGGGTATGAAATTAAAATTTCTACCATCGAACCTCGAAAATAGGGGAAAATTTTTTCTCCTAGGTAGTGGGTCCGAAAATAGGTTAAGTATTAGACGAAGAAATGAATGAGTCAAATTCACCTTCTAGTAAATTTGAAGTGAAAATTATGCATCTGCATCAAATTTCACCTAAAATGGGTCGAAGAATCATGCCAATCTGAGACCTGGGTGAAAAATGGTGCAAATCCATAATTAATACTTCAAACTATTAGGGAATTCGAAAATTCTAAGGTATAATACGAAATTAAGTATGTATATGTTGAGGGTATTCCTGGCAAACCCTCAACTAGAATGGTGTAGGACCTCCAGGTTGCTTCAGGCAACCACTCTGTGCCTTAAAATATGAGATTGGTCTTCAAAATTTCCTGTTGGCACTGACTTCCCAAAAGATGTAAACACAGTCTATGCTTAATGCTTTACCACAGCCAGATAAATGCTCAATTCTGTTTAAAACAAGGATGAAAATGATGCTTAAAGATGCTGACAGATGAATGCACAATTTTTTTCAAGGTCAGAGCTGAGATACCTACTCAATATTGACTCTCTGACGCGGTCAATTTTTGGTCAATGTTCCAACAAAGGAGCTGAAGTTTCTGAGATGATTATGCAGAGTCTTTTGGGTTGGGAACACTTGGGATCAATCAAAGTACTCGGTGTGATAAGTGCGCATAATTTTTTCAAGGAAGATCACAATAATTTTGAGCTAGGATGATAAAAATGCCTGACAGACTGTACTTTTAGTATCAGACTAAATTATTTGATCTTTTTTTGATAATATCAATGCAAGAGTTGTGCAAGAAATGAAGACCTGATATGTAGAAAGATGGTAACAGGTTAATATTTAAGTAAGCACTAGTAGCACTTCGAAATTCCTTTTGACTTTTCACTTTAGAACACACAGAAATGCAACTCACAAGCTAAACTTAGGACTTTTATGCTTTTTTTTTTCTCTTCTGAATAACAATGCAACTTTTCTAACATGAATCTTGAATGTTTAGCTTATCTCGTATGACAATTTTGTAAGATTAAAGACAATTTTTGATGATTTATGCAAGATCTTAACACATGAACATGAAATTATAGTGGGATAAGTTTTACCAAAGTCGATTTTCATTCACTTGATTCTCATGAAGGTAGTTTCACATGATTCAAAAACGCCACGATCGCGAAAGCATAGTATGCTTCCGTGTCGGACAATATTTGATCAGCTTTCGCTCAATCGGGAGAAAGTAGCAGCAAGGAAGGTCAAATTTGCAAGCGTAAGATCGCCTACGACATGTATTTCACCGATTGATCTCCAAATTTGCACAAGCCCTTGAATTTTCAAATTCGGTTAGCCCCTTTTGAAAACGCCTGCATTTTGTTTCATTCTTGCCAAATTTGATCAATTATCGTCATTTAGCTTCGGTATGGGTTTCTTGAGGCCACATAAGTCAAATAGGAGTGGAACGGCAATGATTATGTGTTGAAAAGTCGCTAAAATCTGGTTCTTGACCCGCAAGATTTTAGGGTTCTTGATTTTTAACTGCACAAATATCCCACAGGCCGGAATGCAAAAAATAGGCCAAGGCATAAATAGAGTTCTGAGGCCACGTTTTCTGATTGCGTGGTCTCCTCCCACGCCAGGTTCGGCTCGTGTTTCGACCTGGCACGCCCGGGGGGACGCCACTTGGCAGAAGGATGATAGGGTAGATAGATGGGGGGGTAGATGTAGGTAGGTTTTACCATTTTTTAAATGGGGCACATTTCCCAAGAAGGCCATTTAGAGGGTCAAAATGAACTCTTTTTTCAATTTTTTTTGTGCCAGCTGGCATGTTTTGATGAGAGCTTTCAGGTGATATCAACACAATCCAGAATGAAGCATTTTGAATTTTGGCCAAAAGCAGGGCAAGGGGGTGACATGGAATGTTTTTTTGGTGATGTGGCAATATGAGGGCTGATGTGGTTTGCTTGCTTGGCAACAACTTTTTCCCCTAGTCAAAATGTCTTTTGGTGAAGTGTAAATGAAGTAAAGGTGATGTGGATGACACGCGGTGATGTGAGTGATGAAATGGCACATGAGGATGATGATGTGTGTGCCTTAGCTCTTGCCAACTTGGCATGATGATAACTAGGGAATCTTCCTTTTTGCATAAGTGAGCAAATTTCTTTTGAACATAGGATTCTTGAAGCAAGTTCATTAAAATCCCCTGGTGCTCAAAGTGTGTATGACTGGTGTGGAGCGAGTGAAGACAAAATGGTGAAGATGATGATCTGGATATTCCTTGCTTTTGCCAATTCAGCATGGTGACCATTAGGGGGTTTCTTTTTGCACCAATGGTCAACTTTTGTCTTGTACATAGGATTTTTTGATGAGTGCTCATGGAAATGCCCTAGTGTTCAAACTTGTTTATCATGTGAACTTTGTGAATGAAGTATGGTGGGATGGAGTGTGTGTGCAACACATGACTAGGAGAAATAGGTATTGTCAATGTCAAGGCATGAGGTAATGAAGTATGGATCAAAGCAAGTAGGCACAATGAGATGTGAGTGTAGCTAGAAGTATAGGATTGCAATGGTGGTACAAGAATATGGGGATTGAGAAAATGGCTAGGCAATTCTTCTAGATCCTCAAGAATATCAAACTTATAAGCTCAAATGTAGTGAAACCCATACCATGTAGTGAATTTGCAGATCTTCAATGGGGTCCTTGTGATGCTTTGATAGAAACCAAATCACCTCCTTCATGATCCTTAAGTGAATGTCCTTCTTTGGTTCTTGAAGTCTTGTTTTTTGTAGCTTGATGGAGTCCTCAAGTTGCCTTGAAAGTTGTAAGTCTTCAAATGTCCTTGTGTACTTGTTGAATCGCATGTTGAATGTGCTGATGGTTCTTCTATGCTGCCATGGGTGGCAGCATCATGCCAAACAAAAAAGCAGGTTGGTTCTCCAGCCTCTGAATCATGATTCCAATTCTAGCTTAGTTTGCAGTGTGCAGTTTATTGCCATGGTGGTTGGGATGAATGGCAATGGGGGAATGTTGAAGTTTGGATATCAAGGATCATATGGAGGGAATGCCAGTAGTGGAGCAAATGAAGATGAATGACTAAAAGGATGTACCTGCATGACAGAATTGTGTTAGCAATAGACTTAGCTGCCATGTGATTAAATGGTGGCAGCTTCTGTGGGCATGTATGAGGATTCAGAATGAGGAGATGTGAAATATGGATGTAGGGCCATTGTTGAATAGGATGACAAATAGTGGATGAAAAGAAGGATGCACCTGCATGGAGAGATATAAATCATTAGCACAAGATGCTGCCTGGTGGTGAAAATGGAGGCAGCATGTGTGAAGAAGATGAATGAGGTGGATGATATGAAGATGAGTGAAAATGAATGATGTATTGAAGACTCAAGAGGATGCTCCTGCATGAAAAGTTATAAGATAAGCACATAAACACCTGGACTCCATCAAAACTCGCATTTCTGTAACAGAATCTTCTGCAAGCCAACATTAGAAACAAGGGACTTTCTAACTACTGTAACCGAAATTCATTTCTAAGATCAAACTGTTGAACTTCTTTAAGGCAAACTATTTTAAACACACTTCTACCTAATTCTTTTTTTTTTTTTGTCTTTTCTATAAATGTCTTCAATCATGACTGCTAAACTAGCAACATATCTATTTTAACATTAACTAATCTACCTTTTCTTTTGACATGACTTATTAAAATAAGCTGAGGGCAACATGTTGTTGCTGCACCTCTTCAAATGCAAAAGATGTTGATGGGATTTGGTAGTACCCCTGTTCTCGAAAATGCATCTCAACCAAGAGGGAGTCTTGACCACTGGCCCCGCAACTTCAAAGGGGCCTTCCCATAGTTCTTCAAATTTGCCTGGACAATCCTCCTTTGCCTTGTTCCATTTTAGGACCAGCTCTCCATCTTTCAATGTACCTTGAAGTTTGTGTGCAGCCTTGAATGCTGCCAAATCCTTGGCCTTCTTCAATAATATAGCATTTTCAGCTTCATACCTGTGCTCTTCCAATTGCATAAGACGTACACATCTCTCTTTCAATGCCTCCTCCATTTCAAGATTTAATTTAAGAGCCATCCTCAAAGATGGGAGTTCAAGCTCAATTGGAATAATGGATTCCACTCCATAGACCAAGCTAAAAGGTGTGTGTTTAGTGGAGGTCTTTGTGGTAGTTCTGTAGGCCCATAGAGCATCATGCAACTTCATGTGCCAATCTCTTTGAAATACTTATGGTTTTCTTGAGAATGGATTTGAATGCCTTATTTGTGGATTCTGCTTGGCCATTGCCTTGAGGATAATAGGTTGAACTTTTTGTATGTTTAACTTTAAGAGTTGTGAGCAGGGTAGCTATGACATCATTCAAGAATTGGCTTCCTCTATCTGATATCAGTTTGAAAGGGATACCAAATCTAGCACAAATGTTTTCATGGATAAATCTAAAAAGAGTGAATGCATTAGCTTGTCTTAAAGGAACCGCTTCAGCCCACTTGGTGAAATAATCCGTTGCTACAAGAATGTACTGATGTTGAGCAGATGAAGGAGGGTCTATGGGACCTATGAAATCGAGTCCCCACATTTGGAAAGGTCCTGGAGATGTTATAGCGATTAAAGGTACCGGGGTCAAGGATCCTTCTACCAAATATTTGGCATTTGTGGCAGCATTTAATCTTTTCATAGCAATCCTTGAATAATGTTGGCCAATAATATCCTGCCCTGAGGATCTTCTTGGCTGTAGTATCTGCAGCAAAGTGACCACCACAAATACCCTCATGGCATGCTTCAATCACTAGCTCTGCTTCTAACTTATCAACACATCTCAAAATGATTCCATCCTTGTCATATCTGCATAACACACCACTTATCAGCTTATACTTACTACACTTTTTTCTCGAACCTTCTTTTTTCGACCGAGTTGAGATCTTTAGGCACTTCATTTGACTCGTAAATCGTTTTATTTCCTCCCCGCCACTGTTTCTTGTATTAAATCAACTGTTGCATCTGCATCACTAGGAACATTAGATAAATCTTCTTCATCCTCCTGTTCAAACAGAATGTAAGGCAAGTACAAACTGGGGTCATTGACTAGATTCATAACTTTCACAACAATATCATATGTCTGGAAACTTGCGGCCCACCTACATATCTTAGCTTTTGGTTGTTTTTTTGAGAATAATAAAGGCAGTGGATTTTGCCTCATGTGAACTAGAGTGTGACTATTTTGGATCAGGTGTCCTTGCCTTTCAATCAAGAACATAAGTGCTGCTGCACTTTTCTCGAGTCTTTGGTATCTCATTTCGATTAATCGACCAGATTTTGCTAGCAAAAGTCACAACCATTTCCTCTTGCAACAAGGCTAGACCCTCTGACTCTTTTGGTCACACTAATGTAGGCATCAAAAGACTTTTGTAGGATCAGGAGGTTTGAGCAAAGTAGAACTCGAAATGGCTTGTATAATGGCATCAAAGGCAATTTGGCATGTTTCAGTCCAGTCAACCATGATGAACTTGCTTTCATGTTTTGTGAATTTGCCAATCTTGGTAAGATCTGATATAGGAGCCACAGTATTGGAAAAATGAGGGACATACATTCTCAAGAAACTTACCATGCCAAGAAAACTTTTCACTTCCTTTACAGTTTTGGGTGGTGCCAATTTCTTCAAAGCCTCCATCTTGCCCTCAGCTACTCGAATGCCTTCTGAGGACACTTCATGTCCAAGCAAATCTCCTTTTGAACATAGGAATACACATTTCTTAGGATTCAAGCTTACACCTCCCTTTCTGCACATGTAGCAAACCTTAGTCAAGTAATTGAAATGATCTCTTAAGGCTGAACCTAAGCAAAGATCATCAAGGAAAACTTTGAATGCTGATGGAGGCATATCCTTGAAAATAGAATCCATGGCCCTCTGAAAAGTTGCAGAGGCATTCATCAATCCAAATGGCATTCTTTTCATGGCAAAAGTTCCCCATGGAGTAATGAATGCTGTCTTTGGTTGATCTTCAAGTTTGACAGCAATTTGATTGAAGCCAGAGAATCCATCAAGAAAGGAGTATATCTCTTTTCCTGCAACAGCATGTAAGACCTCTTCTAGAAAAGGAAGAGGATAACAATCTTTGATAGTTGCTTTGTTCAAATCCCTGTAATCAATGCAAATTCTGATGGTTTTGTTTTTTTTCTTAACAGGCACAATGCAAGACAGTACCCACTGGATTTATAATTTCAAGAATCACACCGCAGATCCTTCATTCTGGACAATTCTTCCCTAATCAAGTCAAGTAAAGCCACATTTATTCTCCTAAGCTTTTGTATTACAGGCTTGGTACCCTCTTTGATTTTTATCTCAAATTCACATATGTTCCTATCAACACCAATCAACTCATTATAATCCCATGCAAACACATCTTTCCATTCTTTAAAGAAATTCATTATCATGCATTCATCTTCCTCCTTAAACATGTCACCAACATAAAGAATTCTCTCTTGACCATTTTTTTTCTATTTTGACTTCTTTTTACTTTTTTGATTGCCGACGATTGATTACCAAGATGGGGTGTAATTGCTTGAGATCTTCTTCCTCCAATTCTTCTTCTTTGATGGCACCTTCGCTAAGTGTTCGAAAGCAAAACACTTTTGCACAAGGCATCTGCCTCCTCATTGAATTCTCTAGCAACATGATGAAGTTCCCAAGATGAAAACTCTGACAGTTCTTGTAGGGCCTGTTTTCTGAGCATTGACATCTCTTCATTCTTGGCTTGGTATTCTCCTGAAATCTGTCTGCACACAAGCTGAGAATCCCCAAATACAACAATGTTAGAAATACCCAAATGCTTAGCTTCTTGTAACCCCCGCAATCAAAGCTTTGTATTCAGCCATGTTCGAGGTAGTGTTTGGATGAATCCCCTGCCCACTTTAGCTATCGGGTTTGTTTGATTTGTTCTTGATAATGGCAGCAGATGAAGCTATGTTCAATTTCTTTGCAACTCCACCATCAAACCATAGATAAGCAAAACTACTTTCTTTGAACACATTGCATACTTCATTTGGACTCATTATTACCTCCATATTGGTCATAGTGACTTCATATTCTCCAGGCTGATTGGGTACTAACACATCTTCCTCAATGAAGTTATAAGCATCAAACTCTCCAAGCTTATTATAAATGGTGACTGTTTTCTTACCATCAGTTATGGTGCATTCACCTTTTGACCACACAGGTCTGGCATCAACTGTTGATAACCACCTTCTGCCTAGCAGAAGATCATAAATGTCTGCTTTTTCATTCATACCTTCAAATGCAACCACAACAAAGTTAGCTGCCACAATAATTCCCTCAATGTCTATTGGTACCTTGCTCACAATTCCTATGGGATTAATTCTTGAGTTAGAGAAAGACTTTAGCACCATAGGCGCTTTTTTGTCAACCTCCAAACCACATTGCTTCATAACATGATGTGGCATGACATTCAAAGGTGATCCTCCATCCAATAATACCTTAGATAAAACCTTCCTCCCAATGTTGGCTGCACATGTGAAAGCACCTGGATCATGTTCATCTTGTACCAACATTTGTTCTTCAATGTGATTGGTGAATGCAATTTGTTCTTCCTGTGTGAGGCAGATCTGTTCATCTTGAGACAAGGTCAGCATTTTCTTTCTGTAGGTAGGAGCTATTCTCAACAGTGTTAGCAAATCCACACTAACTTTCGAATTTCTCAATAACAACTCAAAGTCATCATGATCTTTGTCTTTCTTTTGATATTTCAGACAAGGTGAAGGAGGTACCAACCATTTTACCTTCATAAGCGTGTTGTTTGTTCTCATTTGATTTGTCCTCTGAAGTGTTAGCTTTTGTATCTTCTCGAATTGTATCTTTCTCCTTCATTCCCCTTGTATGCACAGCCATGATTCCTTCTTGCTCTTCGAATTCCTGCACAAACCTGATAGGGTAAGTGGTTTCAGATAGATATTTGACAGTTGCAGAGGTCTCTGCAGCTTTGGCTTTTTCTTGTCTTGCAAAATACTCCTTAACACTGCATCTATCTTCATAGTGACCTGAGGCTTTGCAAAAGCACAAAAGTGGCATTCTTTTCCATAGTGACCTCTCTTGTTGCACTTGAGGCGATTCTCGCACCAACAAACATCGAAGAGTGAGTATCTCTCATGCAATGTACACATGGAGGATAGGTTCTCCTTTCAGGTCTGGATGCTTTCAGTTCTTGAAGTTGCTTGGTGACTTCAAGAAGGGCCTCAGAAACTTTGTCAATATCTGTTTTAGCAGTAGTAGCAGGATTATCTTGTTCTTCAGTTACCTTAAGTTTTCTCTTGTCCTTCTGCACAGCATATACTGGTATAGCATCAGGACCCATACATTCCTGCTCATAGTCTGGAAAAAAAGGATCAGTAGACATATGGAAGTCATCAGGAAGATAGGACAATGCATCAGCAATATCAATGGCTTTGTTGAATGCTTTGTGAATGGTGGCAAATCCTTCTTGCTTGTAAATTCTAAACATTTTTCTATAAAGCCTTGGTCTTGAAGATAATCCCTTTATGAAAGAGGCTACAACATGTAGGGTTTGATAAGGGACTTGATTGGTTTGGCATCTAGTAAGATAGGCATGAAATCTCTCTACATATTGACGCATGGTCTCACCATTTCTGATGTGGAAGGATTGCAGTTCAAAGAAAAGGTCTTGAGGATCATAAACTTTGCCAAATCTAATCAGAAACTTCTTAACAATTTCATCCCAAGTGTTGGCACCATTGCTCAGTGCAAACTCGAGCCAAAATCTTACTTCATCATCTTTGAAGCATTTCTGGAACTCTGCAAACTTAGATCCCTTCTTGTGCCCATACTCTTGATAGTACTCTTCAAAATTTCTCAGAAATTTGTTAGCATTCATGCTAGCATCATAAACAGGAATAGGAGTAGGAAGATTGAGTTCAAAATATTGTGCTGGTATACCTGTGTTGAGATTTACAGCAATTCCTTGAGTTGCAACATGTGTTTCAATATTGTCTTGTGCCTCAGCATGATCAGAAGTCTCAGCATTTCGTCTAGGAGCCATAGTTCCCAAGAACCAGGTTGGATCTCGGTAGGAGCCTCCAAGATGTTGAGGGTATTCCTGGCAAACCCTCAACTAGAATGGTGTAGGACCTCCAGGTTGCTTCAGGCAACCACTCTGTGCCTTAAAATATGAGATTGGTCTTCAAAATTTCCTGTTGGCACTGACTTCCCAAAAGATGTAAACACAGTCTATGCTTAATGCTTTACCACAGCCAGATAAATGCTCAATTCTGTTTAAAACAAGGATGAAAATGATGCTTAAAGATGCTGACAGATGAATGCACAATTTTTTTCAAGGTCAGAGCTGAGATACCTACTCAATATTGACTCTCTGACGCGGTCAATTTTTGGTCAATGTTCCAACAGTGAGCTGAAGTTTACAGATGATTATGCAGGAGTCTTTTTGGGTTGGGAACACTTGGGATCAATCAAAGTACTCCGGTGTGATAAGTGCAGACAATTTTTTCAAGGAAGATCACAATAATTTTGAGCTAGGATGATAAAAATGCCTGACAGACTGTACTTTTAGTATCAGACTAAATTATTTGATCTTTTTTTGATAATATCAATGCAAGAGTTGTGCAAGAAATGAAGACCTGATATGTAGAAAGATGGTAACAGGTTAATATTTAAGTAAGCACTAGTAGCACTTCGAAATTCCTTTTGACTTTTCACTTTAGAACACACAGAAATGCAACTCACAAGCTAAACTTAGGACTTTTATGCTTTTTTTCTCTTCTGAATAACAATGCAACTTTTCTAACATGAATCTTGAATGTTTAGCTTATCTGTATGACAATTTTGTAAGATTAAAGACAATTTTTGATGATTTATGCAAGATCTTAACACATGAACATGAAATTATAGTGGGATAAGTTTTACCAAAGTCAGATTTTCATTCACTTGATTCTCATGAAGGTAGTTTCACATGATTCAAAACGCTCACAGATCGCGAGCATAGTATGCTTCCGTAATCGGACAATATTTGATCAGCTTTACTGCTCAATCGGGAGAAAGTAGCAGAAAGGAAGGTCAAATTTGCAAGCAGAAGATCGCCTGACATGTATTTCGCCTGATTGATCTCCAAATTTGCTGACAAGCCCTTGAATTTTCAAA
Source organism: Isoetes taiwanensis (assembly GCA_021234155.1). Classification (NCBI taxonomy): domain Eukaryota; kingdom Viridiplantae; phylum Streptophyta; class Lycopodiopsida; order Isoetales; family Isoetaceae; genus Isoetes; species Isoetes taiwanensis. The sequence goes on along the minus strand of JAJEKV010000011.1, from coordinate 22,178,303 downwards.
TTCGGTTAGCCCCTTTTGAAAACGCCTGTTTCTCTTTTTCATTCTTGCCAAATTTGACTCAATTATCCGTCATTTAGCTTCGGTATGGGTTTTTTTGAGGCCACATAAGTCAAATAGGAGTGGAACGGCAATGATTATGTGTTGAAAAGTCGCTAAAAATCTGGTTCTTGGCCCGCAAGATTTTAGGGTTCTTGATTTTTAATCGCACAAATATCCCACAGCCGGAATGCAAAAAAATAGGCCAAGGCATAAATAGAGTTCTCGAGGCCACGTTTTCGATTATGTGGTCTCCTCCCACGCCAGTGTTCTGTTTCGTGTTTTCGACCGCACGCCTGGGGACGCCACTTGGCGAGAGGGATGATAGGGTAGATAGATGGGGGGTAGATGTAGGTAGGTTTTACCATTTTTAAATGGGGCACATTTCCCAAGAAGGCCATTTAGAGGGTCAAAATGAACTCTTTTTTCAATTTTTTTGTGCCACCGGCATGTTTTGATGAGAGCTTTCAGTGATATCAACACAATCCGAATGAAGCATTTTGAATTTTGGCCAAAAAGTGGGCAGGGGGTGACATGGAATGTTTTTTTGGTGATGTGGCAATATGAGGGCTGATGTGGTTTGCTTGCTTGGCAACAACTTTTTCCCCTAGTCAAAATGTCTTTTGGTGAAGTGTAAATGAAGTAAAGGTGATGTGGATGACACGTGTGATGTGAGTGATGAAATGGCACATGAGGATGATGATGTGTGTGCCTTAGCTCTTGCCAACTTGGCATGATGATAACTAGGGAATCTTCCTTTTTGCATAAGTGAGCAAATTTCTTTTGAACATAGGATTCTTGAAGCAAGTTCATTAAAATCCCCTGGTGCTCAAAGTGTGTATGACTGGTGTGGAGCGAGTGAAGACAAAATGGTGAAGATGATGATCTGGATATTCCTTGCTTTTGCCAATTCAGCATGGTGACCATTAGGGGGTTTCTTTTTGCACCAATGGTCAACTTTTGTCTTGTACATAGGATTTTTTGATGAGTGCTCATGGAAATGCCCTAGTGTTCAAACTTGTTTATCATGTGAACTTTGTGAATGAAGTATGGTGGGATGGAGTGTGTGTGCAACACATGACTAGGAGAAATAGGTATTGTCAATGTCAAGGCATGAGGTAATGAAGTATGGATCAAAGCAAGTAGGCACAATGAGATGTGAGTGTAGCTAGAAGTATAGGATTGCAATGGTGGTACAAGAATATGGGGATTGAGAAAATGGCTAGGCAATTCTTCTAGATCCTCAAGAATATCAAACTTATAAGCTCAAATGTAGTGAAACCCATACCATGTAGTGAATTTGCAGATCTTCAATGGGGTCCTTGTGATGCTTTGATAGAAACCAAATCACCTCCTTCATGATCCTTAAGTGAATGTCCTTCTTTGGTTCTTGAAGTCTTGTTTTTTGTAGCTTGATGGAGTCCTCAAGTTGCCTTGAAAGTTGTAAGTCTTCAAATGTCCTTGTGTACTTGTTGAATCGCATGTTGAATGTGCTGATGGTTCTTCTATGCTGCCATGGGTGGCAGCAGTATATCAATAATTTAATATATATTAATAATAAGGGTACTATGGTGTAATTAATAAGGGGGGCTAATAAGTAGGCCTATTAATGGTAGGGAAAATTCCCAGGGACCCTCCTTTTTAAATATCCCTGACACCTCATTTTCCCTCCAACCTTTTCCTCCACCATCTCTCTCTTGGTCAGCCTTACGTCATCTGTTTTTCCCACCGTTAAGTATGGCAAGAACCAAACAAATCGCAAGGAAGTTTGGCGACCGACCCACGCTCTCCATGGCGCAAGCAGCAGCAGACCGGCATATGAAGCAGATTCCTGAGCACCTTCGACCTAAGCCGGGGGAAGGGGCGTTCCCCTCTAGCAGCAGCACGAGACATTCCATGTCTCGGAGGAGGAGGCGCCCAGCAGCACCAGTTCTTCGTCGGCGGGCACCCAGAGAACCGGCGAGTCCCGCCACTTTGGGCCTTCCTCGGACACAGAGGTGGAAGAGCAGGTTGAGGAGCAGGTGGAGCAGCAGCAGCACCAGCACCAAACTCAGGAGGTGGGCCCTTCGGTACCCAAGAAGAAGGGCAAGGAGAAGGTTGCGGAATGGACGAGGAGGTGCTTGCGAGGAAGAAGAGGGAGAGAGAGCGGGAGCAGAGGGAGAGGGAGAGGCGGACGAAGAAAAGAAACGACGGGCCTCGCCGGACCGTCGTGATTGAAGAGTCTCCCCCACGCGAAGAGGAGGAGGTGGAAGAAGGATGAAGAGGAAGAAGAAGGGGAGGAGGACGCCGAAGTCGTCGGGGAATCTTCAAACCCCGACGCAAGACCACCTTATCCAAAGTGGCCCAAGCCACCTAAGGTGGTTAAGAAGCAGAAGGCGGGCGAGCGACCGTTCGCCTTGAGGGAGGACCGAATCTACAAACGCCGCCTCAAGGCGTATGAAGAATACCTCCGTCGTTGGACGAGGTATAACGACCGGTACTGCCGCCAGAACGTTCAACGATACGTGGAGGGAGGCCGGCCAGTAAGGAACCAGCCCAAGCCGCCGCCGCCACGACCCGAGAAGCCAAGGAAGGTCCACCATGGGCCGAACACAAGGCATGCCCGAGTTTTTCGGGAGATTAGGCACTTCCAACAGTGCCCTAATCTCCTGATTAGGACGGCACCTTTTGAGCGGCTCATGAGGGAGGTCATGCAAGACTTCGTCACCGACTATAGGGTGACGTCACTCACAACTCGGGTGCTGCAAGTAGCCGCTGAGGCTGAGCTCACCCAGTTGTTCGAAGAAGGGAACCCCTGCGCGATCCACGCGAAGAGGGTGACCCTGATGCCCAAGGACTTGCACTTGGCGCGTCGCATCCGCAAGGAATACCCTTGAGGATGAAGTTTTGTGTAAATTAATGTAATTACTAAGTTTCCCCTCTATAAATATAAAATTTTGTTGTTAATTGACTTCAATTCTTGTATAAAAATGTGTTTAAGTTGCTTAAATTTTAGTTTAGTTGTAGCCATCATGACTGTAAGCATCCAAATAGGGTAAATTAGTATGGGTACTATAGGCAAATTAGCTAAATTTTGGTCCAAACAGCCGAAATCGGAAGGCTGTGCGAAATTGGCCTCTGCACCCTTCACGGAAGGCCCATTTTCGCATAGCCATCCGATTTCACCATATCCAGGCCAAATTTTGCCCAATTAGCCCAGGAAAAGTTCCAAATTAGGTTAGAAATTTCCAAATAAGTATGCTAGGATCTTTAAATTCTCTAAAACTCTTGATAGAAGTCCCGAAATCGGAAGGCTATGCGAAATTGGCCTCTGCACCCTTCACGGGAAGCCCATTTTCGCACAGCCACCCGGTTTCATGTGCCTCCGTTTGAAAATTTGGCAAAATTGCAATGAAAAGTTCTCAGTGCATATCCTAGCCTAGCACTCCATTCTAGCTTTTCAATCTATTTGAACCTCATCTTAAAAGAATTCCCACAGTAGCAAGAATCGAACCTCCCACCCACAGGGTTGAACCCCCCCAAACCCCCCCGTGCCAACCACTAAGGGCGGGCATCGTTTGTGTTTAAATTAGGATTCTTAATTAGATTTAAGCTTTAATAATGTTAGATAATATTAATGGCCAAGCCTTAGATTTAGAACCAAGAACCTTAAGCTAGATAGAGACAGCATCTGCACTCATCATAGCTTAGTTGTCATCTTATCTTGCTAAGTGTCTTCTTGTCTACATGTAGGTAGTATAATTAAACCTTTTTCTTAGAAACCCAGCTAGTTGCCAATGCCTTAGAAATTGTTGTCACACGTTGGTATGACACACCAACACACGTTATAGGTGCACTATCATCAAGTGCCTTCCGCCATGCCTTTGTATCATAGAAAATTGTCTAGGAATTCATCCTATCTAAGTAATTTAGTCTAGCACACCAAGTATACCACCCCATAACAGTAAATAAGTACCTTTCTCAGTGCCTAGTAGAGTGCCAAATGCCAAGTGGGTCATTTGAGGTAGAGTGGATAAAGGCATAAAAATAGGGTTTGTAGAGTAAATAGACATAAGTAATTGATTGTTATGGTAGTATTAGTTGCCTTGTACTTAGGGCAGTAAAACAGGTCAGGAGAACCTTCGTTACGGATCCTCGAGCCTCGACGGTGGAGCCACTTGACAACATCATCGAATTGAAAGCAGAAGGCAACTTATGGAGGAAACTTCAGCAAATCAAGGCCAAGAAGGTGTACAGGGAAGCCCGAACACGAAAAATAAAGGAGAGCCTATAGGAAGAACGATTGCGACATCAAGATTAGACATAAGAATTCCCAAGAGGGCTATGCAACAGCCAATGGGCATCGTGGCACTTACAAAATTGATCACATTAGGGGAGGAACATCTCCTAGTCAAGGATACTCTCCAAGTGCCATATTGTCTCGAGGAAGGGCCGACATCGATGACTAATGTCACAACTACGCCACCAACAAGTAGACGACTTCATCGACTTAGGATATCAAGAGCCCTAAGGATGAGACTGGACATACCTCTGAGGAAGGGCAACTATCGCAGACATATAGGCCATAGTAGTATCAGATCTAGACTCCAAGCAGACATGCTTTGACTAAGGAGGTATTACAAGCCAGCAAGGGTGGGCTCCTCAGAAATAGGAATATGGCGAGACTGCAACAAATTTCTTCCTCATCAGCCCCGATACTTCACAGCAGCTGCATCAACCTCGACAGCACCATATCAAGATCACGACAATCTTCTATCTTAGAGATTGGAGGTCAACCACCATCAAGAAGAGGCATCATGGGGGACAAAATACCAGCATTATTAATTGATCAGTCAAGATTAGTCCCTGCAGATGGATGCACATAAACTCCTCTCAGCAAGAGAAGTTGCACAGTTAGAAGTGGTAAAGCACTCAACATTGTCATCAGCCTTATAACAACAACATGCAACCAGCAAGATGAAGAATAGAATCGACAAGGTCAAACACAACAATAGCAATTCAGGAGTTGGAAGAATCATCTTCGAATCTCGTAACCTCCAAGGCAGATGAGCGACATGAAAGATTCTAGAATGTGAAGAACATTATCTTCAAGCTCTTGGGATGCGACACCGAGCGTTATGTTATCTACATCAGCAAGTCCACTAAGAGGGATAATGTTAATGAAGGTAGTCAGCATCAACATTAAGGACGAGCAGAGTCAGAATATATTCAATAAAAGAAAGCAGGGCACTTGAAGGATACAGCAACTCCAAGGATACCAGATTCTTTTCAACAAATTATGGACCATCGCCTTGCTACTCCAACGACTAATGACTACACCAGCACTAAGCGAGTTAGAGGACCTATCAGATAGTTGAGTATCTTAGAATTATGGGTGATAGCATCCATGATGGGATTGGGACGAAATTTTGAGTAGATTTTTTTGTCTTTTCCTTTAGGAAGATGGACCCAAGAATGGAGCAAAGCTTCAAGTATTGGAAAGAAAATGTATGGAGTACAATAATTGTATACATTGCTGGCAGATATCCAACATATTGGAACCTCTTCGTGAACTTGATCACCTCGCTAAGAAGGATTCAATAATAGGATAACCGTCGACTATGTACATGACGAGTACTTCCGCAGCATAAGGAATAATCCGACCAAATGAAGGGAAGCAATCTAATAAGTCCGGCCAACTTCTTAGATGGCATCAACTCAAAGGTGGGACTATTCCAAGAGGGCAATAATTAAGAAAGGGCAGATCCTAGAGTATAGATTAGATCTAAAACAAGAATAATTATCTAATCATATAGTTTTTCTATGTGTGCCCAAAAGTAATGTTATGCTTGCTAAACTTGTGGCCATAGGGTTTATGTAAGTAGTTCTTTAACTTGTAATTTCGCACCTCCTAGATGACGGACATCTTTAAGAGCGAGACTCTTAAGTCTAAATCTAGGCCAGTAATTAAGCCAAGGCCAAGTAATTAGCAGCACCAACGGAACAAGAGTCAAGTTCGACATCAACCTTAAGCGAAGCAAAGTAGAGCATCGGCACCAACTTATGTACATTGGCAACTATGACCTCATAATAAGCATGCAATATTAAAGCTGGCTAAGGCAATATTTGATTATCATAAGCAAGAGATACTTATCCCAGCACCAAAGAGCAAGTACCTTATAATTTAAGTTAAGGAAGTAATTCCAATCGTACAACGCATGTCAGTAAAGCAATTACTTAAGTACATCATGAGGAATGAGGTCGTACATAAGCTACAAGTTGTCGACCCCGACTACAAGAGTAAGAAGGAAGATGCTACTTCGAAACAGTTGCCTCGGCCAATTTCTAAGTTAATCAAGAAGTCCCATGATATATCTCTAGGTGAAATTTGAGAGCTTTTGCTCTATAGAGGCGTAGAGTCTGAAATCACTCTTGCTCTTTATAGAATCAGCACTTCTGAGCTAGCAGAGCTCAAGAAGCAGTTGTAGGAGATGATCGACTTGGGATCCTTTCGGTCAGGATGGAAGTCTAAAGATGTATATCAACCATGGGCAGCTCAACAAGCAACGACATAATGGATCAGCCCCAAGAAGCAAGATTCTTCTACAAAATTGACTTAAGCTCGGGCAATCAGCAAATAAGGATGAAGGGGGAAGATAATTATAAGACTCCTTCAGAACACGGTATGGGCACTATGATTTCACAGTAATGCCCCTAAGTCTATGGAATGCTCCATCAACTTGTATGCATTTGAGGAACGACATCTTCGAAGATTCCTTGGATGTTTTCTTCATCAATCTCTCTTCAACGACATCGTGATCTACAGCAAATTAATGGAAGAGCATGCAGCCCAATTGAGGGAAGCCATGGAGATGCTAAGACGCCGCCACTCATTGGCAAGCCTTTGAAGCATCAATTTGCAATGCCATCTTCACTTCGGCAAGCGAATTCGGCAAGAAGATAGAAGAAGCCATCTACCCCAACATGGAGTTCAAGCACATAATGGGCTAGTCTTTGCAAGAATGCAAGGACGGATTAAGAAAGAGAAACCTTCAAATATTTTAAAAAGGAAGGCAATCTCTAATAGCAAAGAACAATTATACGTACCCAAAGTATAAGAAGTAAGAACAATCTTCCATGACACGCATAATAGCCCTATTTCCAGCCATGCAAAATTTATAAAGGCCTACTTCAAGATTAGAAGTAGCTACGTCTGGTCGGGTATGAAGAAGCAGATAATCAGATATATCCAAGAATGTCAGTAAAGCCAGCGGACAAGGGCGGAACAACTTCGGATTCCAGGAGTTTTAGAACCTTGGGCGGTGCCAGACACCAAGTGGGAAGTCATCAGCATGGGTTTTATAGTTGGCCTTCCAAGGACAACAAGAAGCTTTGAAGCCTTGATGGTTGTGGTAGATAGCTATTCATAAGGGCACATACTTGCCATGCCACACCATAGACACCGCCTTGGATCTAGCCGTGTGGTCTACATAAGAGTTCTTTTAGGCCGCATGGAATGCACAGGTCGATCGTCACCAACAGAGATCCGAAGTTCTTTAGCGACGTTTAGCAAGACTTCTTCAACACGAGCTGCACCAACTTGTTGATGAGGTTTTGCTTATCATTTGCAGTCAATCGGCAAAGGGACCGCACCAACACAATTTTGGAGAGCACGTAGAGAAACTATGATTGGAACAAGTAATCCAAATGGGCCGAGTATATCCACCTGGTCAATTAAGTACAATAATATGAAGCAAGAGTCATCGAAGATGTCTCCCCCATGATCAGTTACAGTTATCAATGCTTGACCATAGTTATGTGGCATAATTTAGTGCCCAAGGTGGAAGTTTCTCAACAACGACAGCATATATGCGATAGCTTTTGGTAGAAGTGTGAGAGTATCTTCAACAGCATGGGCATATTTGAAGAGGCTAGCAGATAGACATAAAACTCCTCGAGAGTTGTTTTGTTGTGACAGATAAAGTTGGCTCAAGTAAAGGTTAAGCAAGGGAAGCTTCGCATCGGCAATTGCAAGAAGCTCGCCCCTAGGTGGGCCGGTCCGTTCAAGATCTTGGAGAAGAGTGGGCTCTCAAGCCTGCAAGTTGGATCTCTTGGCCCACCTTAAGGTCTTCCATGCGAGTTTATTGAAAAGGCACGATCCTAACCCTGAGAAGGTTTTGGATACTCCAACTTTGTTGGAAACGACGGAGGATCAAGTTGAAATTGTGCCTGAATTGCTTCTTGATAAGTCATTCAAGAGGACTAGGTGGTCTCAATTCCTCCAGTATTTGGTCAAGTGGAAGCACTTGCCCGTGGAAGACGTGACATGGGTATTGAAGCAGGATTTGGAGAAGCAATACCCAGAGTTTAGGAAGAAGTTTGATGGGCGAGTCGTCTCCGATTTGATCGACGCCGACTTGCCAGGAGGTTAGCTTAGTATGTTTCTTAGTGAGCCTTAAGTTCTGGCTCATGTATTCTAGTTAGTAGAGTGCATGTGCCAGAATCTTGGAACGTGTGGGCGATGATGGGATACGTCTTTAAGGCATTCTCTAGGCCAACACGCACCAAGAGGTGCGCATGACCATTAGGGTCATGTGAGTGAGGAATGAGGCATGGTGGGCGATGATGGGACATCGATCGGATGCTCTCTATGCCGCTGATCGCGGGCACGCACACCTGGCCGTAGGAGGGTCATGGTGAAGGTTAAAGTGATCATGCGCGATGATGGGATCGTGAGACGTTCCCTAGCTTGAAACCCTCGGGGCATGATGCACTGGGGTGTACTCGATCTGGGGGATCGTGTACAAGGTAGCACTTGATCATGGGCGATGATAGGAGCATCTTAAATGTTCCTTAAGCTCAAATCCTTATGGGGCCATGATCGGGTGCAAGGTAGTAGGGTAACCTTGAGCTGGTAGTTCGGCTCAAGGAGGTAGGTAAGGGGGGTGGTCCCCTAAAACCACAAACTTATTAACTTATATAACGTAATGTGCTACTTGTGCAGGCCAGTGAAGGGAAGCATGAAGGAGGGAGCACGTTACGAGAAGATAGGAGTCATAGATTTTAGACTAACTATGAACTCCTAAAATTGTTGTAATAATATTATATATGTATACTTTGATAATAATAGTTGTTATAGCTATATAATTTTGTATAACTTATAAATATAGCTTTATAATTACATAATAAGTAATTAACGAAAAGTTGATCTTTTCAATAGAGTTAAGTTCATGTATTCTTATTGTGTGCTTTTGCAGGATTAGAGTAGGTTCGTCACCTTAGCGCAATGCTGAGGACAGCATTGTCCTAAGGGGGGGAGAATGTGACGTTCCAGGGGAATATACGCTATAAATACGTATATTCCTGGACCCGTCACTATACAAGTCTATCTTCATAGCCTTGTATACCATAGATTGGGCATGACTAAGTTATTCATATAACTTAGCCAACCTTAGGTTAAGACCATTTTCCATGTGGCCTTAACCCATTGGGCACCCGCCACACGGACTTACCCTATTGGAGCCACGTGGCATAACATGTGAACCCTAACCTATAAAGGCCTAAACCCTAACCCTAGGCCTCTTTTCTAGCTCCAGCAGTCTGGGAACCTCTTCGCGCTCGAAACTCCATTTCGAGAACCGTTTGTTGTGGCATAACCTAGCACAGCAGCCCCGGGAGTGTGAGCGCATCAGCAGGAGTAGGAGCTACCTCGAACACTTCGAAGACCATGGAGATGCCAGGATTGAGAGGGAGTGCTTCTGGAGCAGGTATGTGGAGTAGTGCTCTTGGTAGATCATCTGGAAGTTAGCACTCCAGATGGGTTAGTATTTCGTGTCTAGAGTAGAGCCACCCTAGAACCTTTGTTGAACATCTTGAACCCTAATCAAGGAACCCTAACTGTTAGTTAGATATGTATGATTAGGTTAAGATGTTCTTATTATGATTATCAGGATATGATGTTATGTGATGATGGTTGATCATGTTTGCTCCTCTTGTATTGGGAAGGGGGATAGAGACCTAGAGCCATATGTAGTATGCTCCTAGATTAGATCCCTTAGTTCCTATTAGTGCGGCCTGTGCATAGGAACCCACCGGGCTATGGAAGCTATGATGTGACTCAGCACTACACAACGGGGCTAGAGGCAAGATGGAGGGTGGATCCCCGCCGAAAGTGGGGGCCGGGGGCATCCCACGGTGGGCTAGGCTTATGGTCGGTCACTTTGTGTGGGCGAGCATGGGTCCGACACCTCCAGGGGCAATGGTGCCGCCTGCCTCTCAAGAGTTGCAAGTGTCGGCTTGGCTCTTGTTTTGGGGGTTGGTCGGTGCGAATCGTGTGTGTCGTCACGCGATTCTCTAGCCGCCCGTGGAGCCTCTAGACCCCGGGAAGGGGAGATGCAACCCTTCCTACCTCGGCCGGACGTGGAGATGCAACCTGGAGTAGTCCCGATGGGTGATGCCATGGGATTGTGTATCCGGAAGGTTAGAGTCATGCCACAGCTTGATCTAGCCCATCTGCAAAGTATGCACAGGAGGGGCGGATGGAGTGGTCAACCCTAGCCATTGTCTTATGCCAGCCCCGCCATTGTTATGACTCGGTCTGCTCTATCTTGAGGCCTATCTAGTCAGTCGATTCCTTCATGTGTCGGAGCCACGGGTAGGAGCCTCATGTTTTATGGCATATGATTATGTTCTTTGCATCTATGGATATGCGATTGAGCTACCCTTCGGGGTAGCATATTGTATTGTATTGCTAGTTCTGACGTGTTTATGCTTCCGCTGTGATAGGAGCCCATAGGGGAAGGGCGCGCAAGACACCTTCGTGTCCCCTTCCCGCACTACGGAGGTTCCAGAGTGCGGGATAGGCGAAGGGCCTGTGCGGTTATTGAGCCGGACGGGGGATTTCCTGCCGAGTGTACGGCCGGGCGCCGTATGTTTAGCAGGGAGCGTCACAGGTGGAAGGCTATGTGGAGGGCCTGAATGAGGACCTACGGAAATTAGTCAGGGCCCTGAACCCGTGCACAGTATCGGAGGCCGAAGCAAAGGCCATAAGCTTACAAGGATCGGGACCCCAGAAAAGTGAACCCAAGTAGTGGTATGACAAAGGAAAAGGGTATAGAGGCCAGAGCCCGAGAGCAACCAGTCCGTCACCTGCCAAGACGCCATACTCGGGAAATCAATGGAAGCAGCCAGATAAAAAGCAGGTCAGCTTCAAAGACAGAGGACAGGGGGGGAGGCTCAAACTACTCAAAGACAGTCAAGCAGTTTCTCAACTCCATTCCGAAGGAAAAGTGGCAAGAATGCATAGAAAAGCAGTTGTGCTTCCGGTGCTTCCAGCCGGGGCATAGAACACACAACTGCCCGTTCGTGATGAATGTAGCACTTGCAGAGATGGGAGGTTGGGAGACCCCGCCAGAAGAAGAGGAGGACGAAGGACGCGACTTTATCCATGGTGAGTGTCATATCTTTGCCGCCATAGATACAGAAAGCGCAGCGAGCCAATACCAAGTAATATCTACAATTGGTAAGATAGCCGCAAAATCTTTTATAGTCCTCATAGACTGTGGCAGTTCCCACAACTTTGCGTCACCAAGGATGGCCGAAATGCTAAAGTTGAAAACAGTGAAGTCTAAGCCCAGGCCAGTAGTGTTAGTTAGCGGAGCCATCAGACACACTGCCGGCAAGAGGGTGAATTTCAATATAGACTTACCTGGCATCAACATTGAAATGGGGGCAGAGATCATGAACATCGGAAAATATGACCTCATAATAGGTATGGAATACCTCCACCCGGCAAAAGCCCAAATAGATTGTGGGGAGCGAAAGCTGAAGCTAACGGCGCCCAACGGGAAAATCATAGGGATTACAGGTAAGGAAGTAACACCTATAATGCAATGCATGTCGAGTAAGAAGTTACTTAGATGCATGAAAAGGCAGCAAGTTGCATACATCTTCAAATTAGAACTTGCCGAAGAAGAAGCGCCAGAGGATAAAGAAGATAAATCAGTAAGCAAGCTACCCAAGCAGGTAGCCAAGTTAATAAAGGAGTTCCATGACTTGTTTCCTGATGAAATCAAGGAACTTCCACCATATAGAGGAGTAGAGTGCGAAATTGCACTCGAACCAGGCACCAAGCCCACAAGTAAGGCACCGTACAGAATGACGGCTCACGAACTATCAGAGTTGAAGAAGCAATTGCAAGAGCTATTAGACCTAGGGTTCATAAGGCCTAGTGTCTCTCCGTTCGGAGCCCCCATCTTATTCGTCAAGAAGAAGGATGGAAGCTTGAGGATGTGTATTGACTACCGTCAATTAAACAAACACACCATCAAGAACAAGTATGCCTTACCCAGAGCGGATGATCTGATGGATCAGCTACAAGGTGCCAGAGTCTTCTCCAAAATAGACTTAAGGTCCGGTTATCATCAAATCAGGATTAAGGAGGAAGATATCCACAAAACGGCGTTTCGGACGAGATATGGACACTATGAATTCACAGTGATGCCATTCGGCTTATCTAATGCCCCAGCAACATTCATGAGACTCATGAACGATATCTTTCAGGAATTCCTTGACACATTTGTCATCGTATTCTTCGATGACATCTTGGTGTATAGCAAGTCCCTGGAGGAGCACATTCAGCATTTGAGAAGGGTACTCGAGAAGCTGAGAAGGCACCAGCTTTATGCGAAGTTGTCAAAATGTCATTTCGCCACAGAAAGAGTGGAATACTTGGGGCATATCATATCAGCAGATGGCATCTCCACCGATCCCGCAAAGATCCAAGCAGTGATTGAATGGCCAGCACCAAAGAACATATACGAAGTGAGGAGCTTTTTGGACTTAGCAGGATATTATAGAAAGTTTGTCAAGAACTTTGCTAAGATAGCAGCACCTTTGACGGACCTCACCAAGGCAGAAAAGTTAAAAGACTAGGTGGCACATTGGCAAAAGAAGGCTCAAGCAGGATTTGAGAAGTTGAAGGAAGCCTTAACAACCGCCCCCGTCTTAACGTTGCCAGATCCAGAGAAGGACAAGCTAGTTGCAACTGATGCTAGCAAGATTGCGACGGGAGCAGTCTTAATGCAAGAGGAAAGAGTCGTAGCATACGACTCACGGAAGATGAACGACGCCGAGACTCGCTACCCGACACATGATCAGGAGCTATTGGCAGTGGTAAGAGCATTAAAGATCTAGAGACACTATCTATTGGGAAGGAAGTTCCAATTAGATACTGATCATCAGAGTCTACAATACATCTTCACGCAACCATTGTTGAATTTGAGGCAGAGAAGATGGATGGAGTTCCTGGAAGAGTACGATTTCGAGATTGTGTACAAGCCAGGGAAACTCAATGTGGTTGCAGATGCTCTGTCAAGACATCCCTTAACAACAAGAGTGCATTGCAATGCCATATCAACACTCACCAGTGAGTTTGGCAAGAAAATAGAAGAAACGTTGCCAACGGACAGGGACTTTCAGGAAGTATGGGCAAGCCTTTCTAAGGAGGCAAGAACAGACAAGGAGAGAGAAACCTTCAAACATTTTAAGAAGGAGGGAAATCTCTTGTACCATAAGAATAAGTTGTGCGTGCCAGAATCATCTGGAGTCAGAAGGTTGATCCTCCACGACACCCACAACAGCCCAATAGCCGGCCACGCAGGTTTTACGAAAACCTACTTCAAGATAAGGAGTAGTTACTATTGGCCAGGCATGAAGAAGCAGATAGCAAGATACATACGCGAGTGTCAGCTATGTCAGCAGACCAAGGCGGAGCAACTACGAATTCCAGGGGCATTAGAGCCATTGCCAGTACCAAACTCCAAGTGGGAGATAATCAGCATGGACTTCATTACAGGGCTCCCTAGAACCATAAGGGGCAAAGACGCCTTAATGGTCGTAGTCGACAAATTGTCGAAAATGGCGCACTTTGTGCCTTGTAGGAGCACAGACACGGCCTTAGACACGGCTGTCTTATTCACAAGGAAGATTTTTAGACTCCATGGGATGCCAAGAGAAATAATCTCTGATCGCGATTCGAAGTTCATGAGTGCATTCTGGCAGGATCTCTTCAGCACCATCGGAACGAAATTGTCAATGAGCACGGCTTATCATCCTCAGACGGATGGGCAGACGGAGCGCACCAATCGGATACTTGAAGATATGTTGCGGAATTATGTCTGGAACAAGCAATCAAAGTGGGATGACTTCATCTACTTGGTTGAGTTTGCATACAATAGCACTAAGCAGGAGTCATCCCAAATGTCACCGTTTATGATCAACTACGGCTATCAGTGCGTGACACCAGACACTTGGCACAACCCTGTGTCCAAGGTAGAAGTATCCCAGCAGATGTTAGCCGAGATGCAACAATTGGTTGAGGAGGTGCGAGGATACCTCTTAGCAGCAAGAAGCCGACAAAAGAGCATAGCTGATCGGCACCGAACAGTAAGGGAGTTCAAAGTAGGGGACAATGTTTGGCTGAAGATAAAAGTCAAACAAGCAAAGCTCCGCATCGGCAATTGCAAGAAGCTTGCTCCAAGGTGGGCTGGTCCATTCAAAATTGTCAAAAGAGTGGGCGACCAAGCCTACAAATTAGACTTATCAGCACACCTGAAGATCCATAGAGTCTTTCACGTAAGTCTCCTAAAGAAACACACTCCTAATCCAGAGGAAGTATTGGAGACATCGAGTTTACTGGAATTAACGGACGATCAGCTTGAGATTGTCCCTGAGTTTCTTCTCGACCGATCCTATAAGAAGACGAGAAGATCTCAATTTCTCCAATACCTTGTGAAATGGACGCACTTACCAGTGGTGGACGCTACGTGGGTACTACAATCAAGATCTTGAGAAGCAGTACCCACAATTCATGGAGCAATGTAAGGGTCGGCTCGTCACCGAAGTGGTCGACTCCGAACCGATGGATGAGTGAGGTAACATAGGAGTCTACTTCCGATGCCACGGAAGTAGTCAGCTTGAGAGAAAAGAGCTCATTCAGATGCATAATAGGGAAGCACCTCTAGTCAATGCTTATCACGGGAAGGATCCTTCACGCCCAAATTACGGGGAGGACACCAACCTTCACACAAAAAGCAACTAAAGGTGTAGGCATGAGTGGCATCCTAGGCACGATAGGGCGATGTCTCCACGGCCATGATGGAAGAAGCATAATCTTCCTATGCTGGGGAGATATACATTGCATTCATATAATTGTGTTTAATGGGTGGTTCCCTAACAACCAACCCTTATAATAAGTAATCATGTACTAATGTAGTGTTGAACCTGCAGGCCAATAGAACGACGAACCGGCGGGAGGTTGCACTACAAGAACTTGTAACATATGTAGTGAATAAATGCTACAAGAGGAACGAGAACCTTAAGAACAATTTTGTCATGATTAATTTTGATATTATAATTGATAATTGAAGTAAGGCATAAATTAAATGCCTTACCACGTGGTGATTGTAAACATTACAATTATAACTTTAAGTATTATGCTATAATAATTGTGTTAATTGCATGTATCCAAAGAGTTCAATAAGCTTTGTGCAGGGTCGTTCTAAGGTGGGGAGACTCGTGATGCTGCGGACAGCATCAATCCAAGGTGGGGAGAATGTGACGTTCCAGAATAATATACGGTATGAATACGTATATTATACCAACACGTCACTAGTACATGTCGACTCAGACGACATGTACACAGCGACCATAAGGGGGTAGTACCCTAGGGTACGACCCTGTGAACCATTATATTGCACATGTTAAGGCCACATGTGAATATAACATCTTCTTGCCATGTGGCAATGGCCCATTGACCAAAAGGGACCAGCCCTAAATTCGTGGGGATAAAGGGACATAAACCCTAAAAGGGAAACCCTTTCGGTTTCCAGCCCCTATAGGTCGGATTGGAGCAGCATTGGAGGCCCTTTCGCCTGAACAGTAGCAGAGGAACCGGAATTCCTAGGTTGCAGCTTGATCCAAGACCAGCAGTCTCGGGAACCAGCAGCATGGACGCCTTCAGAGGAGTGGGAGCCAGCCAAGAAGCGGGTTAGTGGTTGATCCGATAGTTAAATCCGAGTTTTCAGCTCTCATTCTGTAGGATTCGTATTCATTCTTAGCTATAGGTGACCCCTACAGCCTAAGAATGATAGACACTAACAAAGGACCTAACCATGTATGATTAGGTAGATTAGAATAGATGTATTCTATTATTTTCAGTTCTGTTGAGATGATGTTTTGTCATTCTATGCGCCACTCTTGTGTATTGGGAAGGGGGGTAGAGACCCAGAGCCCAAGTAGTTGTATGATCCTAGTTTTTGCCCATAACTCCCAATTAATGCAGCCTGTGCATAAGAGCCCGCCTGGCTGTGGGTGGCGGAGCTAGACCGGCTGACAAGCAAGGGCTTGTCTGATCACAGTTGATCCCTCTGGTGCGTAGCGACGGCCGGGGAATATTGTGGGCTAGGCCTAATACCCTGGCACTGCGTGAGGGCAGGATATGGGCTCGACACCTCTTGGGTGATGCGTCATCTTCTAGGGGTTCAAGTCGTATACGAGCAGTGGCTCTCTAGCTCGCCTGTGATTGGCATGAACCTTCTGGAGGAGAGTGATCTCCTCCTGCTTCATCGGGAGCTGGGGAGATGCAACCCAGTAGTAGCCCCTTTGGCTATGAACCCGGCAGGCTACGGTCAGGCTCCAATACTTTTCAGCCTATCTGCAAAGTATGCACAGGAGGGGCGGATGGAGTGGACTACCCAACGACCATGTTTCTATGCCAGCCAAATCCATTTGCCATGAATTCTGTCTGCATTGTTATCCGGAGACCCAAGCCGTCAGTCTTTCCCCAAGAGTCTGAGCCTGGGTAGGATTTCCCCATGTTATGTTGATGTACTGATGTGTTGTTGCAGCTACTGTGATATGGTGGACCACCCTTCGAGGTGGGTATGTTATTGTTGATTGATGTCATGTGCTCATGCGGGATGAATGACACGTCCATTCTTCCCCGTCGGGTTCTTGGCCACCAGCAAGAGCCCGATGTTAGGTGGACGACCTCATGTCAGCGAGCAGATGCTGGTTTGAGGGATGATCTCCAGTTTGTATACGATCAGGGCATCGTATAGGAGCTGGGGCCGTCACAATTTTGGAGTGAGTAGGGAGCCAAACCTACAAGCTCGACTTGCCTGCACATCTTAAAGTCTGCAAGATCTTCCATGTGAGCTTGTCGAAGAGGCACACTCCAAACCTGGAGGAAGTTTTGGAAACTCCAACTTTGTTGGAGATGACGGAGGAACAAATTGAAATGGTGCCCGAGTTAATCCTCGACAAGGCATTCAAGAAGACAAGAAGGTCTCAATTCCTCCAACATTTGGTCACTTGGAAGCATTTGTCTGTGGAAGACGCAACTTGGGTATTGAAGCAGGATCTAGAGAGGCAATACCCGGACTTTATGAAGGAGTTCGACGGTCGAGTCATCTCCGAGCTGGTCGACGCCGACTTGCCAGGTGCTTAGTTAAGTGTATGTCTTAGTATAGCCCTAGTAAGGCATATGCATTCGGGCTAGTAGAGTGCATATGCCAAAGTCTTGGAAGTGTAGGCGATGATGAGATACGCTCTAAAGGCATTCTCTAGGCCAGCACACACCAAGAGTGTGCATGACCAGGAGGGTCATGTGAGAGGAAGAGCGGCATGGCGATGATGAGATACGCTCTAAAGGCATTCTCTAGGCCACCACGCACCAAGAGTGCGCATGACCAGGAGGGTTATGTGAGAGGAAGAGCGGCATGGTGGGTGATGATGAGATACGCTCTAAAGGCATTCTCTAGGCTACCACGTACCAAGAGTGCGCATGACCAGGAGGGTCATGTGAGAGGAAGAGTGGCATGGTGGGCGATGATGAGACCATCATTCGGATGATCTCTATGCCACGATGCAGGACACGTGCACCTAACCATAGGGGGGTCATGGTGAGGTATGAGTGATCATGCGCGATGATGGGATCGTGAGACGTTCCCTAGCTTAAACCCTCAGGGGCATGAGGCATTGCGGGTGTACTCGATCAAGGGGATCGTGTACAAGGTAGCACCCGATCATGGAAATGGTCCTTAAGCTCAAATCCTTATGGGGCCATGATCGAGTACAAGGTAGTAGGGTAACCTTCAGCTAGTAGTTCGGCTCAAGGAGGTAATTAGGGGGGTGGTCCCCTAAAACCACAAACTTATTAACTTAAATAACATAATGTGCTACTTGTGCAGGCCAGTGAAGGGAAGCATGGAGGAGGGAGCACGTTACGAGGAGTCATAGATTTTAGACTTAACTATGAACTCCTAAATCTGTTGTAATAATATTATATGTGTATACTTTTATAATAATAGTCGTTATAGCTTATAAATATAGCCTTATAATTACATAATAAGTAATTAACGAAAAGTTGATCTTTTCAATAGAGTTAAGTTCCTATATTTGTTAGTCCTGTGCCTCCTGGGATAGGACTATTCATGCATACGACGGACCAAGTCAAGAACAAGGATCCACAGACAGGCACGGGTCAGTCGTCAAAGGCCCAGCAGAAGACCAAGCAGACCACGCAGATAAAGAGGCGGCGCTCAGACAAGTGACGGCCCGTCACCGCCCGCGTCAGCGTCAGCGTGATTTCAGGCTTTTCAAGAGGCACCGCCAGCATTCCTGCAAATCAGGCCTCCTTCCAGGAGTCGGCACCGAAATCAGTCAGAGTGTCTATATTGGGCCAAAGGCCATTGTACTATATATATGAGTAGAGCTAGCACATGAGTTTTTAGATGAGTTTTGAGTCTTGTCTCAGTTCAGTTTTCTCTCGATTGCGAGAGCTCATGTATCTTCATTGACATCAAGGAAGCTTATTATTGTGATCTCATTGTTCTTGTTGTTTTCTTTTCTCTTTTTCTTGTTCTTCTTGCAAATCCCGTGTGACATAGCCCCCGGATTCTCCTGTTAGATCCAAGGGTCCTCACAGAGGGCTGTCTTGCAGGAGTTCCCGAACCCAGACCCCAAACACTGTCGCCGCTACCGGGTCTGATTTTTCTTTTCCTTCCATCATGTCGGCTCGAGGTTTTACTCCTGAAGAACTTCTTTGCCAAACGGCGGCTCGACTGGAGCGCCATCAACGACGCGAGGCTGTTCGGGATATGTATGATACTGCTTATGACATTGAGGGTGGTCGTATCCGCTCACGAGCTCAGTCGGCACCTCCTACCCCTCGTGCTCATTCTCGACCAGGGTCTCCCCCTGTGTGTCGTCATTGCTCACAACCGCAATCTCCACAACATATCCCTGTTCAGCCCACACCTCGCTATTTCCAGACTCCTGACAGCACCTATATCAATATTCCTTCAGGCCACACACCTCTTCCGTCACAACCTTCTTCACCTCCTGGTGGGATGGGCTACCATCAAGTGTCTTTTGGCCCTACCCACGTTCACGACTATCAGTCTTCTCCATCTTTTCAGCATGCTCTTCCTGTTTATCAAACCACTGATCTCAAGCCTAATGAGGATGGCTCCCAAGGCCCTTCCCCACCAGATGCTGCGTTTGCCGGACCACATGTCTTTTCGGTTCCGCCCCCTCACTCGCAGTCCCAGACTGTACCACCTCTTTATGCTTCTACTTATCCTCAACCCAATCCACCTATCTATGCGCCAGTTCCGCCTTCATCACCCTCTCATAATTTGAAGTCGACTTATCCCACTTTTGGCAACACTAAAGGCAAACCTCTGGATCAGAGTGCTTCCGCACACATGGAGGAATTTGAAGCTTTGGCAATCCTGAATGGTCATGCTCAGCCCCAACTCAAATTTCATATTTTTTCGACCACGCTCCGAGGCGCCCCTCATCAGTGATTAATAGTAATAGTGCCCAGCGTTGATGGGCATAAGTTGAGAGCCTGTAAATAATTTGGGCTGCAGTGAGAAAAGCCCTATCCCTTTCCTTTCCCTTTCCCTTTTGCTATATCCCCCATTTCATTTTTTCTTATTTTCTCTACATCTTTTTTTTCTTTTCCTTTTTTTTCTCGTTTTTCTCATATGCTTCCTTGTTTTCCCATCCCTTTCCTTCCCCCTTCCCTGTTCCCGATAACCTTTTTCCCTTCCCTTTTGCTCCTTTCTCCACCTTTTCCCTCTTCTCTTTTTTCTTTGCCCCTTTCCCTTCCCCTTTCTCTTTTGTTATGCCTTCTCTTTTCCCCATCCTTTTTCCACGTCTTCCCTTTTTCTATTCTATTCTATTCAACCTTTTACTCTTTCGCCTTTTTCCATGCCTATTTTCCCTTCCCTTTTCCTTTTCCCACCCTTTTCCTCCTTTTTTTAAGCCCCTTTCCCTTCCATTTTTCTTTTCTCCCTCATGTTTTCCATGCCCGTTTTACATTTTCTTTTTCCATCTCCTCACCCTTTCCCTCTTTCCCTTTTCTATGTTCCCTTTTTCTCTTCCCTTTTCCCATTTTCCTCATTTCTTTTTTCACGTGCTCTCTCTCTCTCTTTCTCCCCTTTTCCATTCTTTTTTCTTTTCTATTTCTCTTTTCCCATGCCCTTTTTCCCACCCTTTTTTTTTCTATTTTTCCCGTGCTTTCCTCCTCCTTTTCCCATCCTTTCCCTCTTCCCGTGCAATTTTCCCTTCTTTCAACCCTTCCTTTTTCTTTTCTCTTTTCCTTTCCTCATGTCCTTTTTCCCATTCCCTCCCCTCCATCACTCCCCTGCTTCCCGTTCCCTTTCCCTTCTTTCCCGTTTCCTTTTCTTGATGGATTTTTTTCTTTCCGTTTTCCTCCTTTGCCGATCCTTTTCCCGTGCAATTTTTTCCTTCCTTTCCTTTTCCTTTTCCCTTTTTCCATGCCTTTTGCACATTTGTTTTATTCTCTTATTTCCTATACCCATTTTCCTCTTTTCCCCACCCTTTCTCTCTTGCCCTTTTTCTTTTCCCTTTTTTCTTTTTTTGCTTCCTTTTTTCCCTTTCTTCACCATTTTCCTCTTCCCTTTTCTCTCATGCCTTTCCCCCCTTCCCTTTTCTCGTTTCCCTCTTTTCTTTTTCCTTGTGACCTTTACCTAGGTTCCTTTTCCCCCTTTTCCCTTTTCTTTTTCTTTCTTCTCACTTTCCCTTTTTCTATGCCCTTTTTCCCATCCCTTCTCCCCATCCTTTTCTTGTTCCCCCTTGTCCCTTCCCTTTTCCTCATTTTTCCAACCTTTCACTCTTCCCCTTTTCTTGATGCGTTTTTTCCCTTCCTTTTCCCTCTCTTTTTTTTTCTCTTTTCCTATGATGACATATTTAACAAAATTTGGACTTATTCAAATCTAATAAATGTACTTCAAGGATGCCATAATAATATTATATGTATTTTTAGCTTTTATTGATTTTAATAATTTGTTTTTTTATCTTTAGATAAAAAATATAATACTTACTAAAGTTTAAAATTGCTTTCTAAACTAATTATTCGTTCCATCTATTTAGAATTAAATTTTCATCTAAGATAACCCTGTATAATTAAAATGCTATTTTTTAAAAAATATTTAAAGAAAGTTTTACATTGAAATTAATTAAATGATTACGTTTATGTTTACTTAAAATATATTTTATTTCATCAATAATAAATTATTCAATAGTTATTATTACACTAATAACTTTACATCATTTAATTAATTTCAACCTAAAACCTTCCTTAAAGTATTTTTAAAAGTGTAAAAGTTTGTAAATTGTGAAATTCTAATAATAGTTTTAAGTCAATCATTTATCAAACCATCAGATTTTATTTAATTATCATGATTGCTAAATCTTGAATCTGTTAAATCAATAAAAATTGAAATTTTTATATTCTTGAAATGTCTAATTCTAAATAGATTCAAATAAAAATTAGTTTGGAAAAATCAAGTTTATTCTTTGATAACCATTATACTTTTAATTTAAAGATAAACTTATAAAAATTATAACAATCAAGAAGAATCACACAATACATATATTCTTATAATGGCGTTCTTGAAGTGTTATCTATTAAATCTGAATAAGTCCAAATTTTGTTGAATATGTCATTATGCCATTTGTCCCTTCCTTTTTCCTCTTTCCTCAAAGCTTCTCTTTTTCCCCTTTTTCCCACGTTTTTTCAATCTTTCCCTCTTCCCCTTTTTTTTTCGTGCCCTTTCAATTTACCTTTTCCACTTTACCTCTTCCTCCTTCCCTCGTGCCCTTTTCCCAGGTTCTCTTTCCCTTTTTCGTTTTCGATGTCTTTTTCTCTTCTTTTATCCCCATCCATTTCCCTTTTTCCTTTTACCCTTTTCCCTTTTCCCCATGCCTTTTTTCCCTTCACATTCTCCCTTTCCACTTCCCTTTTCCTTTTCCCCCTTTTCATTTACCCTTTCCCCTTAAGAGATCGAAGCATGACCAATCACGGTGGTCGTAAGTCGTGCAATAAATCTCGGTCTTCGGATGTATCCAGATGATCTCGGCCATTCAAATTAGGGCTCGATGCACTACACACTTACGGTATAACATTATAATATAAGATATCAAATGACCATGTCTATGATGACAAATTGAAACCTAGCATAGCTTATGTGGATATATATTGGACTTGCACGTTAGATGTAAAATTGAAAGACAATGTAGCTTATATGGATGGATATTGGACTTTGCATGTTAGATTATGTATTGGCACAGCTTATAGCATATGTAGATGGATAGTGGACCATGTTAGGTTATATATCTTAAAAATGTATTTTCTAATTTCATTAAATGTGTTCTATATTTTAATAGAACACTATAATCACAAAATATTGTAATAGTCTACTATTTAAAATCGTTTATTCTTCATGCTTCTTCAAGAAAGGAAACATCATTATGTTGATTATCGACTATAGTTTTTCTTGATGGAGTTGTAAAGAACTCATTGTAAGAAAAGAGGCAATGTTTGTGCCATTCCATGCACAATCTTCTTTTTAGCTATGGATCTCAAATATGCATTTTAGAAATTAAAGCATTTCCAGTGGACTCCTTAGGCAAATTCTCTTGTGCCATATTTCAGCATAAATAACGCTGCACATACCAATGTTCCATAATGCTAGAGTATTTGGATGCGGCCTAGGACTGGAATTGCTATTAGATTATATTAAAAACAAATATGCCTTTTTTGATCTTTGGCTCTACAAAACACTTAATTGGAGATGATGAACTTTCATAATTATAAATCAGTAATTTGCTCATATCTTCACATCTCAAATGGAAGTGAAGCTGGTCTTGAATAGCTCCATTCTAAGTAAGACCATCAAATAGTAAGTGAGTTTTGTACTGTACAACAACATTGAAGCAAGATCTTGTTTCTATTACAAATAATAAAAACCACGGTTGAAGTGAAGAGAAGTAAAGAGCGCCCATTTGAATAAACCCGACGGAGGAATTCGCTTATTTTTATCATTCTATTCCTTCCAGTATTCTAAACACGCAAACAACAAATTAATAAGCTCACAAAATGCTCATAGGTAAGGATCCAATCTTTGACTCAAAGATGTAAATTTACCGAGATCCAACAAAGTACTTCAATCTATCATGATGCGCAGCGCATCATTTCCAAAACCGTCATCCTCGGAAAGCGGCGCTAGAATTTCTCAAAACTTGCATAATCTTATCTTGAAGAAAGATCAAGCGACCCTTTGGCGGATCAGCAACTTAAAGTGCACTTTCGAGGGGGTACTGTTTCTATTGTTTTAAGCACTACACTATTATCGGTGACAAAAGAGCTGGGCTGATTTTCATAAACAACATTAAAAGTAGAAAATTCCATGGTATTTATTTGGCCCACTACTTCAATTGGTTCTTGGAGAGTATGGTCTTCAAATGGTTCATCAATTCTTACAGTAGAACCACACATCTTATCAACATAGCCTGGCATGAACTTATAAATTATATGGTGTGAGTAGTATGTTCAAGAAAGACCTACAAACTGCACAGTATTTTGAGGCGGCATGGGAGGTCTATATTCTGCTCCAACAGGTCTGCACATTTAAAAAAAAGGTGCCCCCCGAGCTATAGATTAAAGATGGACAGTCATTTTTATAACTTAAATGTTTAAGAACAAAAAAAATCCGTCTATCCAGACATCCTTGGCCATGGCCTTGCTCAAATGTTCTGGGAATAGCTTTGACATCAATATTAACATCTTCCTTTAATGCCTCTGTTACTCTTGTGATTACTTCCCCCTGTTCTAATATTTTCAAATGTCTTTCCTGCAAATCATCATTTCTTCATTTACCTATATTTGTGGAACCGTTCCAGGATCTGCAACAGATGGACAGCAATAGAGTGGAAAGTCCGCCTCTCTTCAAGCTTCAGCAAGATCCTTGCAAGAAACGTTATCATAATTAGAGAGGTCCTTGCAAAAATAGAAAAAAACTTTGCTATGCTCTTACCTATGGCATCTTCTCTCAAGTTGCAGTGTCCTACAGCAGTGAACATAAAAAAACTATATAGATTGACCTGGCATAGAGCAAATGGTACTATGCAAGCTCTTGGTATGAAGCGCTTCGCCAAGCTTCATTCAAAAGTCTGTGCTTCTCCAACCAGCCATGACCAGCCTAGGTGAACCAATCAGGACCAGTATTAACCTGTTCTCTCTATAACGAAATCAGAAGGTAATAATGCTCAATCAGCCTTAGGCTTTTTCTTTGTTCTGTACAGTATAATCAAGCACATTACCATGTTCATGCATCTTTGCTACCTACGACTTATATATATTATAAGCATATCAAAAACCAATCATCATATCATCTCATATTATGTCTAACATTCTGAGAATATTTTAAGGCTACTCTAAGCCATTATCATCTTTGCTCGAGGAAAGTATCACTCTAATTGGGATAAAGACATGCATGTTTTCACGAAGTTTAACCTGATATGGTTCGGCTCCCGCTAGCATTATTTTTGAAGGTTCGATTTTCCTCCATTTCCAATCTATGCAAACTTCTGTAAGGCACATTTCCAGCTTGTTGGCCTTTGTGTTTCTTGCGGAATGGCTCATAAACTCCTACGGACATTTATCAAGCATGTAGAAAGGCACGATCAGACATAGATCCTTATGGGTGCAAGTATATCGCTCATGCCTTGAGCATCCAAGCAGATACGAAATGTGTCTACTCGATCTAACTTTTGGGTTCCAAAAAGCCAAATTTTACCTCATAAATTCGTCTTTCATTGCATGCCACTATTGTGCAAAGCAGACCAAAACAGAAATGAAAACTATCTTGTTTATAAAGCTTCTTCCACGACAGTCGATCGATGCAAACTTTGGCAATGATGGAGAAGAAGAAGAGGAGCAGAATCGGGTTGTTTATAAAGCTTCTTCCACAGAGGTCGATCTGATGCAAACTTTGGCAATGATGGAGAAGAAGAAAAAGAAGAAGAGGAGCAGAATCGGGTTTGGGCTTGGCCGCCATGGTCATCTTTGGAGTTTTTTTTGACGTCCTATTCTTGATGAAGCTGCTCCAGTAAAGAAAAACCCTAAAAGAAACATGAAGTTGGAAGAGAGATGCAAGATGATGCCACGTGGCATCGATTAATCTGAGCCGCCCAAATTAGGGCGTGGTCCATTACACAATATTATAATATAAGATGGCCAACAAAAGTCACTGGAAACAGAGTTGGCAAGAAATGAAAACTGCCTTTCTGTCTCATTACGGCACCACGGACGATGATCAATTACTCCTCAAGCAACTCAATGACCTTCAACAAGAGCCCACGGAGTCAGCCAGGGATTTTGCGGACCGTCTTCACATTCTTGTCAGCAAACTCCAAGAGTACCCCACGCAAAGCCAGATCCTCGTCTGGTTTCTGCAGGGTCTTCCTCCTGCTATTCGACTCATGACAGAATACCTGCGTCCCAAGTCTCTGGAGCAGGCCATTGAGTTGGTCAATCACTCGGTCAATGTCTCTTCTAGGGGTGTTGCTCTCCAAGAACTCCCTTTCATGCCCCCCGTCATGGTTCCTCAGAACTTTGTTCAACCTCAGCAAGCAAATCCACAACGCGCTCACATCTGGTGTACTATTTGTAAATATCAAGGTCATCTGGCAAATGAATGCAACGCCTCCAATGGACCTCCTCATTGTAAAAGATGCAATATGTGCAATCATGCCATGGAAGAATGCACGCGATCTCATCCTACACCTTTTCGAAATAAAATGGTCTTTCAAGTCCAGACCACCCCGCAACCACAGCAGTCCTATCAGCCTCAGCAATATCAAAATCAACAACCGCAGCAGTATCAACAAACACAGCAATCTCAGCAGCCACGGGGACAAGGCAATCGTCCTCCCTTTGATCCTTCCAAAGCTCAATGTTATCATTGTCATGAATGGGGTCACACCACCACGGCGTGTCCTCAGCTTCCTCAAGTTCAAGTTCAACTTCCGGGTTCAAATCAACCAGCTTCTGTCCGTCTCACGGCTTATCAACTCTGGGTGGCCAACGGTAAACATGGCCCTCGTCCTGTTTTGAGAAAGCCTCCTCGACCGCCTCAACAACAGCGACCTCAACAAGCTGCGTCTACTTCCAATCCTATGGATCAACAAGCTCAGGAGGAGATTTATCAGGCTCTCAACCCTCCTGTCCAGCAGTCTAACTGGGTTGGTCTCGTTGCGCGTCACGCTAGAGCTTCACGCCCTTTGACTATCATTCCGCACGACACGCAACCCGCTTTTGCAGTAGAAACCATCCCTCATGAGGATGACAAAAAAGTTCACTTTCGCACCTGATCTTGACAAACTTATGCCTCACGTAATGCCTAAAGTGCGACAAAGTATTCTGAAACTCATGCAGGCGGCGGAAGGTCGAACCTTGGCAAATGTTCACGCCACCACCCGGGCTCAGCAGCGTCAGGCAGCACCGTCATCATCCACCAGTGCACGCTCTCAGCCATATCCAAATATTGCTGCTGAGGTCGAGCTTCTCAAAGAAGTCTCTACTTCTTTACCACAGTCCCCAGCTCCATTGGACCCTGCGGACCCTTTTTCCCATGTCCCATTGGAACTTCAGGAAGAACTTGCCAAGATCAAGATTCCTTTGAGCACGCCACCATTTTGAAACTCTGTCAAAGGCTCTCAAAGATCGGGTTACCTCTTCCCACGGTTACGGTTGGGCTGTTGCAACTTCAACACCCGCGGTGCATGCCACGGTGGGCAATCAACGCACATCAATCATGTCCAAATTGATGGTGGTAGTGCCGTCAATCTCATTCCCGATAAACTTCGAGGAAGCAATTGGGCATCAAACAATTATCAGGTGCCCCTTATGACATCAAGTTGACAAATGGCCATATCAGCCCTCAAGGCATCACTCCTCTTCTCCACATCAGCATTGGTGATCTCAAATTCCCCTTGGAATTTGGGATTTGAAAGCGAGGAGAGGATCACGGTGACTATGAAATCTTTGGTTGGGCGACCTTTTCTCTCGACAAGCAAAAAGTATTCATTCTTGGGCCCGCGGACCAACTTGTTATCACCGATGGCCATCTCAATGCCACAATGGATCGAAGGCGGCCAATTGATCTCAGCCGAGAATCTTTGAACCTTCAATCTCGGACATCGACTCTGAAGAGGCCCAAAATATTTATCATGTTCAAGCTCCTCCGGTGGGTCTCCTCTCTCATCTTACCACGAGTATGCTTTGATCCTTGGGGTGACATGGCCTTCGAGCAGAGGACCGGTGTGGCTGCTCTTTTTGGACCCTTACGGCTTCACGCAATGCATTTCAACGTCTTGATCATTTTTCTGACCCACTTCCTTCTTCAGAAACAGTTGATGTTCATGCCGTCATGCAACAACCCTTGATTGATGGCGCTCAGCACCTCTTTTCTTCCACGACGAAAAATTTGCTCCTCGAGGTCATGCTTGACCTCTGCTCATCATGTTCGGGGACGGAGGTTTTTCCTCACATTCAAACTCGAAGTGGAAATCGTGGACATTGGAAACAATCAACCCGTCCGCTTAGCTGCTAAACTTCCACCGGCCTATAAAGCACGCGCTGTGATGTTGTTTAAGAAATTCAAACATATCTTTGCTTGGAGCTACAAAGACCTTCGAGGTATCAAAAAAGAGTTGGGGGAACTCACCATTCCTACCAAACACGATGCCGCCCAATCTAGCAAAGCAGCGATGCGGCTCAACCCAAATTACCGTGACCGCGTCAAGGCTGAGATTGACAAACTCTTGGCGGCCCTGATTTATGAGTCAAACATTACAATGGGTGAGCCCCATCGTCATTGCTCTCAAACACAATGGTAAGATCCGCGTTTGCGTGGATTACCGAAAACTCAATCAAGCCACGGAGCGTGATCACTTTCCGCTTCCCTTCACTGACCAAGTTCTTGAAGAAGTTGCTGGTCATGAGATGTACTCTTTCATGGATGGTTTTTCGGGGTACAATCAGATTTCTATCAAGCAAGAGGACCAACTCAAAACTACCTTCACCACCCCGTGGGGCACTTTTGCCTACAAGGTGGTCCCTTTTGGTTTGTCAAACTCTCCTTCAACTTTTCAGCGCATCATGCTCTCTGTCTTTCAAGACTTTATGAAGGATACACCTTTTCTTCAGATCTTCCAAGATGATTTCTCTACCTACAGCTCCATGGAAGATCATTTGGAAAAATTGGAACTTGTCTTTCAAAAATGTGATGAATCTGGCATAAGTCTCAATCCTGAGAAGTGCACTTTTCTACGTCACCTCAGGCGTTCTGTTGGGTCATGTGGTCAGTAAAGAAGGCATCACCACGGATCCTGCTAAAATCAGTTGCGTACTGAAAGCTCAAGCACCGTCTAATATCAAAGAGACACGCTCCTTCCTAAGTAAGGTCAATTACTATTCCACCTTCATTCCTGGACTTGCAGCTATAGCTGACCCCATTCATAAACTCACGGGTGATGAATCCACTTGGGCTTGGAATTCCCAAGCGGAAGCTGCTTTTCAGAAGTTGAAGTTGTTACTTACTCAGGCCCCGGTCCTTGTTCCTCCTCAATGGGACAAGCCCTTCTATGTTCATGTTGACGTCTCTGCTTTTGCCATTGGTGTTGTTCTCTCTCAAGCTTATGATGAAACCACGGATAAACCAATCCGCTATGCCAACGGGAAACTCAATCTGCTGGCGCAACTATTACGCCCGCGGGCGAGAAGCTCTGGGCTTAGTCTTTTGTGTCCAACGTTTCAGACATTATTTGTTGGGTAGCCAGATCAAGTTCTTTGTTGATCATCAAGTCCTTCTTTATTTGATCAACAAAGCCCGCCCGGGGACGCATTGCTCGTTGGGTCCTTCTTACGCAAGAGTTCGCTCCTTGAAATTGTTCATAAGGCGGGCAAGTCTCATGTGGTGCACGATTATCTTTCACACATCCACCACGGATGATACATCCACGGGTGTTTTCGCCTTTCGGGCGCTCAATTGTTCCTGGTCACGGCCACGCCCCATTGGTTTCACAATTTTCAGCAATATCTTCTCACTGGTGCTCTTCCTCCCGACGATCCGATGCTCTCTCCAGAAAAGCTTCGTTCCCGCCACCGTCAGTTTCTTCGTGAGGTCCGTGATTACACCATGGTTGCAGGTCATCTCTACAAGCGCGGCAAAGACATGGTTCTCAGACGTTGTGTCCTCCCTCATGAGGTGCCCGATATTGTTCGTCACGCTCACGACGGGCTTGGTGGTGGTCATTTTAGTGGTGACGCCACGGCACGCAAAATTCTTCTAGCAGGATACTTCTGGCCCACGCTCTTCAAGGATGCCCACGCTTATGCTCGCACGTGTGACGTCTGTCAACGTGTGGGAAAACCACGGCCCGTGGCGCTCTTCCATTGGCGCGGTGCCGCCATGCCACATCCCTTCACCAAATGGGGTATGGATTTTTGGGGGGCCCATGGACCCACCGGGCGCTTTACACCGATGCGGATTATATTCGGTCATCACGGATTATGCTACTAAATGGGCGGAAGCTTGTGCACTTCGGACAACATCTTTGCCGGCAACGGTAAGGTTCTCTATCGATATCATCCGCGCGTTTTGGTTGTCCCACGGAACTTGTTAGTGATCGTGGCGTGCATTTGTCAATCATACCATCAAAGAGCTGACGGATTATCTTCACATTCAACACCAGGAAGAGTCGCCCTATTATCCTCAAGGAAATGGCTTTACTGAAAGTACCAACAAAACACTCATCACCGTTCTCAAGAAAATTTGTGGCGCTTCCTCTGCAATTAGCAAGGAAAGTTGCCTCTTGTTCTTTGGGCTTACAACACTACTTTCAAAATTGCTTACGGGTCACACTCCTTTTAAACTTCGTTTGTGGTCAAGAAGCTCTCATGCCCTTTGAATATATTCTTGACTCTCGGTTTCAAAGGCTCACCGCGACATAATCCACTGCTTTGCACTCAGCGAGCGGGTTTATCAATTGGAGCAGTTGGATGAACCCGGCGTGATGCTTACTTTCGTGTTCTTCATGGCCCTTGATTTGCGAGAAATCATTGCATGACAAAAGACTTAAGACCAAAACATTCAACGAAGGAGATTTGGTTCTTCTTTATGATTCCCGTTACAAAAATTTTCCGGGCAAGTTAAAGTTTCGATGGCTTGGTCCTTATCAAATTGTTCAAGTGGTACAACCCAGCGTTTTCAAGCTGGCTGAGTTAGATGGCACTCCATTACCTACACTGGTTAATGGCTTTCGCCTCAAACAATTTCATACAACAGACAGTCAAAATCATACATCAGATGTTGTTCCAGACACAGACACAACAGATAGTGACTAACAAGCGGCATATTTATATTATAGAGGTGAATTTTTTTACAAAATGTGAGCAGAGCCCATCTATTTCCGCTATGGGCAGAGCCCTATTTACAAAAACGGGCTAAGAGTCCTAAGGAGGCAACTCCTCTACTCCGGGTTTGCAGCAGAGGTGATACGCAGGATGTGGTAGTAATTCTGCTCAGGGTCCCAGCGCAGGTGCAGAATCACCTCCATCCCGTTGGTATGGGGATCGGGATGCTCAGCCATCCCGGCACACCACCCGTCCATGGCAATGCCACGGGTTGTGGCACCGCCAGAGGTCCAGGCAGTCCATCTTGCATGTAACCCACTCCAGGCAGTTAGACGGCATAGTGCACTTATCGTGCAGTCCAAGCAGCAGACATACTGAGCGCCATCGGGTGTCTCAGCTCCCACCACTGTTCGTCTTATATAGCCAACAGAGGCCCTCCCTGTCGACGTGGACCAATCAGAAATTTCGCCAACGTGTTTGCAATGCAAGGTTGTTTCTAAATGGGGAATCTTTTCTCCCGCCGCATATCTAGCCATGGTACCTTCTGACACCTTCGTTTTAATGATATCTCACTTCGAGTTGCCAGCATTAAATGACATTCCTTCTTTTCACGCCCGTCGAACATTAATGTGCGTCCTTTCGCCAGCTGTCACATCCGATCATTCTCTCACGTCTCATCTCCACCGTTCTTTGCTTCTCCCTTTACCGTTTGGGGACTTAGCCAAAATTTTGCCTCTCAATCGCCTACTCCGCATTTGTCGCCACCTGGCATCATCAACGGTTGCCGGTTCGCCCTCATCATGCCCCTTCGCCTACACTTGCGCGCCCTAAAACCTTTTCGCCCATTTGTGTTTTCGTCTTCCGCTCTCAGCTCTCCGCCTTCTCAAAGGTCATCCTTCCGGTTCCTCTCCGACGCTCTTCGCCATGGTTCCTGCACCCAAATTTCTGACTCTTCAAGCTTCTACTCCAAGGGATCCGGCTCTTTTCGAGTCTGTGTCCTTTTTGACGCACACCTTTCGGGAAGCCCTTGTTGGCCCGAGTCGGGAAGTTGCGGAACGCCACAAGCTTTATGAATTCTCACAAATGGACCTTCCGGCACCAAATCCAGACCAATTGAATCAGTTTGTTGCTAATATCGTCAACCGCCCGGAAGGATATGCTACTGTGGTCGATGGCACCACGATCTTGCTTACTCAGCCCCTGATTTCTGAGGTATTCCGTATTCCTTTGCAAACACCTTGTTTATCTTGGGCTGCTTTACAGGACATAGATGTCACTGAGTTTGGCGCTGTTCAATATCAAGCGAACATGCATCGCCTTACAAATATTGCCAAGCCCCATGACACTTTCGTCAAGTTTCTCTGGCGCAAATTCCTTGGGTATTCTATCAAGAACACCCATATCAATAAGCCATTCTACAATGTGGTTATCATGGCCGTCTGCTCCACTCACTTTCTTGATTGGCCACAAATGTTATTCTACAGACTCCTACAAGAAGTCGATCGCCTTCGGGCTGCCCCCTCCTCTGTCTCTGAAGTTTCGGTGGGTGGCCATCTTCAAGCTCCCATTCGCCATTATCTTCCTGTTCCTGTGTCGCCTTCCATTTCTCATACCTCCACTCAGCAATCTCTACATTCACTTCCTCAAAACCAACAGGCTGCACCTTCACGCCAACCTTCTCCTCCTCTTGTTCAACCAAACCTCACGCACATCACTGTTTCCTCTTCCTCCTCTGACGCCACGCGCTCCACTTCTCGTCATGTCTCTCAAACGTCCCAAACACGGCCCCAACCGGGCCCTCCACCTCCACATCCTCGCCAGCTCCTGTATCAATATCAACAGGATGTTCAAGCTGCTGCTCTCAAGTTGCAAGAATCACAGGAAGCTCTCATGAATGGGGTTCAAGCGTCCTTGGAGGCCTCATATGCGCTTCACCGAGACCTTCAAGCTGCTACCACACACGTTCACACTCTGGAGACACAGCTTCAAGAAAAGCACGAGGTCTTTTTACGGGCCCGTGAAGATCTCAAGGCTGCCCATGATCAGAACAGCCTGCTTGCTGATCAGCAGGCTCAGTTACAAACCACAATTCAGGAATTGTTGGAGCAGAACAAGACAAAGGACACCCTCCTGGGTGACAAGGAGAAAGACATTGCTAAGCTCGACACCTTGTATGCGGAGCTTTCTCAGACTTACCGCACTCAAGTTCATGATCTGACTGAGCGTGATGCTCGCCTCACCTCCTTAGAAGCTCAGCTTTCCACGCTGACCAATCAGTTGACGTCTCTCCAGGATCGGCTTACGGAGGCTCAGAAACAAAAAATTGTTGATGACGCTGATATTGCCACGCTGCGCCTAAATGCTCCCGGGCAATCCTCCTCACAGGCCACGCTTCCTCAGAAACGGGTCCGTGATCAGTCACGTCTTCTGTTAGAAAAGGATAACCGGATCCGCGATCTTGAAAATCGCATAAAGACCATTTGTCAATCTCTGAAGAAGAGGCCCAAACCAAATAGGAAGGCTACTTTAATCTTGGCATCCACACGTCTGTGGATTTTGCTATTCCTTCCAGTTACCTGGATTATGTGGTTGCCCGACGCCACTACTTTCTTTTCAAGTGGTACGCCGCCGATGTTCAGGTAGATGTCCCCTTGCGTAGTGAGGATTTTTTCCGGATTTGGCCAGACCTCTCAATCGCAGACAAAGGTTTGCTCTGTGCCCTTTTGGTCTTCGACCTCCTTCCTTTGGAGGGACCCCCGATTTAATCACTTTTCCGAAGTTGTCCAGCCAATGGTGTACATCTTCCATGACTTCTATCCGGGCGATACCGGGACAAATTTCGTGACGGGCCACATCAGAACTTTCAGGGTGACTCACAGGTTCAATGGTTGCTCTTGGATAACAACCCCTATCTGGCAGATCATGATCGGACTCACGCCCTTCATCAGGACTACATGCCAGAGCTTGCTCATCATTTACCTCTCTGGCAAGCTGAAATGTTGGAACAGGTGCGAAAAAATCTTGGGCATCCCGAGGATCTTCCGTTTGCCCAAGTTTATATGCGACATTTGGTGGGCTACAATCAATTGCGTGCCATTCGGATAGCAAGGCAAGTACCTACGGGATGGGATAGTCCTCTGTCTATACTCGGCTCTCTACTTGAATGGGATAGATGGTGCAAAGCTCTTGATCCCGACCTCCGACGTGAATTTGGGAGCGGGCTCAGCTGACCCACACCCACGGGCATGGCTCCTTCTCCATATGCCCCGATGGGTGCCCCCTCCACGCCCGGTTTCTTACCTCGGGACCGGGCGTCTTCCCTTTTGGGACGAAGGTCATGGATGGCCACTGGTCGACTCCCAGATCTCGGCGGATCTCCGGTGGGATCCCCGCTTTGTCGACGATCGATTGGGAGGATAATGCCACCTTGACACTACATGAGAATTGGATCTATATCGCCAATGAGCGTGGATAGCGACTGGCCGAGGCTCTTCATGGCCTTGATACCTTCTTGCAGCATGCAGCCACCTCACCGGACCCTTGATTCAAATCAAAAAATTTGGTTTCGTGCGGCTCTCAAGTGCATCTTGTTAAGTTCTTTAAATCGGCGGCGTCAATCTTTTCTTGCAATCCGAATGCGGCGGTTCGGTGCCGGTCTCGGTTTGCCTTCTCATGGAGTGCCGGTTTGTTTCCTTGAGGCGACATGCCGCCGGAAGACATGGTGCGCTTTCACTTCCTAATTGATGCTGATTCGCTCTTGGGCTCAACACTCGGACGACTTCAAACACGCCGGGACCTCATTGCCCATTACCATAATCGATCCTCATTCGTGAGGATCACTTTCCGATTGCTTTGGTTTCCCACCCTCGGGAAGCACTTCCTCCTTTTTCTTGACCGAGTGTCGTTTGGTGGGAGTGTTAGTCAGGCCTCTCAGTGCAGGACTATTCATGCATCTGACGGACCAAGTCAAGAACAAGGATCCAGGCATGTGCACGGGTCGGGTCGTCAAAGGCCCGGCAGAAGACCAAGCGGACCCCACGCAGATAAAGAGGCGCTTCGGACAAGTGATCGACCACGCCGCGTCGACAAGATCGTGATTTCAGGCTTTTCAGAGGCACCGCCAACATTCCAGCAAATCAGGCCTCCTTCCGTGAGTCGGCAACGAAATCGATGAGTGTCTATATTGGGCGAGAGGCCATTGTACTATATATATGAGTAGAGCTAGCACATGAGTTTTTAGATGAGTTTTGAGTCTTGTCTCGATTCAGATTTTCTCTCGATCGACGAGAGCTCATGTATCTTCATTGACATCAAGGAAGCTTATTATTGTGATCTCATTGTTCTTGTTGTTTTCTTTTCTCTTTTTCTTGTTCTTCTTGCAAATCCCGCGTGACATAGCCCCCGGATTCTCCTGTTAGATCCAAGGGTCCTCACAGAGGGCTGTCTTGCAGGAGTTCCCGAACCCAGACCCCAAACAATATTCTTGTTGTGAGTTTTGCAGGGCTGTTGCAGGTTCGTCACCTTAGCGTAATGATGAGGACAGCATTATCCTCGGGAGGGGGGAGGGGAGGGGGATGTGACGTTCCAGGGAAATATACGCCATAAATACGTATATTTCTAGGTGCGTCACTATACAATACCTTCATAGCCTTGTATACCATAGATTAGTGGCATAGGGTGCATGACTAAGTTATTCATATAACTTAGCAACCTTAGGTAAGACCATTTTCCACGTGGCCTTAACCTATTAGGCACCCACCATACGGAACCACCCTATTGGAGCCATGTGGCATAACATGTAAACCCTAACCTATAAAGGCCTAAACCCTAACCCTAGGCCTCTTTCCTATCTCCAACACTCTGGGAACCTTCTTCGCGCTCGAAATTTTGTTTCGAGAACCGTCTGTTATGGCATAGCCTAGCACAACAGCCCCCGGAGCGTGTGCGCGTCAATAGGAGTGGGAGATACTTCAACTACCTTGAAGATCATGGAGACGCCAGGAGTAGGAGGAAGTTCCTCAGGAGTAGGTATTTGAGTCAGAGTTCCTTGTAGATCATCTGGATGTTAGGACTGCAGATGAGTTAGCATTTCGTGTCTCTAGTAAAGCCTTCCTAGAACCCTCAGTCTAGATCTTGAACCCTAATCAATGAACCCTAACTGTAAGTCAGATGTGTATGATTAGGTTTAGATGTTATTCTCATTATTATCATGTTATGTGGATATGTGATATTGGTTGATCATGTTTGCTCCTCTTGTATTGGGAAAGGGGGTAGAGACCTAGTAGCCATTACTTAGTGATGCTCCTAGTTTAGACCCCTTAGTTCCTATTATTATGCAGCCTGTGCATAGGAACCCACCGGGCTATGGGAGCTATGGTATGACTCAACACTACATAACGGGGCTAGAGGCGAGACGGAGGGAGGGTCTCTGCTGAGCGTGGCTACTGGAGACCCCATAGCGGGCTAGGCTTATGGCCGGTCACTTCGAGTGGGTCGGGCATGGGTCCGACACCTCCTGGGGCAATGGTGCCGCCCTGCTTCTCAAGAGTTGCAGGGGACGGCCTGACTCTTGTTTTGGGGGGTTAAGTCGGGGAAGAATCATGTGTCGCCACGATCCTCTAGCTGCCCGTGGAACCTCTAGACCCCGGGAAGGGGAGATGGAACCCTCCCTGCCTCGACGGACCAGGGAGATGCAACCCGGAGTAGTCTCGATGGATGATGCCATGAGATTGCGTATTCGGAAGGCTAGAGCCGTACCCGAGCTCGATCTAACCCATCTGCAATGTATGCATAGGAGGGGCGGATGGAGTGGTCAACCCCAGCCCCGCCATTGTTATGACTCGGTCTGCTCTATCTTGAGGCCTAGCCGTCAACCTCCACATGAGTATGAGCCTTGGGTAGGAGCTCTCATGTTTTACGTCATGTGTTTATCTCTATTGTATCTATGGATGTGTAGATGTGCTACCCTTCGAGGTTCTGATGTTGTTTATGCTTCCGTTGTGATAGGAGCCCATAGGGGAAGGGCGCGCAAGACACCTTCGTGTCCCCTTTCCGCATTGGGGATACCCCGAAGTGCGGGATAGACGGAGGGCCCATGCAGTCGAAGGACCGGATGGGGGATTTCCTACGGAGTGTACGGTCGGGCGCCATATATTTTGTAGGGAGCGTCACAGACAAGCTATCCCATAATTGAGGATCATCTATAGATGATTCTAGATTATTATGACGATCAGCAGTTCTTGCCAATTATGGGCTGGAGAAAAGCCTTTTCATTAAGATTGGACTTTTCCATGACATTTCTATTGCAATATGACATTATAAACCGAGGCCTTAGTACACTTTCTCAACTAAGCCCATGTATCATGGAAACATCATTGTTTATCAGAATACAAGAGACTACTAAAGCATAGGCGCGTAAATATAAACAATAGTTGGGGTCTTACAAGCAACAGCAAGGACCTACTCAATCACTATGATGAGCTACTCACTGTAGGTGTGGCAATAGACATTTAAAGAAAGTCAAAGCCCTATAATTTGATAAGATACACAAATCCTGCCCAGCTAATATGAAAAGCTCAATGTGCTTAGTTGATTGAAGTTGCCAGAAGTGTTACCAGAAGAAATGATATCATGCAACATATTCAAAGAGCTATTTGAGCTATATTTATTAACTCAACAAAGGAAAGTGATTTGTTGGTGGGATGGAGCAAGGATGGTAATAAAATGAACAACATATGAATGGTTGTGCTTGATCTGCATGATATCCTTATATGTGCTTTGAAAGCTTTCAATACTTAAATTTCTATAGGTACATGTAATGTGTGCCAAGAAATGGCTACCATTGTCTTAATGTTTCAAAGAAGTACCTCCATATCTTGAGTGTATATATTTGGTTCACCAAAGACCAGAGGTACTTATCTCTATTCCTATAATTTATAATGCATCATTTCTTTACTAGAAAGAAAAAGGGCTTCCACTGATTCTTGATTACCACCTACTCGTGGACCAATTTAGTTCTTGGTTACCACCTATTCGTGGACCAATTTAAGTCAGTGATAGATTCCATATGTACGAAACTCAATTCCCAATGTATAAGGTTAAAAAATACATATTTTGTTATGTTGAAAACGTCTTTTTTATATTTTTCTCTCGCCGGCCAAAAAAAAACATGCATACGCAAACCTTTCGCATATGACATAACTTTAGACTTCGCATTCAGGTACGCGAAGTCTAAAGTTATATGTATGCTTTTGTAGAAAAAAATATTGCGTCTGTGGAATAAAGACTTTGCGTATGAGAAACAAAATTCATACGCAAAACGACAATTTTCATTTATTAATTCAATTAAAAGTTTGTGTATGTGATTTCCAGTAGTTCGCATAGCCGAAAATTGTACTCCATCTAGTGGAACTCGAGTACACGAACTTCTCGAGTATGCAAACGTTTTTATATAAAGGTGAGGCAATTTTTTAATTATTGCGCCTCAAGAGGTAACTCACCTGTGCCTTTTCTTGTAGCCTATTCCCCATTTTTGGGTTGCCCCTAGAGGGCAAACCCTCACTTAGGTGGGTTTGTGGCATATCCTAGGTATATGCTGGAATATACTTAGGATATTCTGGTGACTGCTCCAAACCCTTAGTTGGCTGTAAATTGGCGGTCTCGTGCGTTCTGGATCAAGGATGTTGCAACCGGCTAACTGGCAGGGTGGACCCAAGCTCCAATCTGATGCTGGGCCCTGTGCTTCATGCAAGTCCTCTGAAATATTGCTAGTTAGTGAGTCCGTCTAGGAGGTCTAACTGGTGGACGCCTTCCAACTGGGAGCTACCTTTACAGGTGTTCCAAGGTCGACAGATCTAATTTGCAACAGAACTGGCCGGATGTTCGTAGAGGTACGTCGTTATGCTCAGCCCAGCTCGTATTTTGAAGGAAACATTTTGAAGACACAGCCTGGCCAGGACATAGAGTTGGGATACAGTTGATTCAAAGAAAAGGGTTGTTCTTAATTCTCTTGCAGCTTGTTTGAATAAAAATGTAGTGGGAAACCTTGTTCCAAAGATTATGGAAGGGAATTTTTGTGATGTTCTGACATTCGGGAGTAGGCCTCTAAGGCCCGAGCTTGTGATTAAACTACTTGGATACATTTTTTATGCAAGAGTTGCATTAGGATTTTGCCAATGGGCAGAGAAAGAAAGGTGTTATAAGCATAATGTAAATGCATATAATCGTCTTCTTGTTATATTGATGTCGGAATCTTTGTATGAGGATGTAAGAGACCAACGCTAGCATCGTTTTTGGCTTTTGTGTTTTTGAAGCTGGAGGCATTAATCCCTTTTACAGAGTAATCTGTTGTTAAACTGCATCCTCACATTTTAAACAAAATCATTAATAGTGCATGGAAGATGAAGTTCAGTTATTCTTATTTCCAAAACCTACTGCGGCTCTGTCATGCTCTGAATTGTTCATCATATTAGGTCCTTCTATTTGCAGAGCTATCATCTGCAGTGGATCGTTCAGGTATGAAGTTTGAGTAATCAATTTGGTATTTGTTTTAGGGGTTTTATTTCAGTTATTGGCAGGCATTTCCAAGATATGAGGAAGTGTCTATGCACAATTTCAGAGAAAGTTTATGTTTAGACAAATTGTTGAATTCCATGGAGATTAAGCTGGGACAGGGGATGCCTATGTCTACAAATGTTGCAGACCGCCTTCTTCATGAGTGCACACAGCGGCAAGATCTGAAACTTGGTAGACATGTGCAGGCTTTGATCATCTACAGTGGGCTTTATTGTGTTCCTCTTTTAGCTAACCATCTCATTCGTTTTTTTGCCACTTGTGGAAGCCTGGTTGATGCAAACCAGGCAATCAAGATGCTTACAAATCCAGATCAGTATACATGCATCAATGCTCATGCCAAGCTTGGTGAATGTGCGACGGTCCTAGGATTATTTGATGGCATGCTACAAGAAGGTAAAACTCCTCCAGACAAATTTACCTTTATGAGCATCATGAAATCATGCATCAGCACAGTTGCCATAGAACATGGAAGGAACATTCACGAGCAGATCATTGAGATTGGATGTCGGTTTGACATTGTTGTGGGGAGTACCCTTATACATAAGTATTGCAAATGCTGGAGTTTGAAGGAGGCATGGAAAATATTCAATACCTTGCCTCACCATGATGTGGTCTCCTAGAATGCAATGATTGCGGGGTGTGCACAACAGAGTGAAAGTGATATTGCCATAGACTGTCTCAAGGAGATGCAGCGCCAGGGCATAAGGCCAGAAAATGTCACACTTTTAAGCATGTTGAAAGGATGTAACAGCCTCGATACCTTAGATTCATTGTGGGTTGTTGAAGAACCGACTGTTAATCACAATCTTATAGACAGCTTCATTAGTAATGATAACATTGAAAGGTACAAAAAGCTGGAAATTTGTAAGTGGGTGCAATCCTTTTTGGTCCAGAATGTGCTTGTTGCCACCACTATATTGGCGAACCTGTTTATTTTTTGCTTTTGGAAGCCTGTTTGAAGCTCATCAAGTATTCAATGGAGTTTTAACACCAGATCAATATACATGGAATGTTCTAATTGCTGTCCATGCTATGATTGGTTATGGTGGTACTGCAATTAACTTGTATCATAAAATGAATCATGATGGCAATAAGCCAGATAGATGCACATTTCTGGCTATTATGAAATGGAATGGCACAATAGGATCCATAGAGCAAGGCAGGTATATCCATGCCCAGGTTCTTGAGAATGGAATGCAATCAGATATTCAGCAGATTTGATCTCAAAGCTTTGGCATTAGCATATGAATAGTAGGTTTGTTCAGTTCTATCTGTAAAAATTAAACAGGTTTGTTCAAACCTCTTTGTTATAATCAGTTATAGTCTAACATAATCTAATATCTAGACTGCTAAGTTCTAATTCCACTCTTCATTAGGAATAAGAGTTATCCCTGATACCTGGTAACAATGCACTGAATAATTGTAGAATTAAATGTTTACATTTGTTAGTTGATTGCAATTGCAAAATGCTGGATGAAGATGCTCGTCAATTAGAAGTGGAGCATTTGCAGAACCAAATTTCAGGTATGATTTCTATTCTGATGAGCGTTGGAACAACAACAAATGTTATTGAGGGTTCAAATCCCTTATGTTACTTTAAAATGTTGTTATGATTTTTCTAGAGTGCATATTCTGCAAAATTGTAGAATGTTGTTATCTCAGTAAGTGGGACACTAAAGGTCTATTGAATGATACATAGCAGTCCATTCAATGGCTGATCAAGACATGCATAACATGGTAACATTGAATGGCCATGATCCACTTTGCAATTTAACCCATGGTTCCATAAATTCTGGATGATCCTTAGAGATCACCAAACTTAGCTCAGTAGTTTCCTGCTGTATAATATAGATGGGTGATCTCTGAATGCTTTAGGCAAAACCATTTCCCCATGTTTCCTTGTATAATAATCCCTCACCTAGAGCAAGTAGGATTCGCAAACCAAGGGAAAAGTTGTTTGTCTTTAAGATAGCTGGTTTAATTTTTAATCAATAGGGTTAGAGTTGTAAGCAATAGAAAATATACACATGTCAGGAGCAAACGGTTTGCTGAACCAGCAAATGATCAAATGAGAACAGATGTTTGATGTACGTGGCATGTATTCCTTTTCAAAACATGTCTACATGCATCGACATATTTTTAAATCAACGAGGATGGAAAAATGAGAATCTTACTCCATTTTAGAAGTATCTGATTCCACATGCACATCCATATTGTTGTGGGTAGTTCCCTTGTTGGTATGTATAGTAAGTGTGGGAGTCTGAAGGAGGCAGAGAAGGTTTTCCAGGGTTTGTTAAATCTAGGTGTGGTCTCATGGAATGCAATGTTTGCAGCCTATGTTTATCATGATAAAGGTGACCTTGTATTAGACAACTTAAAAAATATGCAGCATGAGGGTATAAAGCCAAGTGCAGTAACGTTTCTAAGCGTCCTGAAATCATGTACTGCTATGGGTGCCATGGAAAAGGGTAGATGCATCCATGAACAAATCATTGAGCGTGGCTTACAATTTCATGTAATGTGGGCAACACTCTTATTGACATGTATACAAAATGCATGGGTTTTGAGGAGGCAACAAGAATCTTTTACATGCTGCCAAATGAGGATGTTGTCAATACAATGATTGATGGATATGTCCAGCATGATGAAAGCTTGTATGCTATAACATGCTTTGAAGACATGCGACATGCTGGAGTAAAAGCAGATAAAACCTCATTTTTGAGCATCTCGAAAGCGTGTGGCAGCTTAGGTGCTATAAACCTTGGCAGGTACATCCGCCAGCAGGTTGTTGAGGTTGGGCTTGAAGCTGACATTGTTATTGGAAGTGCCCTTGTTGACATGTATGCCAAATATGGGAAATTGAATGAGGCTCGCAAAGTTTTTGAATTTTTATCTGATCGAGATGTAATCTTGTGGTCTGTGATGATTGCAGGATACGATGGTCAGGCGGAAGGATTGTATCCGCTCTAAATTGTTTGTTTTTTTATTCTGGTAGGGTTAAATTCTATGTGATTTCTTCTAGCACCACGAAGCCTTGTGACATGGTAATTGTATTTTAGGAAAAGGGTGTTAAGAAGTTGGATACAGTCCCAGGTGAAGAACAATGTGGCCCAATGCTCCAAAGGGACCCTCGTGTTGCTGCAATAGCGGCAGTAGAAGCAGCAGCAGTGTTGCACCTCTTGGAACTGCTATTGAACAAGTCCATTAGATTCAGTTAGGCTGATTCCCAGGAGGGATTCTGTGACCACCTGTGAGTCGTAGATCCAAGCTCATGACAATCAAATTTGGTGCTGCTGGGATTAAGGGTTAGTGGTTTGCCTTTGTCTTGTATTGATGCTCACTGCATATTAGGGCAGAATTTGATTTTCTCTTTTTTAGTAGTTTGTGCTAAGAAAGCTACAGGGGTTGAGCTCATGAGAACATACCCTTGTTCATTTTCTAGCTTTTCTTAATGTTACTTTTCGGCGGGGAAGGCCACCTTTGAGGATTGTTGTTGGACATTATCACTTCATTGTAAATTCTAAGTTTTTCCAACATTGGATGCTTTAGCTCAAGCTTTCTTACTCTCATGTTATCTCTTATAATTCCTGATTCATCCCCTCTGCTAATACAACAGTAAAACTTGCTTTTTGTATTCCAGAGTGTGTTCTTTATATTTTATGGCTGGTACATCATGCATGTGTTATGCATTTGCATTTAGAGCCGCCCTTGCATCTACAACTAGGTGATGTGCATTCCCGATGGGTCATTCTTCTTTGTATTAGCAAATTCATCTATCTTTTCCCTGAACTCTAAGTTCTTTGACTTGGGATCCTCCTTCCATCTCACAGCATATGTCTTCTGCCCACCCAGATACTACATCAATGAAAGTAATTTTATTAATGTGTACATTATGTCTTTGCAAAGGGAG
Source organism: Isoetes taiwanensis (assembly GCA_021234155.1). Taxonomy (NCBI): domain Eukaryota; kingdom Viridiplantae; phylum Streptophyta; class Lycopodiopsida; order Isoetales; family Isoetaceae; genus Isoetes; species Isoetes taiwanensis. The sequence continues at coordinate 22,135,011 of JAJEKV010000011.1, read as the reverse complement.
CAAAGGATGTTTCAAGTTGTTTCTTTAAACATGGAGGTTTTGAATTCATGTCATGATTTAGATAGACCACTTCTCTTTGTTTCTTGGAATGCTCTGATTCCCCTATATATACCTGTAATTGCACCATTATTGTTCACAAGAAAGATGAACTACAAAGAAGCACTATAATTTTTATAAAAAGTTTGAAGGAGACAATTATTATACTCAAGGGGACATGGCAAAATCTGTCAAGAGGCCGCTACAAAATTAAATACAATTGTGATTCCTTATATAAATCAAATCTATCTATCTATTTATTGAATAAAGATCTTCGATTACTAGTAATTCCTCTTTCTTTCCTCAGTTTCTATGAATTGACCTCCATAGCTTTTTAAACAAAACTCGAAATTCCTGGGCTACAAAAGCAGCAGCCCATGTTCATACCATCCACAAGCCTCAACACAAAACAAAAAAGACCTAACACGAAATGACAAAACAGAAACCATGAACATCCTCTCGGGCCACCGGAGGGCAACCCTTCGTGCGCAACACCTTGTTTTAGTTTTTTTCTTTATCTTAGCTTTTGAAGCAAAAAGTAAGTTACATTTTTTGTTGTTTCTTTCGTAATTAAGTGTAAGTGGACTTTCTCCGACTCCAAGTTTGTTCTTAAATAGGCCTTCAGACGAGTCAACCATCCCTTTAATCTATCTGATATATGTCTTAAATCTCGTTTTCAGACGTTGAGACTCTTGAGCATTGTCTCTTTGATTGTCCTGAGGTTCAAATAGCATGGTCCTGGCTACAAGGTTTGTTTAACAGTACATTGGACTGCCGATGCATCCTCTTAGTATCCTATATCCCAACGCATGGCCTCCTGCTAAACAAAGGGCATTCCATCTTAGTTTCGGTTGGCTCCTCCTATGGTCGATATGGGAGCGTCGCAGACACCACACTTTTCAGGGCATTAATTCATCTGCACGCAGTGTTATTACGGTGGCCTAGAAAAAGATATTGACAGCCTATGAGCGTTCTTCCCTTGAATCAGAAATGATGGAACGCATTTGGATTCAGTATCTTCGAATTGATTTTTATCGTCAGTCTCCTATTCTGGAGTAAGTACATTGTGCTCCAAGCTCGTGCTCCTGTGGCATCTTCTTGTGCTTACACAGTTAGATGAGACATTTAATTTTGTACTTTTTATCTGATTAATAAACTTTTTGGCTTTCGTCCTTAAAAAAAAAAGTTCTTTTCTTATAACCCAAGATAGTGACTACCAGTTAACGTCTTTTATTTGCAAGAATTTTTTCAATAAGACATGACATTATTTCTCATCAAATATTCGCCAACTATCAAACTTTGCACTTCTTCATGACCCAGAAAACATGTCCTCGATGATCTTTTAGGACAAATTTGGTCACCTTTCAGTGCCCTTTTAAAAATAAATACGATCACATCCTCGCGACCTTCATAGCTCTTCAGAACAACAGCCCATAAGTATCAATAAACCTCGGGAAACTTCTGATGGTAAAGTTAAGAAGGAAAGCATTTTTTACATGCACTATTTACATATGAACTTGATTATGTATCTAGCCACTATCAATGCAAAGCATACCTTGTCCACAACCCTAAAATCACGATCAGTCGAGAAGCTGCAAATTGTCACGCCACTTCTGTGAATAAGGTATATACCAAAAGGCTTGCCTCCTAAGTTTGTGGTGTTTAAGTTAGAATTCATAAGGTTTGAATACCTATTGAGGTTGCGTGCTTATGAGACAACAAGAACAACAAATGCTTTTCAAATGTCCCCCCCACAACAACAAAAAGGGGATGAAACAAAACCTGGAATGCCATCAATGTCATCTCAAAATCTAAGACAACACACTTAGTCGATAAAATCCATTTTAATAGAAGTAGGATGGATAGGGCCCCAAAAAATGAAGAGATATACAGCATAGGGCCCCAGAATGAAGAGATGTAGGAGAATCATTAACAAGAACGTGTTGTGGAACTTGAAGTCACCCATTTAAAACACAGAGGATGAGTTTCACAGGAGTGCAACTTGGGAGGAATAAAAATTGTGAGGAAGCTGGGAACTGGCTTCGATTCTGACAACATGTGACGTATGGGGGCTTAGTCTACTCTTAATATCAGTATAAAGTATAAATGAATAGATAAAATCCATAAGGGAGCCCACATGGGAGGCTTATCCAATACTAGGTTCCAGTAGGCAGTGACGTGGCGATCCACGTCATCGAACAATTTTAACGGCTTCTCCCGCCGCAAACGCAAGAGGCCACACATGCAAACGACAAAAATACAAGTTACTTTCCCGCGAGTCAGTTTTACCCTTGGATAAAAATAATCGGAATTTACCCCCCATAAGTCCGGGAGTCGTGGATACTATTCTTGCATACTGTACACGTGGTCTTTTATTACTGCACGTTGCTTTTGTTAATCGTATTAAATTCGCTTTTTTTACCAGTAGTACTTACCTCCGGACTTCAACTTTTGCTCCAACCCAATTTAGTCGCATCGTATTATTAATATTATATTATATCCGGACTCGAACGTTACTATCCAATATACCCTAATGGGTAACCGGGCTTTGGCCTCTTTTAAATACTTGGCGCCTTACACAGGAAGAAAAGGAAGTTAAAGTGCTGTTTCCTTTTCTCTTGCAACAGGCCTTTAAAGTATAATCGTGGAAGCCTGGCCCAGCTTAAAGAATGGGAACCTTTAGACCTGTTGCCGTGCTCCTTTGTATTTTCATCGAACCTGTGTTTTTTCGCTGCTGCTATTGTTGTTACTCTTTTGTGTGTTTTGTCGTGGCCAACGTCGTCGCCGGAGCCTTGATTTTCGCCGATCTACTGGCCAGTGGGCTAATCCTCAGACTCTGCATATCCTTTGATCGGATTGGGCTTGTTGAAATCTTCAATTTGAGATTAGGATCGCCGTGTTTGAAGCAGAATGCAATTTTTAAGAAGAGCCAGAAGAATTGGGAGCTGCATTGGCCGGAATTGGAATCGTTACAAGCTTCTTAAAATGTTCTGCTGATGCTTAGGATCAACTGCCGGATTGGAATGCAAATAGGAAGAAAAGGAGGAATTGAATGGTGGGATCTCCTTGAATTGGGTAGAATTGTTTCTTGATCTATAAACAATTGGATTATTTACGGAAAAGCTAATGCTGGATTCACAAGACGGCCCTCAGGGCGTGTTTACTGGAAGCTACTTCCCTCACAACAATCATTCTTGCGAGGAGATTAATACTACAGCTGAAGAAGAGGAGCTTTCTGTGCTGCCAAGACATACTAAAGTCATTGTTACGGGCAATAACCGGACCAAGTCTGTGCTTGTGGGGCTCCATGGTGTGGTTAAGAAAGCAGTGGGACTCGGTGGATGGCATTGGCTGGTATTATTATTTTCCATTAGCTTTCTGCTGTCAATGCTGAATGATAGTAACAATGTTTCCTTGCTTTAAATTTATGAAATGTTCAAGAAAGTTGAGGGGTCAGCTTTTCCGTTAATCGGGTTAGAATCCCTTTGTATGTAATTTCTAATACGCATCTTATTGTGAAAAAGGGAAGGGGGAAAGTCATGCATGCTAGCTTAGTCTGCATGCATAAGCTAATTCTAAATGGGTTCTTCTGATTATGTGGAAGGAAGTAAGTTCGGCAATCTGCATGCATTAACTTTTATCTTATGAAGTATCTTGTAATGGGCGATCAGATCTGCTTTAAAAGATTAAATTACGACTTTAAATTTGGTGACTGATACGACTGAGAATTCTGTGACTAGGTTCTTACTAATGGCGTTGAAGTAAAGCTTCAGCGAAATGCTTTAAGTGTTATTGAAGCCCCTACAGGACATGAAGAGGATGATCTTGATATCCCTTTCTCCAATGAATCTGCTATAGGTGAGTGCTAGTTCCCATATATTATGGCTTCTTGCATGGACATTATTTGCATGCATTTCTTATGTTTTTGAAATGGACAAAATGTTCTTTTTCTGATCCTCATAATTAAATAGATGATTTTCCACGAACATTCAAGCCGCGGGTGAGACCACACAAGCCTCCTCCACCAGATGTGCCAAAGGGTGCTGATAGCCCCCCAGCTTCTGAATCTCCTCTATCCAAGCGGCCAACTGAAAAGAAAATGGATCCAAACTGCAAAGCATCACAGAACCTTCAACTGGTAATGTCCTTATTCTATGCAAAAGAAAGGTTATTTTCTTTATTATGCTCTCCAGGAATTTATTTCCATTGATGGGATCAAGAATTTATTTATTGTGCGTGGTTGATAATTTGCAGACAGTTGATCTTAGCAAATTGGATACAGCAGCTCTCCGAAGATACAGGAGGCACTTTAAACTAGTATGGTTGCATGCTCCTTTTTCTACTTCTTCAATTGTCTCATGGAAATATGTTCACTTATTCTATTTTTTGGACTTAAAAGTTTGATGTAGGACCGAGTTCGCCAAAAGAGCAGCTGTTACAAGCAGTTTCAAAGCATTTTGTTTCACATGTAAGGAGCTATTACTTTTCTCTTTGCCTTTATGCACCTTTCGTAGACTGCTTGAATGTGTTGAACTGGCTGAAACTGAAGTTCCATACAGCATGTTCTACTTTGAATTTGCCAGACAACTTGCTAGATAACAGAGGGTCTAAGGCACATCCAATTTAGATTCTGGCAGTTGAGCTAGCCGAGGGCACCTTTTTTTAATTCCAAATTTATGCCATCATATTTGCAAAGGCATAAACAGCTGAGTTACATGTTCTGCAACAGTAATGGAACTTATGCAACAGTAGTGGAACTTAAAAGCACTATGTGGGGCAACCTCCTGAGATTACTCAAGTAGTCATTATTGCTTTTGTAGAGAAATCAGGAGAAATAACAGACATCTATCATTTCAATTTTGGGGATATGGGTGAATATTCTAAACTTGTGAGACATTGCCATTTTCCTCAGCTTATTTTTATTTTCCGCAGCTCCAGATACAGATGGAGCTACCAAGCTGAGAAGCATGGATATGCATATCCAGTTCTTTAGCAAAAGTTCCATGATGTTGCAACCTAGAGTTGGAGCTCCAGCTGTCTTGCAAAACGGCTGGTGAGAGTTCTATTGTGAGGAGAGATATGGAGACTGTTGTTCTCAGATTGTTACGTTGCTTGCCTTTGAAGGAACACTTCAGCTAGCTGCTAAAAATATACTTCTGGGTAGCTGCTAAACATATACTTTTTGCTCCATTTTTTATAAGTCCAAATTTAGTCTTATTGGTCTGCGTGATTTCTTGGCCGCAGGGTTTTGGTTAGCCATTTTAGCTATAAAGGGATGTTTCTCTTTTCACCAAATGCTTGTTTGTAATCTTGAGATGGTCTTGATTTCAGCAACCAGACGAAGTTGAGATCTTAACAGGCTTCTTGCAAAATGTGAAGCGGCAGCGGACATAATTCTGAAGCAACATTATTAACTTATGACGTTGAAGACAGGCAGCAAATATCCCAGAGTTGATCAATCCAGTTGGGAGGCAATACCTGCATGTCCTCCTCAATCTATTACTACTGTGTATATGTAGGCTTAAGGCCATGTCTCTGTTTAATAACGTTTTAATTTTTTGAGAGTCGCAGGAGTAGGTTACAGGCATGTGGTTGCCTTCCAGGGAATATTTACTAAACCACCTTGTACATAACCAGTTTGAAAAAGTCTTTGAGCAGAAATTGTTCTTCAGCTGTTTTTCCTCTGTTAGTTTGGATTAACAAGTTCAATTTGGATTAACAGGTTCAAGCACGTTATATTGATTAATCTTAAATCCAAATAAAGAATCCCTAATTAACTAGTATATGTTACTGTCACATTCATTTGCCTTTATTTACGAACAAATGCCGCCAGGTAGGGAAGACACATTTTCCTTGCGTATGTTTAGAAGGAATAAGTCGCAATAACGTTATGCCTTGATATTTGGGAACTTAAAAATGTTCTTTAGTCTTGCACATGCATGTAATTTGTTTTTGTTTCAATTAACCCATTTATGTGGTCTCATAATGTTTCCTTGATTTAAGGTCTTAAGCCAACCAACCTTGGGGTATTAGTCAACAAAAGTCATTGAAATTATGTTGTACAACGTCACTCTCTTATTTCATCACATTTTCATTCAACACCTAATTTATTGTACTTACTGTAGGGGCATCTTTTTGTGGCTTGTGTCACACAGCTTTTAGTGGCTTGGATGTTCTTTTTGATTGGTCCATCAATTGATGAGTTCCATGTTGAATTTTTATTTGATGGTTTGCATGGGTAAACTTAAAGGTTGACAATAGGGGTGGCCACATGATCATTTTTCTGCCTTCAACGGCAGATTTTGAGGCAAAAACGGAAGTGGAGGCCTCCATCTTGAAGTCGAAGGCCAGTTTTCAATCTTCCATTCTTGCAGGGGAGCATCCACAAAAATTAGTGCAATCTCTTGGTTCCCCTCTCTTCTGAAGCTCTTCCCCCTTTATTCTGCCGCTCTTCACGTTTCTGGTATCCGCTCTCGTATGAAATTGAGATACGGAGGTGGAAGCAACAAATATTGCATGTGGCCACCCCTAATGTCTCTACAATATCAAACCACGTGAACGTATCCCGACCATTTTATAATGTAGTAGTCAAGGAAAAATATCTCACTTAATTTGGAAAAGAGATGTCAATTCAAGTTTTTCCATCACTTGCTCATTGATGGAAGTGGCTTTCTCCCTAAAGTGTTTATCTTAACCTAGTAACATAACTCGGCAATTTATTTATATTATATCAACGTCCCAAATGTCAAATACTTAAATATGGTCTAGATAGAGTCAATGAACTTATATTTTAAATTTGTTTAAGTATTACTTCTTGCTTGATTCTGTAAAAATAAAATTTTCCACATTTGCTTCATAATTGCTAGATCAGGGAATATATCTTTACTAATGACACCATGCATGCTGACAATATTCAAAACACATTAGGATAAGGTGCCGAGGAAATACGAAATCCCTTAATAGTAACTAAGATAATGTTGGTCGAGGATTTGAAGTTGGAGATTGATTTGCTCTAGATGTGCATTAAGTACAAATTAGAATGTAATAAGTAACTGAAGGGACTTCTTATATTCAACTCCTCTAATGGGTTAAGTTGACGAGCAATTTAACCAATACTTTTAGCTCTTTACAAACACTTCATCATTATGCTGCATAGCCAAATAAAATAAAGTCTTGTCCACTCCTTGATATGGCTCAAAGTAGAGTACTTGAAAGGTTGTACTCTACTCCCTTGCTCAATTATAATATAGGGACAAGAGAATGGATATGACTCAAGGTCTTAGTGCATAGAGCCTATGTATTAGAGAATATTTCTAACTACTAAGTGACTTGAATATTTAACATGGGCCTTTGTTCCACTTAATGAAAGTTACTAATTGTTCACCCTCTCCCCTTTGAGAATATTGTTGAACCTATTACAATGGAGGTGATACTTTGGATGTAAAAACCATAATGCTGACAACAGAGCCTATAGTGTTGCCCCAACAATCGAAGGACTTGATGGCATCAGCCTTGACCAAACGTTGTCCTAGGAGCCTCAGAAGCAAGCTTGGGAATCATGCCAGCTTCTATTAAACTGACACCTATTCCATTAGGGCTAAGGAGGCCCCGTACCCCAGCGAAGTCTCCTAGTCAGAAACTACTAAGAGTCTCCCACCCATCAAAAACAACATTGGTTGACTAGTTGGGCTCTCCAGGTCACCAACAGTCATCCAAACACGCTCTTACGTTACATGACTAATATCACAAGGGTGATATGGAGCACAGATGGGCTTGGCTTCAGAGCCAAAATGGTCTGTAGATCTCTAAGACTAGGAGTATACTAATCATGCACCTACTATCTTGTCGTTTGTCCAAGATCTAGTAACTTTAGATTCAAAGATTTTCCTTGCATGCATGTATCATGATTAATATATATCACCGATAGAACATTTTGTAAGAGAATAAGATTAGTCATCCATCTATCTCTGGCTCGCCTTCCTTCCAACACTAAAGAAGCGCCATAGAATCCATAGTATGCATCAAAGACATACTGAGAACAAGCTAACAAATCACCAAAGGGAGGTGCCATACTTGGATAATCTGCTTTACATTGTCCAAGATTGAAGAAACAACGCTAGGTAATGTAGGTCAAGAGAGCTGGATAGAACACAAGCAAGATACACATGCAAAGAGAAAAGGTATCTTTTGCTGATAACTGGGCCTGATAATTACTAAATGGCTGATATAGGGACTATGTAACATGGGGCATATTACAATATCGAAATCTGTCTGGGCACTCAATTGATTCAAATCATTTTAACAAAATCACAGAATCGTTCTGAAATGTAGGAAAGAAGAGAGAAATAAATCACTTTGCTCAGTGCAAGGTTTAGCTCAACGCTTATGTGACAGAGGCAAGGAATAAAAATTCAAGCATAATACATGGGCAAGCTCTCACTCAAACATATCAGTAATTGAGGATAACCAATCCAAGCATATCAATACTTGTAATGGTTATGAGATTTATGCCATAGCAGTACCAAAGGCAATGTACAAGCATCATCACGTAAGCCTACCACTTAAGCAATAATAGTACTTGAAACGAGAACCGAGTGCTAAAACTTTCATTATGCTTACTAATTTACCTCACGCTTGTTTCTGTGCCTTTCAAACCTATTTTTGACAATTCTTACTGACCTACATAAACTTCCTGACAAAAAAATTGTTTCTAAACATCCAATGCACAATTTAAACCCTCTTGCCAGAAGGGTGGGAAGAATAGAATAGATGAATTTGAAAGATCATGGATAAGAAAAATGAGAGACTGTAAAAAACTAAAATTGCACCACTTATTAGATCTGCCTGAATTTTACTCCATCTTATCGGCAACCATGTATTTTTTATGTGCCTTTACTTAGGAGAATGAAAGACTAGGCATCTGGTGCATCTCATAACCCTAAAGAAATGTTGCTGGAAATAGCTAAAAAATCAGTAGTGTTATGCTTATTCTAAATCCGTCCATTAAATAAAGAAATTAAAAAAAAAAAAAAAACTAGCAGTAGGGCAGGCTTGGGATTTTGGAGAGGCAAGAAAGAAAAGAAAATTGGAGTCGGGGCAATTGAATTGTATTGATTTTTATCCGAGCCCTCTTATTTCATAAAATGAATGTTTGAGAGGTTATTTTGAAAAAATTATATCACTAAACCAAGAGCTTTGCTTGGATGAACTGCTAGTTAAATAGAATTACATCACTATACCAAGAGCATGTTTGGATATCACGTCATAAACTGCTTTAGAAATGGTTATTGCACATGTTCCAATCTACACGTTTCATAGGAAACTTTTTTGCATGCGAAATTTTAACCACCTTTAAATCTCGCGTCTATTCAACTACTTTTTAAAAAGCGAAAAATGTCGTCGATGCTCTGTTGCATTTTTGGGCGGCGCCTCCTCCTCCTTTCATTCTATTCTGAATAGAACACTCTGTTTTTGCCTGGACCCCTTTGTTTCTAGCACCGAAGAAGCTTCAATGCCCTGAAGAAGCTTTGTTTTTTGCTGCGATGAAGCTTCAATGCCTCGAGCCCTTTTGTTTCCAGCAGGTCTACTCTAAGATCGGTTTCTGGAACTCTAAGATCGGTTTCTGCATACTCTAAGATCGGTTTCTACATCAGAATAAACAAGGTTGAATCTAGGGACAGAACGTCTTTACTCTTGCATGATTTTCTGAATTTTTTTTTTTCATGAAACAGAACCTAAATCAGAGTTTTAATCTGGCTTGAAATTGTTGGAATATAAATATGCTGACTAAGCATAATGTGCTGAAACAGCAGTGGTTCAGCACTTAGCACACAGGTGCTGAGAAGGTGCTGAAATGTACAATAGAATAGCACTTTGTCAGCACTGAGCACCGACCCTAAATCAGTGCCATAATTAGTCGGCGGTGGTTAAACGGTAGACTACTATTCTTAGTCTCACCGGTTGTATATATTGATTGTATGTTATGTTCTATGCAATGCTCAGAAGTAGAGATTGTATTTCCTATTGCTTTTCTCAATAGAGTTATTCTTGTCTTCTATTCTATCTCTTGAGTCGATCTTGCGGGTTTGTGCTGGTTTTGCACGAGTTCTATCATGGTATCAGAGCTTTCTTGAGGGAAGAATAGAGCAAGCTATTGAAGAAGCATCTGAATTGGATTGGCCATCGTTCTTTGGCTGAGATTTGGTGGTGGAAACTCTCATTTGCAGCATTGGAGAAGATTCTTGCTTTTTGGCCTGGAGGAAGTGTTTTGGGAGAGAGATTCGAATTCTTCGGCGAGTTTTGGTGTGAGATTCGAGTTTTCTAAGACCTTTTTGGCGACAAAATTCAAGATTCAACTTTTCTAGTGGGTGCTTTGTTTAGTGACGAATTTGTTTTCTCAACCATCTGTTTGGCTGCTGAAAACAGGAGAAATTCATGGATCCATTCAAGTTCTCACAGAATGCAAAGTTCACTAATAATAATTACCATGCTTGGAAGAAATTCATGGTGAATTATTTGATATTTAGTGACATGGGAGCGGTGTTTGATGAAGACTTTTTCAGCACCAAGTCAGCAGAAACCAGAAAGCTTGTGCTCTTGTCAAAATGTTGGCTGAAGAGACAATTGGTCATGAAATCCCTTTGTATACGACTACATTATTTGTAAAAGAATACAACCCATATCATATAATTTCTTGCCCAAAACACTTTTATTTGACAACCCATTTTATACATATACGATATCTCTATTATTTTATACATAATATATATAATATATATTATCATAGTCATATCATATTATCACAGAATCCCCAACAATAGAAGCTCACCAAAAATTACGGACCCTTACAGTATGAATACGAATCAAAACTGACGCCACCACAATCCCTCTGATATCCGTACGGCATTCAAACTATAAAAACCTTATATTTTTCTTACGTATACGGTACCAGAGAGGGAATAAAAAAATCCATTTGGTGCACTCACATGTTTCATACCCCATAATCTAGGTGAACCCCCCGGGGCATGGACGTGATGTAGTTAGTAAGGTGAGGAATGTCATGTTTGCTCCCGGATTACAGTCTAATATCATGTCTGCTGCTGAATTTGATAAAGCAGGCCATTACATTGTTCTCGGAAATGGAAAAGCCTATCTGCTGGGCAGAAATCCACTTGAAGAAATTGACTTGAAAAGTCTGCAGTTCATGGCACAGTGGACGTTGCAGAATGGCTTGTATGTATTTGATGGTTCAGTTTATAAGACTGAACATGGTCTTGTATGTACTGATTTGGCTGCTGAACATCTGTGGCATGCTCGTTTTGGTCATGTTGGAGGCACTGTTGTACATGCTTTGTACAAGAACAAGATGGTTACAGGTATTCCCTCTCTGAAATGTGTCAAGCTTGAGTGTGCTGCGTGCCATCTCGGAAAGCAACCTCAACAGCCTTTTCCACAGCAGGCTATTCATCGAGCAACTCAATCTCTTGAGCTGCTGCATTCTGATTTGTGCTATATGCCTGATGTTTTACTAGGTGGAAAGAGGTATTTCTTGACCTTGATTGATGATTTCAGTAGGTACACTTGGGTGTATACTTTGCACGGCAAATCTGAGGTGCTTGACAAGTTCAAGGCCTTGAAAAAAAAGCAATGAAAAGCAGACGGGTTAGTAATAAAAAGTTGAGAAGTGACAATGGAGGTGAATATGTTTCTAATGCCTTTGATGAGTTTCTCATGGAAGAAGGTATTGAAAGACAGTTAATCATTCGTTATGCTCATCCACAAAATGGTGTAGCTGAAAGGAGGAATAGATATTTGCTTGATTTGGCAAGATCTATGATGAGTCACAAGCAACCGCCTGAATCTTTTGGGAGAGGCGAGTGACGATCGCGATATTTGGCAAATAGGTCGCCTACTAAGGCAGTCGGGATGTGACTCCTTATGAAGCATTTTGGAGAATGAAACCAGATGTGTCTCATTTGAGGGTGTTTGGATGCTTGACTTATGCTTCCATACCTGCTGAGAAGCTGAAAAAATATGGGAAGTTGCATGACAGGGCTGTCAAAGCCATCTTCATTGGGTATCCGTAAAAATCGAAAGGTTACAAGTTGTATGATCCTTCCAACAAGCAAAGGTTATTGTAAAAGCGTCGGATTCGGTTAATCGAAGATGCCGTGGTATGATGGTATATCTTCGAGTGATTCTCCTGCAGTTCACAATGACAAAGCTTGGATGTTGGAGATCTGATAGCAGCTGCTGGTAGACCTTTCTCTCCTTCTCCAGTGAACTCACATTTGTCTGAAGTAGTGGCACGGGATGATCCCAATCCCACTCGCCCTATGGTCCATGAGCAGGTTGGTTTCTTTCAGGGGGAGTCCAGCACATATGAAGGTACTGTAGCACCTAATCCAAAGACTTGTTAAAGACCTATTGTAGCACCTCGCTATACCTTACGTTGTTGAACCTAGGAGATCAAAGACGCCTCAAGGAGAAACAAATTGTTGTAGAATGGGGTTGCAAGACTGTTGTAAATTTGTTGAACCTAGGAGATCGAGACGTCGATGGAGAAACAGGGAGAAGTCTAATGGATCATGTAACCTTGCCTTAATGGCAAAGGTCCAGGATCATGTTGATCCACAAACCTTTCATGAAGCAGCTAGTGATCCGCAGTGGCAGCATGCAATGGAAGAAGAATACTCTCAATTGCTGAAGCAAGGCACATGGGAATTGGTTGAACTCCCACCGATAAGCACGTTATTGGGTCGTAAGTGGGTGTTTAGAACCAAATTTCATGCCGATGGGACGATGTCAAAGCACAAAGCTAGACTTGTAGCCAAGGGTTTTGCACAAAAAGAAAAAGGCTTAGATTATGATGAAGTCTTTGCTCCCCGTGAGCGAGTAATGTCCACTATTAGATCGGGTTATAGCTCTTTTTTGCAATGAAAGGTTGGTTAATGTTTCAAATGGACATTAAGTCCGCTTTTGAATGGTGATTTGGAGGAAGAGGTCTATATGACTCAACCACCAGGATTTGTTGTTCAAGGGAAGGAGCAGCTGGTTTGTCATTTGAAGAAAAGCATTTATGGCTTGAAGCAGGCTCCAAGATGTTGGCATACGAAAATTAATGCTTTCTTTCTTGAAGCGGGGTTCGAGAAGTCGCAAGCAGACCCCAATCTTTATTACAAATCACACGAAGGCCGAATGTGCATTGTGGTTTTGTATGTTGATGATTTGATCATCACAGGAGATGTTGATGTGCTGATTTTTACATTGAAGTTGTAGTTATCTTCGTCCTTCGAGATGACTGACCTTGGCCTTATGCATTATTGTTTAGGTGTAGAAGTGTGGCAGCACTCAGATGGCATCTATCTTTCGCCAGTAAATATATCAAAGAAATGTTACAGCAGTATCGCATGCAAGATTGCAAGGCTGTGGCAAGTCCTTTTGATCCAGGCACAAGGCTTGAGCTTGATTTCGATGGTGAGGAGTGTGATCCCATACTCTATCGAAGCTTGGTAGGGGCGTTGATATATCTCACAGTCACTAGACCTGATATCTCTTTTGTGACGCTCCCTGAATATATACGACACCCAGCCGTATACATACAGGGACTTTCCCCTCCCATGGCAACCAACTTGCCATGAGCAGGGCCCTCCGTCTATTTCGGGCCATCTATGAAATGATGCCCAAAAAGAAGGACAACGAAAGGGGTCATTCGGCCCACGCCTTCAATGGGACTCCTACGTCGCGGAAGCATGAATACAAGGGTTAGCACACAGCATAAATCATATATAAATAACCACCACGAAGGGTGGTGCATCCATCCAAATACCAACGGCATAGAATATGCATCTAAACCTAAGAAAACACCCAAACCCCAGGTTCTACCCCGGCTCAGACTCCAGTGAGGATCGACTGACGGCTGGGCCTCAAGAGATCAGCAGACCGAGTCTTGGCATGGCGCTATCGGCATAGAACATCGGCTAGGGTTGACCACTCCATCCGCCCCTCCTGTGCACACTTTGCAGATGGGTCAATTCACGCTATGGCTTCGCTATAGCCTTCCGGAGACGCAGGTTCAAGGTATCACCCTTTGAGCCTACTCCAGGTTCATGACGCCTGGTCCGATGAGGCAGGTCGGGGAAGCGTCCCCTTCCAGAATCACAGTGGTTCCATGGGTGAGCTAGAGAATACGTGCCGCATCAGCGACCCCCGCATCCGTACCCGACTTACTCACCCTAAATCTACTCAAAGTGCAAGGTGCTCCATACGGATCACACCTCTACACCCAGGGAGTGTCAGACCCATACCCGGCCCTCTACGTGACCGGCTATCAGGCCTAGCCCACTGTAGGAGTCTCAGGAGCCTTGTATGCTCGTGCAAGACCCCACCCCTCATGTCACCACTGTGTTCCTTGTCTGGTGCTAAGCCAGACCATAGCATCTAGGACCCGGTGGGCTCTTGTGCACAGGCCGCAATATTGGGAATTACAGGGTTTTATCTAGGAACATACTAACGTATATGAGTTCAGAGGTCTCTACCCCGCCCTTATTTCCCCCATTTCCAGAGTGATACCATACAAAGAACTATCAATCCATCCTTTTTAGGAACCAAACCAGAATCAGAATATAAAGAGAACTTACCTTTACAATCAAGGGTTAGTTCCTACCATTAAAACACAGAGAGAAAGCATTTAACATCACAACAAGTGCCCAACAAGGCGCTACCTAGAATTCACAACTAAACTACTACCAACCGGTGTTTCTTTGGACCCGTTATCGTGGGGTGCTTCCATAGTCTTTGTTTGAAGGGTGGCAAAGAATGACTTAGGGGTTGTTTAGTGATTTTGGTGAGGTCAGCAACAAAGTCCTTGGGCCACGGCTGCTCCTTTGGCCAAAGAATAGATCCTTGGGCTCATTTTGCTCCTTTCAAGCCAGCAGGTCCTTGGCTCAGCTGCTCCTTAGGCTCACCGCGCTCCTTAGCCCGGCAGCTCCCTCTCCTCCATCTCCAGCTGCTCCTAATTCGAATTGGGGCACAAAAGCCCTAATTTGGGTGTCCAAAATGGAAACCATGCCTTGCCCAATCGATTTGGGCCAAGTGGCACCCCCTTGTTGGTGCTAATTAACTAATTTAGCTTAATTAGGGTAATTAGGCTATATACTTTATAATTATCCACAATGGATTTATTAACATAGCTAAATAAAACCATTGTGGTCGATGCCCACTTAGCCAATTACCCCCTTATGTCCTAGTGACGTGTCCCGGCGTGCATACGTATACCGTATGAATGCCTGGAATGTCACATTCTCCCCACCTTAAAAATGATGCTGTCCTCAGCATCAGGACTACTATTGTTGCAGGGCAGCACATCATGATCATCGCTTAGGAGTGTTAAAAGTGTGGAAGTGTCACTGTTTCATCTGTGGTGACGAGCTCACACTCTATCTATGTTAGAAAGCATTCTTTCTATAGATACAGGTAACTGATTATATATTAAAGACAGGTATAGATATAAAGAACTTCCATTTGTTGTTATATTATAATACAGAGTTATTAACCTCGCACTGATTAATAGAAAGTCATTCTAATCATATTAACTTTTGTGTGTATATGTATTATATTCTCCCTTCACTTTACAATTTCGTTTTCCTATTTTGGTACAATTTTAACAACTCATATATTGCTATTGTGAGTGTTTAGATGCCTCTGACATTTATAGTTACCCTTTAATAGAATTATATATTGTACCGTATATTCCATTTTGACCTATATACGTTAACGTTATCTAAGTCTCGTTATTCCCTTAGGAGTTTGTGTAAGACATACATACTTATCCCCTTCTATTATATTTGATTATGTGTTTAATAACTTGTCGATTATCTTTAATGTTTCCACAATCACACTTTCTATCTTTAGCATAGATTGCGGTCACATGAGGACACATATTAATTCATTGGTTATGTTTGTACATTTACGAGGACGTCCGATATTCTTATATTTGAATTACTTATTTATTTTATTGTTATTTTCATAAATTTATCACACATACACAGTGCAGTGCGGTGACGTATACATTCAACGTAATTGGTACCGCCCGGCCGCTATCCGATTTGCTATGGCTATGCAATCGTCTGTATCCACGGAAGGCCCGATTCGACTATGGTGTTCCACGGCGGAAGCATCGAAACCATCGTGGTGCGCCTCGAGCCCTGTTAGATGATGATAAGCGAGGAGGTCGGGCTCCTACTTGAAGTAGAAGTTGAATGTTGGGAATAAGGAGTGTTAAGATATCCCTAATTTGGATGGATACCGAGAAAATTGGTATGACGATGTTTGGTATCTAAGTGAAATCTTTGGACCTAAAAATTACGAGGATTGATGTATGATGCGGCATCTAGGTTGCTATTCAATGTAGAAGGAGACCGGATATAGCACGATATATCCGGTGGAGAAGTGGTTTATGATTATCTACTATAGACCATGTTAAGGAGGTACTATGCCAAAGTGGAAACTGGATTATAAGTACCCGGCTCGAGAGGGAAAACACTTTAAAAGTGTAGGTTTGATTAGGTGGAGCGGTGAGAGAATAATGTGTATGAGGATGTTGATCCATAAATTATGGATTATAAAATTACACATATATTGTGTTTGGTAAAGAGATTGATGTTTCGAGGTGTGAAACAAAGACGCAAGATTATAGGCGACTAAGAAGACCACGTAGGCACGTGAATACACTTAATAACGTTGGTCAAATGCATGATCCTTATGCGGGGGTGAAAATTAAAGAAATGGCGGATCCTATGTCGGTAGGGGTATGTAGACACCGGATAAGAGGCGGACAATAGTGTGGGGACGTAGTTTTCCCACAAGGTGAAGAAGAGCTGAGGTCGAGGCGACGTAAATGTGAATAAGCATTCCTCGTAAGGCTGGCCGGAATGGAAGACGAGAATTGCTAGCAAAGGGTGCAACCGCCCGAAAGCTACAAAGTATGTTGGAGCTCGCTGAAGCTTATTCTATGAAGGAAAGTTGACGTTGAACTAATGATACATTAGGAAGGCAAGTAATGTACCCACACGACAAGTGGGAGACAAGAGGTGCTTGAAAGTTGTTATAAACAATGTTTCAAATATAGAGAGTTTGGAGGGACACTTTGAAGAGACCAAAGCCTGGAATATGAAGAAGGGAGGCATCCAATGAACATCTCGCCAAGGAGGATGTGCTCTGGATTTGGTATCGTGTGTGCATCCCGAGGAGTAGTTCCGCGTTGGTAGATGTGTATTAGGACCATTTACTAGGAACATAACTAGAAAAAGATAGGGTATATACTAGAATATGAATACGGAGGTAATGAAGATAAGAATTCCTATAGTAGACATCAAGTATGGCCACTAGGAACTTAGGGTGGCATGTGCCCCTATGGAATTTATGACTAGAGCGTGAGGACCAAGGCAACCTAAGGATAGAGAGTCTAGAAGGTGTGGTGTGAAATCCACAGCATATATAGGAGAAGCATCTAGGGCTACGTCAACGAATCATATATGAGTCAAGAGTTAGGGTTGGTGCACACATGTTACTATATCTCATAATAACAACGTAGTAGTGGTTACAGGTTTGTAGGAAGGATTTAGTAGTATTACATACTACACTAGCGAGGATATCAAGGATGTCGATTGTGACATCCGGATGTATGTCATATTAAAAGATAATAGAATATTCGTACAAGGTGAGGAAATATTACTTGACAAGGTTTCTGAAGGAGCATAATGATATGCTTATATACGAGATATTGGGTTAGGTATGCTTTACGAGGAGGTAAGCATTCAAGTTATCCAGAATGATTAGAGTTGATTATCTTAGATACGTCATTACTAAGGAAGGCGAGAAAAGTTTAAATGAGTGAGAAGAGCTAGAGTAAGTCTAGCATATACGGTGATGTTACGTTCAAAAACATCCCGAGGATGGTTGGAACGGTATTGGAATAACTTAGATAATGAGAGCTTAACTACTCAAAGGTTCTAGATACCAATGTATTAGTTCAACGTTATAAGCTAAGAGCATTTATTTGGTTTTGGGAATGAAAAGATATATAAGAATATAAAGCGTCCACGATGGAAGATAAGAAGGAGTAACGATGACTTTGGCGACTATACCTTTAGGGGTAACCAAGAAGAGGCAGTACATAGGAATTCCAAGTCCAGATAAAATCAAGGCGAGGTGTATTGATCGTAAGCGGTTGTGGTTATATAGACCAAGTAGTCCATATAATCGAAGAGTTACCCTACACGTGGTGAACAATTCTAGGTATGCAGTAGAAAGGTGGAGGATCCGTTTCCTTGCGGCATAGACCGTTAGAGATTATGACTTGAAAACTCTTAAGAGGGTAAGGAATTGGATAATCATATGGCGGTTACTAAATCTAAGATTGAAACATTGGATTTTCCTATTAGAAGACCAGGGGTTTTAGTGCCTCCGCTTCATTATGAGGGAGCCAAAGGCGACAACATTCAAAGGGATCAAAAGTTGAGGTTGACATGCTAACTTAAGATAACTAGGTTAGGTGTGACAAAACATGGTAAAGCATAAAATTAAGCTGAAGGAACCTTTAGAAAAGGCCTTGGGACTGTGGTAGAAACCTTTGGAACTATGGCATAATCCCATGGGAAAATTATAGTTTATGTGCGGGGTTAAAGTACCATAAGTTTAAATTCAACCCTTTTAGGTCAACCCCTTAGGTTAAGATACTCCATGGTGGCATTACCTTTATTGGGTGACGTGTCGGCTTATTTATACATATACCATATAAATACATGGAACGTCACATTCACCCCCTCTTAGAAAATAATGATGTCCTCAAGATTGGGGTTAGTTAAACAAATGGCCGGTTAGACCAAAAACGCAATAGAAGGAAGTATCCTTAAACCTTCTTATGATAAGTATGTTAAATGCACCTTGGTGCTTAAACTCGCTATCTTGAGATCCATACATGGGCAAGTCCGCGTCGCGCTTCGGGCCACGCACATGTGAATACATCGGCATGTACAAGTCCAACGTAGAGTTGGCCCACGCCCATTTGGGAAGTAGGTGGTACAAAGCCACATCATAAGAACTACAAAGGTTACATTTCGGCTAAGTTAGAGCAGATCTCTAGCGGTGTGGGATGAGGATATATGTTTGTTATGTACATAGCATGGACACATCACGATAAACATGCCGAGAGGTAATCTAGGTGGTGACACTAGGAGAGAAAGACGGCGTATCCTAAAGTTCTTGATGGAGGGTCCGGAGATACGTTCGAAATGTGCAAAGGATGATCAATCCGTTGCATGCTAGGTATGATGATGTGGTAGTTTGCACTTGAAGTAAATGTCAACGGCCAATAGAATAAAGCTTAAGGTAGTGGGGTTGAGTAGTACAATAGTACAATTCCAGGATAGGTATCAAATAGGAGTTACATGCTAGAAGCTAAAATGTGTCTTGAATAGACACGTAAAACTAGCTTTCCCACATGATCCATACCTGGATCAGGCAGAGGTGACGCCATGGGTTTCATGGAGGTCTCGAACATGGATACAAGTCCGTGTTGTCTCAACATAGATAATTGTAGAAAGGCTCACAAAGTACAAGGCAAGCACCTTGTAATTCACGATTTATACGAAGGCTCACCCGCTCTTAGGCCATGACTATGGCTTAAATGCTGGATGCCAAGTCATTTGGAATGCCGTAATGACATGACATCATGACAGAGAAATGTAATGAGTAACATTTCCAGGATGTAGGACAATGTTGGATTATAACTCCCAATGATAGGTAGGTTTACAATATAAGGGCCATATAATAGTGGCTTAGAAGGCACAAGACGGTTAGCAGGATGACACGTAAAAGGAGTAATTGGATTGGTGACTCTACTGAATATAGATCACAACTAAAGGATGATTTGTATACGATGTGGCTGATGCATGATATTTAGCAATCTGGATAGATAGGTTATTACCTAACATGAAGGGTGGTCATTGCTAATATACAAAGGTAGATTTGCGGCTTGAAAGGCAGCAAAGAGCTGAAAAAACTCCTTAAAGATTTGGTGCATGGCTTAGGAAAAAGACTTCCATGTCCTAAGACAAGATGGTGAATTGAATTCACCAAGGACATTTTTAATAAATAGATAGATAGGTAGATAGCATTTAATGTCATGCCACATTGGCGGCCCCGAGGACATATGATGGACCCCGAGGAGACTTGAACACAATATCTCGAATAGAGGAGGCCTACCTTGGGGGTCTTTGGGTGGTACTGTCCTTTGGGACATTCACATAACCCCTTGGAATACGTAAGTTCATTTGTGGAACTTAACGCCATTTGGGGATTAAAGGAATGGTTGGAAATACTTTTCCCCAACCATATTTGGATACCCTAGAAGGAGGTGAGTAATCAACAAGGGTTGGGTGGCATTGGATTATGCGGAGAACAACTCTAAAAAAAAAAAAAAAGGTAGATTGTTGTCACTTTGACAAAGTGTGGTGGTGCAGATAACTACTCATAGCCATGTAGGCGGCGAAGTTTGGCACAAAATGATACCAAGGTTTGTACCCAACAAAAGGACTCATTACGTATTTCAGAGTATGTGCCATGATCTAGGGGAAGTGATCCGTAAAAGGAACAAGACCAATGAGAAGGAATATTGAAGGGTGGTAGGATCAAAGGAATCCAAACCGATGGTCTAGAGGGGTGCTGCATGGCAGTCCCTAGTCGGTTGGACGACAAAGAGATCCTTTCTCTGGGAACTGAGACGAGTCAAGGTTTAGACACTAGAGTGAGGCAACGTTAATTAGAATTATGTTTATAAAACATTACTTATATAACGTCGAATAAGGTCTAATATAAAGCATATGAATGTAGTATGGATTGAATTATGGCAAGGGCCGAAGAAACTGTGTTATCAAGGCATCTACCAAAGGACAATAATAATTAAAGTTATGGATCGAGGAACGCCGATAACTGGGCATTATTATTGTCGCCTAAAGAATATCCAAGGATATAACACATGCTGCTATTCTAGAGAGTTGCCCTGTCGTTAATTAAATTCCGGAATTAGTCCCACCAAGTGAGTTGATGTTATCATAACAAGTTGGCCGGACTTGCTAGATTACGTCGTGTCATTTGGTCGGTTTATTCCTAGGGGATACTAGCTTTATATATGGTTACTTGATTATCCGGTTGACTATGGCAGAGAAAGGTCGACTCCCGTGGCCATGGCGAGAGAGCTTGCTCCGGCGGCTATGGCAAGAGAGCTTGCTCCGGCGGCTATGGCGAGAGAGCTTGCCCTGGCGGAGTTGCTACCTCGACTTCGTGGGTTTACCAAAGGCACGGCTCTAATTTTAAAATATAGATGCATTATAAATATTAGAAAAAGGGTTATATCCCTTCAAGAAAGAAGTTGGCTTATTGGTGAGGGTGTTGGTTTGGGTGCAGAAGGTCGAGGGGTTCAAGACCCCATAGTACCCTTTATATAAAAGTTGCTATGCGAGAGAAATAGAGTACTATATGTGTATAAGAAATATATGAAACACATATGTTACATTCAAAGAGAGTTTGGTGTGGTGGTAGGCACCTAGGTTTGGAGTTCGAGAGGTCATGGGTTCAAATCGGGTTGAGGCGCCATAAAATATGTATATAAGAAAAATAATAAAATTTTTATACGGGCGGAAATACGCGTTTTATACTGGGTCGGGCGCCGACAAAGATTATCTGGCGTTTCTACCGCGTCGTGAGTCGATCAAAAGCAAGCGGCGCCGAAGTTGACTTTTCGGGCCCCTCCTTGACCATTTTCGCCGACTAACGACCGCCCTAGGGTATTTGGGGAATGCGCCTGGATCCAATGGAGCCATTTCGCCTTCATCCCAGCTACCTACAAAAGGTTATAGCCCCTCCAAACTTGGGTCCTCAATTAAGCCCTAACTTCTTTAAACCTAACCCGACGAGCTACGAGTTAGAGTTTGGTTGCTATGATTACGGTCAACCGTAATCATGGCTCGATACCATCAGGACGCTCCACGAATATATACGACACCCAGCCGTATACATACAGGGACTTTCCCCTCCCATGGCAACCCAGCTCGTTTTGGTCATGTTGGAGGCACTGTTGTACATGCTTTGTACAAGAACAAGATGGTTACAGGTATTCCCTCTCTGAAATGTGTCAAGCTTGAGTGTGCTGCGTGCCATCTCGGAAAGCAACCTCAACAGCCTTTTCCACAGCAGGCTATTCATCGAGCAACTCAATCTCTTGAGCTGCTGCATTCTGATTTGTGCTATATGCCTGATGTTTTACTAGGTGGAAAGAGGTATTTCTTGACCTTGATTGATGATTTCAGTAGGTACACTTGGGTGTATACTTTGCACGGCAAATCTGAGGTGCTTGACAAGTTCAAGGCCTTGAAAACAGCAGTCGAAAAGCAGACGGGGTTAGTAATAAAAAAGTTGAGAAGTGACAATGGAGGTGAATATGTTTCTAATGCCTTTGATGAGTTTCTCATGGAAGAAGGTATTGAAAGACAGTTAATCATTCGTTATGCTCATCCACAAAATGGTGTAGCTGAAAGGAGGAATAGATATTTGCTTGATTTGGCAAGATCTATGATGAGTCACAAGCAACTGCCTGAATCTTTTTGGGGAGAGGCAGTAGTGACGACTGCATATTTGGCAAATAGGTCGCCTACTAAGGCAGTCCAGGATGTGACTCCTTATGAAGCATTTTGGAGAATGAAACCAGATGTGTCTCATTTGAGGGTGTTTGGATGCTTGACTTATGCTTCCATACCTGCTGAGAAGCTGAAAAAATATGGGAAGTTGCATGACAAAATGCCAAAGCCATCTTCATTGGGTATCCAGAAAATCAGAAAGGTTACAAGTTGTATGATCCTTCCAACAAGCAGGTTATTGTAAGCAGGTCAGTTCAGTTCGTTGAAGATGCTGTGTATGATGGTATATCTTCGAGTGATTCTCCTGCAGTTCACAATGACAGCAGCTTGGATGTTGGAGATCTGATAGCAGCTGCTGGTAGACCTTTCTCTCCTTCTCCAGTGAACTCACATTTGTCTGAAGTAGTGGCACGGGATGATCCCAATCCCACTCGCCCTATGGTCCATGAGCAGGTTGGTTTCTTTCAGGGGGAGTCCAGCACATATGAAGGCTTCAGAAAGCACCTAATCCAAAGACACATTTAAAGACCTATTGTAGCACCTGCTATACCTTCTGTTGTTGAACCTAGGAGATCAGCACGTCTCAAGGAGAAACAAATTGTTGTAGAATCGGTTGCAGCACCTGTTGTACCTGTTGTTGAACCTAGGAGATCAGTACGTCTGATGGAGAAACAGGAGAAGTCTAATGGATCATGTAACCTTGCCTTAATGGCAAAGGTCCAGGATCATGTTGATCCACACACCTTTCATGAAGCAGCTAGTGATCCGCCGTGGCAGCATGCAATGGAAGAAGAATACTCTCAATTGCTGAAGCAAGGCACATGGGAATTGGTTGAACTCCCAGCTGATAAGCACGTTATTGGCTGTAAGTGGGTGTTTAGAACCAAATTTCATGCTGATGGGACAGTGTCAAAGCACAAAGCTAGACTTGTAGCCAAGGGTTTTGCACAGAAAAAAGGCTTAGATTATGATGAAGTCTTTGCTCCCCGTGAGCCGTAATGTCCACTATTAGATCAGTTATAGCTCTTGCTGCAATGAAAGGTTGGTTAATGTTTCAAATGGACATTAAGTCTGCTTTTTTGAATGGTGATTTGGAGGAAGAGGTCTATATGACTCAACCACCAGGATTTGTTGTTCAAGGGAAGGAGCAGCTGGTTTGTCATTTGAAGAAAAGCATTTATGGCTTGAAGCAGGCTCCAAGATGTTGGCATACGAAAATTAATGCTTTCTTTCTTGAGCAGGGGTTCAGCAGAAGTGCAGCAGACCCCTACAAATCACACGAAGGCCGAATGTGCATTGTGGTTTTGTATGTTGATGATTTGATCATCACAGGAGATGTTGATGTGCTGATTTTTACATTGAAGTTGTAGTTATCTTCGTCCTTCGAGATGACTGACCTTGGCCTTATGCATTATTGTTTAGGTGTAGAAGTGTGGCAGCACTCAGATGGCATCTATCTTTCTCAGCAGAAATATATCAAAGAAATGTTACAGCAGTATCGCATGCAAGATTGCAAGGCTGTGGCAAGTCCTTTTGATCCAGGCACAAGGCTTGAGCTTGATTTCGATGGTGAGGAGTGTGATCCCATACTCTATCGAAGCTTGGTAGGGGCGTTGATATATCTCACAGTCACTAGACCTGATATCTCTTTTGTGACGCTCCCTGAATATATACGACACCCAGCCGTATACATACAGGGACTTTCCCCTCCCATGGCAACCAACTTGCCATGAGCAGGGCCCTCCGTCTATTTCGGGCCATCTATGAAATGATGCCCGAAAGAAGGACACGAAGGGGTCATTCGGCCCACGCCTTCAATGGGACTCCTATGTCGCGGAAGCATGAATACAAGGGTTAGCACACAGCATAAATCATATATAAATAACCACCACGAAGGGTGGTGCATCCATCCAAATACCAACGCATAGAATATGCATCTAAACCTAAGAAAACACCCAAACCCTGTGTTCTACCCCTGCCGGACTCGGTGAGGATCGACCGACGGCCGGGCCTCAAGAGATCAGCAGACCGAAGTCTTGGCATGGCGCTATCGGGCATAGAACATCGGCTAGGGTTGACCACTCCATCCGCCCCCCTGCACACTTTGCAGATGGGTCAATTCACGCTATGGCTTCGCTTATAGCCTTGGGAGACGCAGTTCAAGGTATCACCCTTTGAGCCTACCTGTGTTCATGACGCCTGGTCCGATGAGGCAGGTCGGGAAGCGCCCCTTCCAGAATCACAGTGGTTCCATGGGTGAGCTAGAGAATACGTGCCGCATCAGCGACCCCCGCATCCGTACCCGACTTACTCACCCTAAATCTACTCAAAGTGCAAGGTGCTCCATACGGATCACACCTCTACACCCAGGGAGTGTCAGACCCATACCCGGCCCTCTACGTGACCGCCATCGTGCCTAGCCCATCAGGAGTCTCGGGGAGCCTTGTATGCTCATTGCAAGACCCCACCCCTCATGTCACCAATTGTGTTCCTTGTCTGGTGCTAAGCCAGACCATAGCATCTAGGACCCGGTGGGCTCTTGTGCACAGGCCGCAATATTGGGAATTACAGGGTTTTATCTAGGAACATACTAACGTATATGAGTTCAGAGGTCTCTACCCCGCCCTTATTTCCCCCATTTCCAGAGTGATACCATACAAAGAACTATCAATCCATCCTTTTTAGGAACCAAACCAGAATCAGAATATAAAGAGAACTTACCTTTACAATCAAGGGTTAGTTCCTACCATTAAAAACACGTAGAGAATGCATTTAACATCACAACAAGTGCCCAACAGGGGCGCTACCCTAGAATTCACAACTAAACTACTACCAACCAGTGTTTCGGCTGGACCCGTTATCGTGGGGTGCTTCCATAGTGCTGTACGAAGGGTGGCAGCAACAGCTAGGGGTTGTTTAGTGATTTTGGTGAGGTCAGCAACAGTCCTTGGGCCGGCTGCTCCTTAAGGCCAAGCAATATCCTTGGCCACTGCTCCTTGGCCAAGAATTAGTCCCAGGCCAAATTTTGCTCCTTGGCGCCAACGCTCCTTGAAGCCCAGCAGCTCCTCTCCTCCATCTCCAGCTGCTCCTAATTCGAATTGGGGCACAAAAGCCCTAATTTGGGTGTCCAAAATGGAAACCATGCCTTGCCCAATCGATTTGGGCCAAGTGGCACCCCCTTGTTGGTGCTAATTAACTAATTTAGCTTAATTAGGGTAATTAGGCTATATACTTTATAATTATCCACAATGGATTTATTAACATAGCTAAATAAAACCATTGTGGTCGATGCCCACTTAGCCAATTACCCCCTTATGTCCTAGTGACGTGTCGTGCATACGTATACCGTATGAATGCCGGAACGCCACATCTTTTGCCGTGGGAGGCCGAAAGCGCATTCATGAGCAATCCTAGGCAACAAGACCGAAGGTCGCTAAAAGACCGGCCGGGCATATCCAAGGGGACTTCACAGAAGGTCTCTTTTATCGAGGTCCTCGATTTCCGGTGAAAAGTCTTTGTTGATGCGCATCATGCTAATCGGTCATGATAGCGGGAGGTCCACAAACGAGGGATGGTCACGCTCATAGGGCCTAACGTCGGCCGACATGGTTGTCCAAAAGACTTTTACAAGTGTCAATCAGCACTACAGAGGCAGAATTCAAAGCACTCAGTGTTGGGATGCAGGAATTGTTGTGGCTTAAACACATTTGTGGACAGATCTGCAGGTACCTCCATCCTTGGCTATTATATTGTGTGACAACACAAGTACCATCCATTTTGCCAAGGATGCTAAGTACCACCCAAAGACAAAACACCTTGACACCCATTTGTGTTTTGTCCGTGAGCAGATCCAAATGGGATCTTCTCAACTTGTTCATTGCTCTTCACAGGATCAGTTTGCTGATGGCTTTACCAAACCATTAGTTGGATCTAAGTTCGTCAATGTGAAGGAGAGCTTCGGCATGAAGAAATTGCAGCTGAAGGGAGAGAAGGATTTCAGCTGATTTTCTTCTGCTTAGTCAGCAACATTTAAGGGAGAGTGTTGGAATATAAATATGCTGACTAAGCATAATGTGCTGAAACAGCAGTGGTTCAGCACTTAGCACACAGATGCTGAGAAGGTGCTGAAATGTACAGAAGGCAGCATTTTGTCAGCACTGAGCACCGACCCTAAATCAGTGCCGTAATTAGTGGGCGGTGGTTAAACGGTAGACTACTATTCTTAGTCTCACCAGTTGTATATATTGATTGTACATTATGTACTATGCAATGCTCAGAAGTAGAGATTGTATTTCCTATTGCTTTTCTCAATAGATTTGTTCTTGTCTTCTATTCTATCTCTATAGTCGATCTTGCGGGTTTGTGCTGGTTTTGCACTAGTTCTATCAGGATTGCTAGAGCAAAAACTGAAATGCAAAGAACTGCTACAGAGATCAAGACTCCTCTAGAACCGACTGAAATTTAAAGCTGGATTAAAATTTCATTAGAGAATTTCAATCAGCATGAAATTTCAGAAGAAATTTTCAGCTAACCTGGCGGCGCCACTCGCGGCCGCCGTTCGTGTTCCGTCAGGTCAGCTGAAAAATTCTTTCAAAAATTTCAAGCTGACTGAAATTGCTCCTTCCATAATAATGGCTAAACCACCCTGGCATTATGCTTTTTATTTGACCAAACAAAATATGTCTATGCCATTATCTTCCACTATACATCCGATTGGTACTATAGCAGGAATATTTATTTATTTATTTATTTAATAACTAGCTCTCTTTGGGCCTTGAAGGCCATGGAGCCTGAAACATTCAATGATTACAATGATAGCAAAAACGTGCGGTGTGTGTCTACTGCTTTGAAATATGTCTCCAATTCTGATGGGCATAGTGTGAACAAAGAGTAGAAGTCATGTGTCTGAATAAAGAATTTCTTGCGTACATCTTGGTATAC
Organism: Isoetes taiwanensis; assembly: GCA_021234155.1. Lineage (NCBI taxonomy): Eukaryota > Viridiplantae > Streptophyta > Lycopodiopsida > Isoetales > Isoetaceae > Isoetes > Isoetes taiwanensis. Next base: position 22,107,340 of record JAJEKV010000011.1, on the reverse strand, counting down.
CGGGCACACTGTGAATACATGGTTCTTATCTTCTATGCAATTCATGTCACATAATCTGCAAAGTCGGCCTTCTAATGGTATTTTATGCCATCTCCCCGTCTCTATTGCCAATCTGTGAGAACTGATTCTGTAGCATGCTATTATATGCCACAGAGATCTTGGTATGTTGGCATTCAAATATGCCTGGCTTTTATATTCCAACATGTGATTAGCATGTGCTCTATAATGCTGCATCTGACTGCCTTGAGCTGCCCACATACAGTCTATTGCCTGTCATTCTATTAGAACCCGAGCCTCTTCCTTGTTATTGGGCCAATTCATCTCATTTATACCCCATTTGCTCGCCCATATTCTCAGATCCTGTAACCAACCATTTTGTTCTGATTTTACCATAGCAACATGAGAGACCCGCTCTTGAGGTTGCCCGAATATAATTGATGGCTTCTAGATTTCTATCTTTTGTGGACATGGGGTTTAGAATTTCTATTGTAGATAGAATAGTTTGCTCTGTACTCATCACACGGCTTTTGTACTCTACCTTTTGTAGATAGAGCTTGGTGTGCCTTCAAATGAATTAAAATATAGTTAATGTGCATTATATGTTCATGCCTTGTGAAGGATCAATATATTAACCCATATATTATGTTCTCCTGGTTTCCTGCATTTATACAACAAAGCACGTTGGCAAAATTAAGTTATATGAACATTAAAACAGAATTATAGGGTCCTGCAAAACCCCAAATAGTCAATGAGGACTATTTGCTCTAGCCGAATACATAAGTTTTATTGTTGAAACAATTTTGTAATCATGGTCATCATTTCAAACTCGATCAAATTATATTCATCCGATTTGGATTAGACTCCCAAGGACTGGAAACCTCCCCCATTTTCTTCTATGGAAGCCTCCCCAGCTTTCGGCCAAAGCCTGGGGAGGTTTCCAATCTTGCTAACCTGGGGAGGTTTCCATAAGATTCCAAAAATATATTAATTTTCATATTTATGACAGCAGCTATTCATAATGAAGCAGACGTCCAAATTTAATCCGCTGATCTGTATTGCCTTTTTCAGCCAGACATGCAAGTTCTTGAAGTAGATTCCTGGAGCAGCGTCCCTCTTTGGCGATTTATGAGAGTTGTTTGTCTTTGGCAATATTTGATCACAGTTTATTGGTGGATTTGAGTTCACACCCAACACAAACCATTACACCCAACACTTTAAATTAAATTCCCCCTCACTCCGGGCAACGAGAGCTGTTGGATAGACATATTCACGACTTATTCTTTGATTTGGACCATTGATAACGATCCTCGTTTGTGGGGTATGCTCGTATAAGTTTTTTTTATACTGTATAATGAGTGCGAAATACTAAAAGGTTTGAGGCAATGTACTCAATGGTGTTGATTTTATGCATGTAATATACTGTTATTCTTTGATTTGGACTATAGATAGCGATCCTCATTTGTGGGGTATGGTCGTACAAGTTTTTTTATATTGTATAATGAGAGTTGCGAAATACTATAAGATTTGAAGCAATGTACTCAATGGTGTTGATTTTATGCATGTAATATACTGTTTTAGGGGGTATAAAGGGGCTCTCATTGCTCTACATCACCCCCCGTGTGAATATACACCCAAACCGAAGCGGATTTTAGGGGGAATTTAATTTAAAGTGTTGGGTGTAATGGTTTGTGGTAACTAACAAATTTTTTGGCCCCTTCGGGGCCTTGGGGATGGTGTAGAGATGGATGAAGAAAGTTGATGGATCCAACCAACCATAATGACAACATATCAATAGGGTCTTCGCCATGTGCAGGTGGTGGTTGTGCGGATGTTGGCGGGACTAATTGAACTTGATCTTCATTTATAGAGTTCTCTGGTACAGTGATAATGTTTGGATCAACATCACGTTGACTTTAGGCATCGGAGGAATGTCATGTGGAATTGATGGATTGGGAGAACTTATAGTCTGCATGAACATAAAGGAAAGAAACTGGTTAGATTGATATTAATTTAGAAAATAGAATTTTACTATTGAAATAAAATTGAATCAAATAAAAGCCTTTGACACTGATATGCTCTATAATAATGTTTTATTCACAAACATTTAGTAGTGAAATATAATTGAATCAAATAAAAGCTTTTAACATTGATATGCTCGACAATAATGTTTTATTCACAAACCATTGCATGGAAGACAACAACATCGACGTTACTCTATAGTAGCAATTGGTGAGATTCATAAAGAACCAGTGACACTTTCTGATGGGTTGCCTTGCTTTGGTTTAACAGGTGAAGAGAATTAGCCACTTTGGTGATGTGGAGTAAGTATCCTATAACAGTCAGTGAAGCAGGATCAAGGGTATAGGTTTTGAAGCAAGCTTCCTCTGTTAGCATTCCACGTCTTGTTACTTCAGCTATATCTATTTCTCTTTCACAATGAAACCATTGTTTATCAGTCCATATGATTTTAGATGTTCCATCTCTAGCTTAAAGGTAATGCATGATTCACCTTCGGGTTTGATTAAAGTTCCAAACCTACAACATAAATGCGTTCTTGTGGCCACTGTTTGACTGATCTGCATGACTCAGAAAAGGGCATGGAATAATCCGCCTGTTGTATGCACAAGAATCCATTTGTTGATTGAAGCTGAAGGGCTGCTATGAACAATCTGGCAGGCCAGGAATATCCAAGAAGTTGGAAGCAAACAGAGGGCCTAAACTCTAAACTCTTTTTGAATCTGCAACATATCTTAGAACAGACAAAGGGAAGGAAACAAAGGCGAGTTTTGCAGCATTGCATTGTAGAACCAGAAAACCAATACCTTGTAAAAAAAACCATTATGATAACTGAAGAAACATTAAAAACAAATACCTTTATAAGTGTGAACAAAAAATCCATCTCATGATAACCTTTTGTCAGCAAAAATCCACTCCGGCGACAAGAATCCAAGAGGGCAAGCACACATGCACATGCCCACTGCACATGCACAGTACATGCATGCGCAGTGTTCATGCACAAGCATATGCAGAGAAAGACACCAACCCTCGGATTGTTTCAGCCAATGAAAATCAACGGCCCATAAAGGGTGCACTCTAGAAATACTATTTAGTACACCCCAATGAATACAACAACGAAATCATAGAAAAACCATATGAAAAAAACGTATAAAAGTCTAAAAGTAACCCCCTGTTATTATGTTAGATATGAGCCCTTGATAATCGCCCGATGGACTGGAGGCTTGCAGATCACGCTTATAAGTGACCCATTGAACATGAGCAATTGTATCCGTACGTGTTTGTTTTGCCATGTTCGACCTGGCTTAACCTAGAACATGTATGCCATCTCTGTCTCTATTCTAGGTTAAAATATTTGCTTATTTTGCGTTGATCTCAGGGCACCTTATGACATATAGTTGTTCATCATTACTTAAAACTGTTTATCTATTTTGCAGGTTTGAAGGATGGAATGGAAGAAGCTTTTTTTGCAACACTGGAAGCATTCAAGTTAATATGCATGCAGAAACTAGAAAAACTTGGAGCAATTTTAGCTGTGTGTGGTCTTAAACTGTATCCATTTAGTAAAAGCCACAACTATCTAATAGTTAGCTCTTATTGAAGCTATTGTCTCTTACAATTCTAGGGATGTTGGTTTCATTTCTATTTGATTTGCATCAAGTTTATTCTTAGCAGATCAATGGGTGTATCAAGTTCATAAGGCTCAGTTCTTCCCTCTCAAGTGATGATTGATTTTGGAATTTCAGGTTGTCGGCTGCCAACATGGTCATTCTTTATTTGAGGTATAGATTTCCTCTATTCTTTCTTGAGTTTTTGTGTTCTTAGCTATGATTTGGAATGCCAATTTCAATTGCCACAGGGCGAGCCTATTTTTAAGGTTATAAAAAGTCAATGGCATTATTGTTGTTGAACTTGCCGCCATTCATTTAGTTGAATGTTCTAACAACCCATATGATAAATGGAAACCCAAATGGCAACTACAGGTTTCGAAGCATTTACTCCATCTGATGTGATTGCCAGACAAGCTTGTGCAAAGAAGGGTTGCACTTACTCTTGCACATCTATGCTCGCTTGATGACCAAATGTCTATTTTTATTGATAACAATGGTATGGTTTAGTATCTAGCCTATATATGTAATGCTTTCTCCTTGAAGGCCACTTGAGACTGTAGTTAACATTGATATTTGTGGTACCGTGCTCCAGGAATGGAAGTCCTATTGAAGATGTTTGGCTGTATTTCCAGTCCAAAGTTACAAAAGGATAGCACACTGGCACTTTGCACATTGTTTAAGAAGGCAATGGCTTTCTCGCCAATTGGTCCTACACCTGAGCCTGATCCACCACATAGAATGTATTGAATGCGCCAATACATAGAATGTGACAGATTCTCTTTATGTAGGTTCATCTTGGAGAGAAATTCATAAACAACATAATATTGTCCGATGTCACTTTTTGGTGGAAGGTGTGCCTCTTAATGGAATAAATTCTGATCAAGTATGATGCATTACGTGTTTGCATCTGCTCACGGAAAAACAATTTTGTGCACATAAATAACATTGCTGGCACCATCGAATGCATGTGCAATGTTTGGTGGCTACAAGGTAAGCTAAAGCTGAAATTGCTTTTGTTTTATGATCTTGTTCTGTGCCATTGAGGTCTGGAAATTCTTTTTGCAAAAAAAAAGAGGCAACAGGCATTGAAATTCCAAACATAAGCTGGAAGGCTTTTGAGCTGATGATGAGCTGGAAGGCTTTTGAGCTGATGATAAGGTACTATCAGAATTTGAAAATAATAGATCTGCCAATTGACATATGGTTAGGGATGCAATATAGCTGTTGACATGAATGTAGGGGAGGTTTTTGTCAACATGTCTTATATCAGAAGGCTTTTGCTACAGAATAGATGAAGCGTATTCTGCATGTGATAGCAAATGCCTTAGATGTTCTTAGTGATGAGTAGTGCCTTAGATGTTCTTAGTGATCAGTAGATTGGGAAAAGAAAAAATGAGACCAGCATTTCTTGTGGAAAGTAATTGCCAGTGAAGTGTCTATGTTAGATTCATCTACATGGACAATGTTGAAGTCACCTCTGATATTGCACAAGACCTCCTTTGTGCTGCTGATCAGTATCTTCATGTAGACTTGAAGAGGAGATGTGAAGATACTATAGCAAAGGTATAGTGGGGTTTTCCACCATTGCATGTGTGTGGTTTGTATTAATATTTATGATGATTGCAGGACTTGATTGTGGACAGTGTGGCCAGTGTATATGATCTGGCAGAGGCTTATCAAGCCATTTCTTTGCAGCATACATGTGTCTCGTTCATTCTTGCAGAGCATGACCAAATGTGCAATATGATTGGATAGGTGCGTAAACCTGTTCTTTCACAGAATGATACTTACTTTGTACCTCTTTGCTGCAGATATATAGGTTTGATTCAGAAAATCATTTCCAAGATTCGAGACTACCTGCAATGGATCTTCAAGCTACAGAATTTATCTGGATAAGTACAGGAGAAACATTTGCGCTGAACTATACTTTGAAGATGACAATCTGATGTCCTTGCAGATGATTTATTAGGAAATGATCATGTAATTTTAGATCGTCTTATGGAGGGCCCAGGCATCAATGTTCTTTGTACCGCAACAAAGGGAAGTGTTGCAGATGGGGACAATGTTTTGTTTATTGACAACTGAGTAAGTTCATAAATTTCTTGATTATAAGCACTGTTTGTAAAGCTGTGGAATAGTTCAGTGGTTGTCGTGTTCTTATGAGTATGGAATTGGTTGATTGACCCTTAGTCTATCATGGGCAGGACTACAAATGGGCATGCTTTTGCCTCAAAACTAACAACCATGTTGATTGTTATTATGAGAACTGTAGAAAATATTCGTCATTCATCAGGGTACAAAATATTGATGTTCATATTTCTGTGCAAGTGGTGATTTACTCATTGTTTTTTTAAACATGAAACAAATTGATCTATCAGTTTCTTTGTGGCCTCTTATGGATGAGGCAGCAATATGTTGGTTAAGAATGAGTTGTCTAATCTCTTTCTTTGCTTTGAGCTTCGAACCTATGATGATGAGCATAAAAGGACACAATTGTTAATGTTGTTCAATGTATGTGTGGCATCTTGGCTTCAATTTTTTTGTGCAACTGCAGACCCATGACGAAAAATTCGATTAAACAAGTACAAATTTATCTGACATATACCTACACTTTCTTGCATTTTTGCAAGTGTGCCCTGACATAGGGCAATCACCTTGTGAGATGCATAATGTGAACATAGATGGTGAATGATAGAATGGAAATGATAGAAACTAATATGTAAAGATGTATATGACATGTCATGACTAGACTGCAAACGATGTGAATGGCGTGTGATGACATGTTGAAGGATAGTTTGAGAATTGTGTGGACGTTTATTAACCAAATTTGGCGTATATGGAGAGTCAACAATGTAGTATATTCTAGGGCCCATTAAAATATGTCTAGAAGCAATAGTATCACAAAATAAGAAATTGGCACATGATAGTTTGTTTTCCTCTCCTAATTAGATTTTTAGACTCGAACTTAGAAATATATTATTTGAAGAAACCTATATTATCAGATATCATTATTGACATTCCCAAGTTCAAGATCCACAAACCACAAACCCAAAATTGCATATGAAGCATTGTTTTCCTTTAGATGCTCACATGCTTAAATCTACTATCTTTATTAGTTTCTGGACTTATACTTAGCAAAAAGCCCAGCAACGCTGGGCACTTTTTCTAGTGAGCAGAATAATGAAGTTTCATCACGTCTGTTGCGAACTGGGAACTAAAACCAAGACGTAAGAGGCACTGCTCCAGGAAACTCCAGTCAACACTGTCATATGCTTTTGCAAAGTCCAGCTTCAAGTATACAATGGGATAACCATGCATTCTAGCCCAATAGAGACCCTCATATGCTGCTGTCACATGATTCAAGATACACCGGCGAGGCAAGAAACCTGACTGTGTGGAAGAGATGGGCTCAGTAAGCACTTCACAAAGCTTCTGAGCAAAAGCTTTAGCAAAGATCTTGTACACTGAGGACAATAGGGTAATAGGGCACCAATCTGAAATGGAAGAGGGATCCTTATATTTTGGAATAAGGGAGATACGACTAGAGCTGAGGATTTTGTCCAGGGTGTATCACGATGAAAAGCAGGCAACATGGTTGCTACCAAAGCATTATAGTAGCCTCTATCATGTCTTGCATATGCTCTACCACCACTCAACCAGCCATTACACCAAGTAAAACTTGAAGGACCGTCAACTTCTATAAAGCCACAATCTTGCATTAAGCAGTGCCATTGCTCTCGTTCAAAGCCCTACACTATCTCTGCACCTCTGCCACATCTGTCTTGCTCAAGCTCAACCATGTCAAAATCACCCACCATGATCCATGCAACAGGAAAGCCTAACCTCAGTAATTTGGATCGCAAAGAAGCCCACAATGCGCCTCTCTGACGTGGTCGATTATGCGCATACACATTAAGCAATCCCCATTCTTGCCCCTTATCAAACCACTTGATTATGATCCACCGGCCAAATCTGTCAACCTAAGTAAATGACACTGCAATAGTCCTCCTCCATGCTGTAAGGACAGCAGCCTTTGCCGAGTCTGAGGTCACCACAAGAACATTGTATAGCCTATTGATTACCGCAGCAACTTTGTAGGCATCCTCTCTCTTGCATTTATGCTCTTGCAAACATATGAAGTCTGAGTCCCACCTAGCCAGGGCCATGGACAACCTGCTCCTTTTAGTGGGGGAGGAGGCAACCCCCCCGCACATTCCAGGAGATTAACTTCATTGATCAGGTGGATGTGGAAGATGTTCTAAGTCCATATCAACTTGTATATGAGACTCAGTATCCAGTTGATCAGCCCAATGTGGCTGCGATGCTATTGGATGTGTAGTAGCAGTGGTAAGGAGTGGTGGTTCAAGAGGGTTAGGAGAAGCAGATGCAGAGGGCTGCGGTGCAAAGCTATTCCTCCTCCGAGCGGCATTTTTCATGCGAGCAATGGATCATTCTTCTTCAATGCGCTCTTGTTTGTGTGCAATCATGTTCAGCCTCTCTTGCTGGTCAGAAGAAAGACAATTATGGGCTGCGGGGAGTGTGCCAGTGGCTAGGGCAGAAGACGAAGAAGGGGTGACGGCAAGGACTAGTGCAAGAGCGGTTGGAGTAGGGGTGGCAGCAGGGGAAGTAGAAGTAGGGGAGACAGAAGCAGGAGGAGGGACGGGAATGGAGGTTCTCCGCACACGATAGGTAGAGAAGGCCTCAACATCAGGAAACATATTGGCAAGCTCTAGGCCGTTAAGCAAAGATAATTTGTATTTAAAAAAGAGTGGACCGCTTTTAACAACCACAGACTTTGGGAGGGAAGCCTCAGCAGGAAGGGAAACACAAATACGAGGACCATTGACAATAGAATGAGCAAGGTGCGACCCTAATCCACTAGCAATTTGTTGGGGTGGCCATTTAGAACATACAAAAACTTTTTTTTTTTTTTTTTTGAAGGACGATAAGCTTTATTCACCAACTAAAATCCAGAGCAACATAAAATGCAAAGACAGGATTGTAACCCCAGTGGACAAACCGATCCAACTGAGCACAACCACCTGCCTATGCAAAAGAATGAATCTGAAGGTAAGTATGCCAGATCAGTACTTTCTTCTCTTGATCTAGAGAAGAACAATTGTAAGCCATAACAAGTTTATTTTGCGCCCACAGAAGAACAATCTCATCTGCAGTATCTACGCCCTTAAAGATAAACAACCTCCTTCTCTTCCAGATTGACCATAAAAGCCAGCCACATGCGAGATGAAAAGCTCGTTTCCGTAGTTTGGGCCAAGCATCAGGATAGATAGCAAGCAAATTGCTGGCTAGATCGAGACGTGCCAAATAGGGTCAACAACCAAGACCATGCCTGCCGAAGCCGCTCACACAAGAAAAAACAATGCTCAATACTCTCAACCCTTTGCTGGCATAAAGGACAGAGCTCTGAGATCCGATTATCCATTTTATGGACTAACCTATTGACTCTGAGGCATCTATGGATCACTTGCCACCACAAGACTACTACTTTGGGATGAAGCAGCTTATTTCATACCCATATCCAAACACTTTTCAATTGTGGCTGACGGACCTGAAGATGCCACCTATTAGATGGAGGCAGGATTTCAGAATGCAAGAGCAATTTATACACAGAAGACACAAACCGCCCTGGCTGGATATCCTGATGGCAACCCCATACGACTACCTCAATCTGTGGACCAGAATTCTGTGGCAACAATGCAGCAATATGATTCCAGATTACTCTGTCCCATCTGTACAACAAGAACTTTGTTCTAAATGCTTCCCATGACATGAGATGACCAGACTCATACCAAGCTGCAATAGTGCTGATACCAGCTGCTACCCATCGTCGTTGTGTCTTTGGATGAAACAACCACACACATTCTCTGGAGTGTCCTGCAAAGGAATCCACCTGAAGACATACCTCAGGATTAATATCGAAAAGAGACCTGACAGTGTCCCAAGCAGCAAGCAACCCCTTTAGAAAGGGAGAAGCATTAGGATACGGATGCATATGGTAAAGCAAAGCCCAAGGAAGGAGGGGCTTAATGGTGGCCTTATGAAATGGGAGACAATGCTGAATCGACTGCACCAACAACCTCAGGCCAGAGGAATCATCCTTACCAATGAAAATCCTCCAAATGAACTTTGATATCATCACCTTGCTTTGGAGGTGAAAATCCAACATACCAAGACCACCAGCTGCCTTAGGTCTAATGCATTTCGCCCAAGCTACCTTGACCACCGCTCCTAACTCATTTCCACCCCAAATAAAATTTTTGACGATACGCACAATCTCCTCCATCTTACACTGCGGAGCTAATAGAGCAGACGCCATGTAGACATGAGTATTACTAAGAACACATTTAGCCACAGTGATTCTACCGGGCATGGACAGTTTAGCTGTATTCCACCAAAACAAGTGCTTTTGCAACCCACTAATGATTTCATCCCAAGCATCTGAAGTAGAGACATGAATTCCAACTGGGATACCAAGCAACTTTGTGGTATTGCCGTGTATAAGAATCTTCCATGGATAGTCCAAAATACAGGGAGGAATGGGACTGTCCAACGTCCACAAAGTTGTACATTTTTGCCACCCTACAAGAACTCCCCGATGCTAAGGAGAATGTGTCTAATAATAGCTTAGCATTACGAAGATTCTCGGCCACCGGCAATTAGGAACAAAAAGTGTCATCCAAGATATTAGTTATATACCTCTTGAGAACCATCGTCCATTGGGAGGCCTTGAATAACGCCATCTTGGGTAGCCGGAGAAGAGCTGGGATAATACTTCGCCACAATTGTGAAAAGCAAAGGGTGCTAAGGGACAACCTTGCCAATTCCTCTACCCACTACAAAAATATCCGATGGCTCGCCTCGAAAAGGAGGATGAGATCTGGCTGATGTATGGAGCTTCATGACATTCCTTGTGAATGACTCCCCAAACCCAAGTGCAAGAAGACACTTCTCCAAGAAACCCCAATCAACACTATCGTAAGCTTTAGCAAAATCAAGCTTAAGATACACTGCTCTATGACCCTGTAACCGGGCCCAATATATTCCTTCATATGCAGCAGCCACGTTGTTGAGAATACAACGAGGAGGGAGAAAGCCAGATTGTGTTGACGAGATAGCGTCAGCCAAGATGTCTCGGACTCTTTCTGCCAATGTCTTAGCAAAGATCTTGAACATACCAAAACTTTGAAATTTTAGGAGTGTCGCGAGGCTCTATATTAGCCACAAGTAGGGATATAAGATTGCCACTTGTAGGGGGCTTTAAATTTTATTTTATCTTCTTTTTTATTTTTAAAGGGTGTTGGTATTTGTGCGAGAATGTCGCATGTAATGCTGCATGCAGCGTTCCCTTGTCATTTGTGGCTCCGCTTGGGGGACGCTCTGCATTGATTTTCAATTTTTGAAATGGCCGGAACCTTTGAATGTTGCCATCGCCAAGAGTTCGATGCTCTTTTCACTCCCTTCACTCCCTGCTGCGCTTTACGAATTTTGTACCTCTAGATTTTTTCCCTGCTCTATACGATTTTGGCACCTTAGAATTTTTTGGCCCCTCAGAATTTCTGGAGCTAGGCTGTGTTGAAGTGAGTATTCAAATCCGAGCAAAAATGCGATTTGCTGCTTCTCAACTTGCTGTTGTTGTTTGACAGGATTAAAGCCTTTGGATGTCTTCCTTCACTAAGATGGGAAACTCTTCTCTATCTCAACGTCTTTTGAGCCATCGTGCCTACCAGGAAAAAGCAAGTATCTTTACAGGCAAATATAGCAGGTAAATACAGATTTCGTTATAGGTTCTTGGGGTATTCTTATAGGTAGATGCAACAGGTTCTTCTTCGGATAAATGCAGCAAGTGAAGCACATACATCATCTCATGGATTATCATACTTTGTCATTATCCAGGTTCATGTCTGCAGTTTACCTGATCATTTTAGAAGCTCAAATGTCTTTCTATTTCATCTGCTCCTGCGCCTTACACTACAATCAAAGTATTTTATCTAATTGCTTCATTTGTGCTATGAGTTTAGCTTACCTAGCAGCACTCAGTCGAATCTAGACATTGATACGATTGTGGTGACTGAAATATGGAAATTGGTTTATCTTGCAGGGCTTTCTTGGTCAAAAATAGTAGAAGCCAAGGTGCCAGAAATGAAATTTGTGGTATAATTTTTTTTTTAAGCAACAAAATTCAAAAGAACTGGAAAATATGGTCTACCTCTTGCATGAAAGCTTGATTATATGGATTTCTGATGCTTCTATATGGTGTACTTTCTGGCTTGAATGGTGTATTGCAGCCTAAAATGGCACCTCAATTCTCTACAATAGGTCTAGGCACTCTCATTTAGGCCAGACATGCAGGTGGATGGTGGTTTGCATGGAAGTTCTGCTCAATAAATCTAGCAAGCTAAAAAATTCTGAAAGCCTAAATTGGAGTTGCATTAATGACTTCTGTATTCTTGGATTTTCAGGTCATTCAAGCCATTTTTAAAGCATTTAGGTCATTCAATCCATTTCATGCACAGTAAGTTTTCTAGATACTAGAATGTGAATAGCCCCAATATATCTCTGACATACTCTATGATCTTTGGATGCAGACGTAAAAAAGTGGTTCAAAATTTCTCTCATGTCAGCTTTACCATGTACTTTTACATCTCATTCGATGCATTTTAGTTGTTTAGGCAGAATAGCGAAGTGTTGATATTTACAAAGTGGCACCGGCATGCATGATAACTTAATTATTTCACGTTTAGATGCCGGTGCTTTTAAGTTTGCCAGTTGCAAAGTAATAAAACAGAAATTTAAACAAATAGAGCACAGAAAGAATGCATAAGAATTAAAGTATTTTTTGCAGATAATAATACAGCAAAGGTCAAGCCCACCAGAGATACATTTGCATTAAAGCTATGGATTTTTGTGCCATTCTATAACACATGGAGGGGATGATGCCTTTCACTACTGAGAAAATGCAATAAATGAATCGCGATTGAGTATTTCAATATCTGAATAGATTACGACTGTAGATAGAAATGTTAGATATTTGTACAAACTTTTGGCATTCTCTCTCTTTTTTTTAGTCTACAATCAATAAGTAGATGTTGGATTCCGTCCTTATCATAGGTGTATCTGCTTAAGGTTCTTGAGGAGATAGATAAACAGCTTATTGATGTCATCTTTGTGTGCCTCTGTCAAGCTATACATCCGAGGCTCTGAACTCATGAGAAGGAATACCTCTGTACATCGGATGCACTTCATAATCCATGGGATTTTGGATAGTGAGGGTCCAGATGATACGCCCATTAAAATTAAGGATGGTGACATGTGTGGAGAGGAGCTTCTGACATGGTATTTTGAGCACGCCTATGAATATGCCGTGAGACAGCATCAGGTCCAGCAAGTAAGTTATTTGTATGAATTGTTCTCTTATTTTACAGTGCATGTAGTTTTGATTTCTTGGATTGCTGTTAAGATAAATGTAAGTAGCTTGATCTTTCTTAGAACACCGAAAAAGAGATCAAGCTACTGACATGGTATTTTGAGCACGCCTATGAATATGTCGTGGGACAGCATTAGGTCCAGCAAATAAGTTATTTGTATGAATTGTTCTCTTATCTTACAGTGTGAAGGATAAAAATCAATACAATTCAATTGTCCCGACCTCCAATTTTCTTTTCTCTCTTGCCTCTCCAAAATCCCAAGCCTGCCCTACTGCTAGTTTTTTTAATTTCTTTTTTTAATGGATGGATTTAGAATAAGCATAACACTACTGATTTTTTAGCTATTTCCAGCAACATTTCTTTAGGGTTATGAGGGGGTTCAACCATCTAATTTACTAGATGGTTTCACAACCATTGGTTTATGTGGAAATGGGAATTCACTCCATTAAGAAATGAAGTGGATAGTGGAGATGCCATTGAGTAGCTAAGTTGCACAAGTAAAAGCAACTTAAATTACATCCAGCTTAAGCCAATACACCATGCCATGTGGTAATTATTATTCTTGAGAGCATGATGCTGAAATTGCAAAATGTCTTTTACTGCAGTGTTCTTGTTTACCTGTTGACTCTAATTACTTGCCTCTCAATTTGCATTGTTCATTCCTAATTCACATTTTGTTTCCTTTCATTCTGATACATTCTGGGCACTTGATGTAATTTAAGTTGCTTCCACATGACAAGAATGTCCGTTTACTGGAACATTCTTTTTCTTTCAACCATGATTTTGCCTAACAGCATTGGCATAGTTTCTACACCAAGAACATTCGCATACAGAAATAGATAACATAATAGACATCATTCGTCTATGAACCAAACCATCTTCCAGCATCATATCTACTGCAGTCAACGTTCATATTATAAAGGTAATATGCCAGCATATCTGGAGAAATGACCTATCAATCTTTCCCAATCAGCTATTGTCTTGTTTAAAATATTTTGTATGCTCTAAAACAATATTTTCGTATTTTGACTGGATTTTTCTCTGTGGCTATAAAAAGAATCTGGAATAAGAGGTTATCACTTTGAAGTCCACATAATTAATGTCATCGATTCGCGTAGCGAATCGACATTCTTGCACCAGACGAGCATGCATACATTGCATGCGTCGCATGCATGCATCACATGCATTTTTTGGCCGTTCATCAGGTTGGGGATCGCTACTTATTGCAGAGTTCTTCATCGATGTTTCATCAGCGCTTTTCCCTCAGCAGTATCCATGGCTCCCACCCTTCCCCCCCCTTAAAATTGTTATTTATATGTTCATATTTGTTATAATTGTCGCGTGGCACGCATGACCAACCCCTCGTTCGAGGTGTAAATGTTGTTTTTTTGTCACATGGCACGCGTGACCAGCCCCTCGCTTTTTGAGGTTTTTTCTCTATTGGTTTTTCTGTTGGTGCTGTGCAGGTCCAGGGGTGATGCGCGACTTCGGTATTCTCTGTGCAGCGTGGGTTTTTTTGTGGGAACGTTTAGCAGCCATGCGTTGTCCAAGCCCCTTGCCGAGATTCTATCGCTAGGGTTTTTCCTCGAAAACCCGAAAGGGCGGGGTTTTTTAATCCCGGCGATAAGCTCTCGGCAGGTACACTAGCCAACATCTGTAGCACACAATTTTATTTGGGGTCCAGGTGTTATAACTGGATATTCCCTATGTTTTTCATTTTTTGGGTAGCCTGCGATGTGCAGCTACCCACCCTATACCATTGTAGAAAAAACTGCTGAGATGAATGAACTCTCAGCAGTATCCATGGCTTCTATTCCTTGATCTCATGCGGAGGAGGGGCTTCTTCTTGCATGAGCTACTCTTTCTTGGCCATTCATATCCTTTCTAACCTCTTCTATCTTTGCCCTTTTGTCCGGCATGGGACAATCTTCAACCTTTCTCCTCGGATCTAGTATTTGAAGTTCTCTAGTATCGGGATGTTGTTGGTTTCATGCGAGTCGCAGTGCAAGAATGGGAAAAAACTCATAAACTTCTATTTGAGAGGCCAATGCTTTATCAAAAAATTCTTACGTTCAGTTGTTAAGTAAACACCATAACAATATTTGAAGGGCAAAAAGCAACTCTTGTGTGTTAGCACATTGTTACTCTCAGTTCAGTGAAAGGAATTTATTTTTGAAGATTTTGATTCGTTTCCAACCCTAGTACCTAAGCCTCATACTCGTTGGGGAAATGACAATTCAACAAAATGGTCAAGTTGCCTCCATCACCAAATTGGCCTTTAGGCATCCCCGAACCTCATTGAAAAGTAGTCTGGCGATGGGTATGGGATAAATTGCTCCATCATAAGATGTCTATCTTATGGTGGTAGATCATTCATAGATGCGTGCGGGTAAATACTGTCGTTCATAGATTTTGTCCAAATGTCTCTGTGATCTGCCCTCTCTGCATGCAGAGGGATGAGACATTTGAGCACTGGTTCTACTTGTGTCACCATTCAGTCTGCTTAGCATTGGCCCTTCTTCATTATGATTTGAATAGTCAGCAGATCCTATTGTTAGTCTATCCCAGTTCTTTGGATAAGCTGAAAGTGACATCCGCTTGTATCATTTGGTCCATCTAAAAGAGACGAAATCTCTTCATCTTTAAAGGACAGGTCTTTCCAGATACTCAAGTGCTTGGTGACGCTCGTAGTCGTATTGAGAAAGTTTATAAATGCTTTTCCTTAAAAGATGACATCAAGAGTATCATTTTGGAGTGCTATCTTCATATTCATACTTATTCATAATCAGCTCTGCTCTTGATGATACACGAGAACAAGAATTGGAAATAATATTCAAAATGTAGTTCCACTTACAATCGTGGTATTATAAGCCTTAACTATATTTTATCTCTTTGAAATAAGACTGTATTATACTTAACCTTTTTGGGAAATCTACCAAGATAACCTTAATTGTTGACTTAATTCCCAAAAAGATCACCATAATTTTTGAAATTCCCAAAATGCCCTTAATTCTTAAGTATTCTTAAGCTTCTTGGTCATTTTTAATACAAAGGACTATTTGGGGAAATACTTAAGAATTAAGGGCATTTTGGAAATTTCAAAAATACGAAGGGCTTTTTGAGAATTAAGTCAACAATTAAAGGTTATTTTGGTAAGCTTTCCTATATTTAACGAAATTTATTCTGTAGAATTCTATTCTGTCTTGAACAGTTCTGTAACAAAATAAGGAAGGACAAAGAAATATATAGGACCCAGTCAGCTTCAATCCCTTAGCAGATAAGGGTTACTAGAACCCCGATTCCAGTCAAGAAAACTCGACTGCAATAGACCCAGCAACTAAGAACTGCACCCAACGACCTGATTAGGCCTGTTTGCGTCGGATTTGCAAGCGAGGCAATCTGTTGTGCATCGTATTTTCAGACTCCCCTTCCGGCTGCATGTAGTAACCCATAAGAATAAGCTTTGTAATAAGAATAAATTTTTACAAACAAATGATTAAGATAAAAGAAACCCCATTCTGTCAAATCCCATTCCCTTTTCTATGCTTAGGCAACCACTTCATTTTCCCACTACATTAAACATGCTCTTTCGCTTCTGTTTGCAGTTTTATTTTATTATTATGTTGTTGTTTATGCTTTCTTTAGTTTAACTTGTTCCTACAAAGTTGGTTATTTTGACACGCCTCTTCAATTTTCATGCTCCACACACTCAATTTACACAACACTCCATTCATCTTCAAGGAAAAGACATCAAGCATCCCACTTAATAGACCAGTTACCACTCAACCAGACTATGATTACAAGCGCGCACAAACTTCGCGATCACACACAATGCTGGCAAAGCAAGGAGTGAGTTCCATTGAAATTGCAACATATTTATACATTGTTCTTGTGATCTTGGCTAGTAATCCGCATTAATTTAGGCCATCCATGTGTCTCAAAAGGTGAGCACCATAAATAAGTCATAGATGCAAAATAGAGTTTGGGCATTAGGGTTTCCAAAAGAGTCATGACCATTTAAGTCTTACAAACACTTGGGTAAAATTACATGTGAAAGTAGGTTGCCAGCTATCACCATTTGAATCATAGGTCCATTCTCCTTTTCAATCTTAATCCTAACATTGGCTCATATGTGTCTAAATTCATGATATCGTGCATAATTTAACCATTAATCAATATAAAAAACTGTGCAATTTTGCCCCTGAGACAATCTTCCACCTATAGGGTCACTAGAGAAAAGCCAAATAAAGGCCGAATCCAGATCGCAAAGTAAATATTTCACCCGACGTAATCCAAGTGGGGTCCAATAGATTAAAGCTATAAAAGAGTTTGTGACTTCTAAATTAATGCAAATTAAATACATTGATTTGGAAATGTCGTGCCACTTGCAAGTCCCTTATGTACACCTAACTATGCAAAGTCCTATGTAAATATAGAATAGAATAGATTTTTTAACGTCCACAAAGACCAAGAGGCCATGGGACCCATATAATGCTACTAGGATTAAGAAACCCCTACCTCGAAAGGTTTTCAAGGGAAGAACCTTTGCAGTAATGATAATATTGGCCTAAAGAAGGTTAACATACTTGCCAAATTAAAGAAAATTATTTTAACCAACGTTATATACCAAGAAGCATAATTTGGAGTCTTCTAATGCGTAAAAAACCATGTTGCCACTTGAAGATTATATTGAAGAGAAGGAAAGCGTTGAACATTAAATGCCAAATATGAGGCGATGATTGCTTCTATAACTAGATGATGATGAATAGAATGATATTCAACATAATTTTTTGGATGCGGATTTCATGACAAATGAATAGAGATCATATTTCATTTCTTGTGTTCTGACATATTTATCATAGTTTACATCTTGCTTGAAGCATATGTATCCCCTTACGCCGTACAATATATATTCTTGATTGCTTTTAAGCTTGAAGTTATGTGAGAGGAGAAACAGATTGTAGTAAACAACACCTAAAAAAATGCAAAAATTACTACCAACCTCTATTTCCCCCTTGCAATGGAGTTGGTGAAATAGGGTCTCTTCAAATTACAAAACATTTGGGATCAATATACAGGGACGCGATTGGATAAATAAGAAAGTCTAGATGCTTAAGATATTTGTTATATCATTAGATTATTGAAAGAACTATGAAATAGCAAAAACTACAATAAATACTATGCATGACGATTGTTCTGATGAATATAGGAAGATAGTCAGCATAATCATCAATAAATTAGTAAGACTATTCTTTAGACAATTAGTCAGTCATTTGATCAAACAGATAGTCAGCTTATTGGTCAAACGATTAGTCAGCAAAATCACAAGAGACAATTCGTCAGACTACTCATCACTTTATTAGTCACATTATTAGACAACTCATTAGTCAAGCTACATGTCAGTTTGAACGTTAATAAATTCGTCAGATGCTTATTAGTCAATTTATTAGTTAGAGTTTTCGTCAGAGTTAAACGTCAATTTGTTAGTTTGATCAACCCCCACTGTAATCGTCATATATACATTTGACAAATTGTTTTGGACCTTTTGACGATTTTACTGACGTTTAGCAGTCATTCTTTTGTAGTGAACCACGAGTCTAATGCCCCTATTCCATAAGTCTAATATCCCTTTTGGAATCCAACCCCAAATCAAGAGCCAACAAGCGCACTGCGTTCAATGGTCTATCTAAGCCAATAAGTGCACCCGTCCACTGGTCTATTTATACAAGAATCGGCATTACCTTACTAGTCGTGACCCCATTTGCTTCCGTGGATGATAAAGTTCAATTCAATTCAATTTATATTGCATGATGTCTCCACAAGGACTCAAATCCAAGGCATATAGTGAGAAAAATGGCGCCAATACATGTAAAATATCATATATATATTATGCCATACATTAACAACTTCAACCATTGCAAAAGGTAATTGGCTTTAGTAGGTTTGTTAAACGTGAGGTTCTTGGCATCCATCTTGGAGCAGCAGTCCATGACTGTTGGATGCTCGAAATGCTGCCTAAATGCTCATGCACAAAAATCAAGAAAAGACAGAAGACAGAAGTACGAACAAAATATCAAGTGATCCATAGCTCAAAAGGAAGTGCTCCAAAAGAGAGCAAAGCCTGGTACACAAGAGGAAATGCCCTCTCTTTAAATGCTCTCCACAAGTAGCAAAGCAAAACCCGTAACCCTAACCCTAATCTAACTCTAGATCTAGCCTGAAATCTAGGGCACTAATCAGAATGCAGTCTCATTGCTCTCCACAAATAGCAAAGCAAAAAACCTAACCCTCACCTAACCCTAGATCTAGGTTGAAATCTAAGGCACTTATGAAAATGCAGTCTCACTAGAACACGTGGCCTATACCTAATATGCTCGTGTTAACCTATGGAACACGGTTATTATAGGAGCTCCCAAATAAGAAAACATTGTTTATTGTTGTATTAAATTCTATTCTTCGTACGATGAAGAAGATACCCAATGAGAAACTAATAGATCAAAGCACTAGAAGCTTCACATACAAAGGATGGTACAAAGAAGGCCACATCTGGGCTAATATATGGAGCATTGCTTTATACATAGGCATATTTCTGATGAAGCATTGCTTTATACATAGGCATATTAATCATGAGTTATTGAGTTTCAATGCATTGAAAAGCCATGGGCATATGCACAAGGAAAATGGAGTATTGTCAAAGATAAATAATTCGATGCTCATATATGCAACAATCCTGTGGCATATAGGCACCAAACCTGTAGGACGAGGATCTCCTTCCATGGGATTTGGAAGGTATTGCACAAAAATTTACCAAGTACGAGCTCAAAACAAGGACATGGATGCCATACCCATCAGGTCTCACACATTACACAACACTTGAGAAATGTCCAAATGCCTCTTCAATTATCCTCAAAGGCCGTGGTGGACAAGCGAAAGTATCTTTTCCATGGTTAGAAAATTACAATGAGAGACAAAAAGAGGACATATACACACAGTTGGATTATCGTGCATTTCGCCACCCAACATTGAATTCAAAACCGGAAATTTTTCTCGATATCACGTCATGCCCATTTATATGTGTATCAGAGCAAAGCCACAAATGAAATGGCCTCCCAACCATTGTATTTTGTTAGAAACCTTACTACTTGCGGGACTCTTCAATAGTTTTATAAGATTTATCTAAGGTTTAAAGATGTCAGCTGCCGTAATTTAGCCAAGACAAATATGGCTGCTGATTGCTGAAATTAAAGAAGTTACAAAATGCATAGAAAAGAAATATGCACCTAATTTTTCAAGTATTCTGCGCAAATGGAAAGGATGGCTGCGGGAAAAGAAGGTGACAATTAAAATGAACACAATCTTATGCATAGCCAAAACCTGTACTCTTTGTCTTCAAAATTGTCATACATTATCTCTCTATCAAAGTAGCCTGTTTTAATGACATATTCACTCCACTGTTCTCCTCATCCTCAACCTCATCATCTTCATCTTCGTCGTCTTCCTCCTCTGCGAGCACATCCTCATCTTCCTTTTCTTCATCACCTTGTGTTGCTGCATATTCAATAGGTGGCACACTGTCTTTGGTTATGGCCTTTTTCTCAGTGATTATCATGTGCCTTATTACTCTTTCATCATTTTGGAAAAGAGAATTTAGCTGATTTATAGCTTGGCAACTGAGTTCAATATTCATTAATATATAATTTGCTTTCCGAGCTTTCTTAATTTTGTATGCCAGCCGCCTCATGCCCCAATCATTCAACCTCCATATCTTACCTTTGTTTTCTTTGATAAAATCTGCAATGACAAATTATTTATTGTGAACATATTCAATGGCAGGTAGCAATTGGCCAATAATTGAATTATCATACCCTTAACCTTCTGGATGACATCAGGAACCTCTGAAACATTATCTTCATGTATCAAAAACATGATTTCATAGTGCCGAGCTGTAGGACATGGAAAACTACAGGTCAATTCCTTTTTCTTTATATGATCAATAAACAAGATAAGGATAAGCCATAACCGACTAACCAGTGTCAAGGTTGAACGAGCTTTCGAGTTCAAGGTCAAGAATTGATTGAAGGCTGTCTGCATACGAAATGGCCAAAATGAGGCAAGGAGGTAGAAAAATTCAAGCATATAATTTTATTACCTTTATCGAGCTCTCTGAAATCAGGAAGAGCTTGTTCTATAATTTCAATGTCATGCTGTCTCTTTAGTTCTGCTTCATCACCCTTTTTTGCAAAAATCTGGAGAGAAAGCTATGACAATTATGGCTACAAATTTTCCAATAGGAAATAACAAAATAGAGAAGATTTTATTTTTAGTCACTGCACGAGCATCCTTGGTTTCACCAAAGATTCCTTAACTTCATTGATGTCTAACTAGCCGTGCCCTTAGCAGGCTAGGAACAGTAAATGGTTAATAAAAAAGTGAGACTGTCATGAGAAATTAAGCACCTATTATTTAGAAAGAAGACTCACATTAGCTTCATGTCACATATAACATTTAATTCTGGTAGAAGAATCACATGTTTGCAATTTATTTAAATTGCTAGTGTAATGCACATACTACGTGCAACATTTCTCTGCCTGTGACAGAGCCTTGACAGAAAAAAGACCCATCTGTGTCTTTTTAGCAACATTTCACTGTGAATTTGTCACAATTCTTACTGATAATCTAAAATAAATCCAAGCCAGGGATGTGTGTATAACCTGCCATCGCTTATGCGCTTGTTGAACTACTAATTGTCTCTGGAACACCTTGAGCAACAAGCTGGATTGGCCAATTTGTCTTGTGGCTACAACATGAGCTTCATTTAACAACATTGAATAAATGATTATACATTAAGGCCTAAAAATAAACATAAGCTAAATTTAAATTAAAATGTCTACACTTTATAACTGCTAACAGTGGAGCATTAAATTAGAGGAGCAAAAACCCAAGAGTAAAGCTAAAAACATGCTTCTAAACCATGCCGGAAGAACAGGAATGCAAGAAACTGTACCTGGAATATATACACGGTTGCAGGCGTAAATAAATCCAAGGGCTGACTGCGAGGGTACGAATGTGTGGAGCGCCATAGCCATTACCTTAAACCCATAAACAAATTCCACTAAGGGTTCTTGCACACCAATGGTTACATTATCTTAAATTTAAAACTTAAATCCCCAACAATTATACTAAGTTAATGCTAATATAGTGGACGTTGCACACCTCCTGTTAGGAAGGAGGTAGTAGCATGATCTAAAACCCCATCTAACAAGATAAAGCCTTAGTATAGAAGCACGCTCTCTCTCTTTTTTAGAAAGGTACAATGCCATGATCTCTGTTCTAGCCTTACCTTCAGCATTTGATAAAGACCTGCTAAGCACTGTTTGGTTGATGTACCGAAAAACCCAACTGGTATCCGTTTCCTCCACTGCTAGAATTAGCCATTGCTGCTGCTTCTGTTTTTCTTCCTTTTTTTTCCTTTGCCTTCAGAATCCGGTCCCATGGGTTGTTTTGCCTTATACACATAATTATGCTGTTGATTATAATCTGACCAAGAGCCGTATACAAGGTTTTGCTTTTCAGAGAGAACCCAAGGCTATGCAAACGAGTCAAATGAACCCAAGGCTATGCATAACCAAAGTAGTACAGACCTTATTATTGACAAGTTTAGCAGGCAAATCTAACCATTACAACTGACACTCATATGCAGTCATACTGAAGGAGGCTTTGAGAATAACGATCTGAATAGCATAGAGGCAGGATGGCAGGATGGTTCGTTTCATTCATCTCAGAATTGTTCCATTCTTGCAGAGAGACGCATACAGACAAACTGGCTGTTACAATCTGCTCTGTGAAGGCTTTGTGCAAACCAACAATAACATTGCTTTGGGTGGATATCTCACGTCCTCTACTGCAGTCACTCAGTATGAACTGCAGGAAAAGGCAAGGACAACTCTTCTCTGCCATGCCACCAAATTGCATCCTGCACATGCTTGTTTGATTTACAAGTCATAATCCTGAATTGGGATCGAATACTCTATAGTTTTCAATGCCATTTATCTATTTGATTCTTTGGAGTTAGAACACTTGCAGACTTTTAATTACAGTAACTGTCTCCACAATACTAAATTCAACAGGAAGGACGGGTCTTTATTTCTACCTAATAATACAACTACAATCGGGAGACTTGTGCTCAGGATGATGACAATGAAATTGGAAGCATACATTAGTTTGGACTACAAATGTTCAGGGCCACAATCATTTTGCAAAGCATAGACCAGAGCTGGCTAAAAAAGAATGCACGTCTCTGTCTACTTCCCGTTCATCTATTTAGGGCATTTCGAACTTCTTTAGTTTGCTCATAACAAATGCTTAAAAGAGATGACATTTCTTAGACCCTCTAGCCTTAAGCTAAGTTTTGAAATTTGTATACTCTGTTTATTTTCAAAATCTGTAATTTCCAAAATTTGTAAGCTTGAGTTGCTCTGAGAATAGCAAAATTTGTGCTCCTTCTAGATGCATCCTCTGTTCTGCCCTATCCCCTGTTGGGCCATTGCAAAGATGTATGCTTTTTTATGGGCTTTTTTATCGGTTGCTTTGCCCTGAATGCATTCTTGACCACTGGGCCAACCCACAGAAGCATCACATCCACTACAACCATCGAGCCTATCCATATCCATATTAATGTCTAGCAGCTGCTAGTCTGCTAGTCTGCAGCTGCTAGTCTGCTAGTCTGCTAGTCTGCTTATCTTGTGTTTTAGAACAGGGTTAAAGTTAGAAAGGCTTAAAATAGTGAGTGTAATCTGGGCAAATGATGCACTTAAAGTGCACTGAGAGAAGCAAACTAACCTGCGAAAGTGCAAGAAAATGCAAGCCGAAAGAAAATGCAAGAAAACTAACCTGCGAGCTGCTGGCAACTTCCGAGATGCTGGCTCCGACTGCGACCCCTGATGCTGTTCTCCCCCTCAGATAGTTTGCAGGAAGCAATAAACTTGATTGATCCAATGCCTCTCTATCCTAATGCTGTCATCTAAAAGGCTTTTATTTCTGCTTGTAATATTCAGAAGAATGAAATATTGGCTGAGCATGCTGCGAGATTAACTATAACCTAATAAACTACAAAAGGCGTTTGTTTATTTACATGACATCTTTCACAACCACATTTCAAGCTAATGATGCTGCAACTTTGACCTTGCTAGATGGACCCTCTGGTTTCAGAAGAACGAGGGACCAAAGGACAACGACGTTATTCTTAGTGCTATAGTTTTATGATAATTATTATGTGGCAATATGCTTCACTAAAAAAGGTGAAAAAATAAGTTGTTTGGATATACATTGAATATACCTGTTGCAATCTTTATATTCAACAATGTAATGTATGCATATATGTTGCTATGAATTTGAGAGTGTGAAAGAGACAGATATTCTTCACTTTGAGTTGTTCCTACAATTCCTTCTCCGAGATGTGGGATGTAGATTCGGATATTTCCAAATGGTGAAACAAATACAGACTGAAATTCCAACAATTAGAAAAGGCAAACGAGGGGGTTAAACCATGAAGTAGTGAGTAGATCATTTGAGATAGTTGGCCCTCAAAAGTGTAGATACATTTTCTCATCATTTCTTTGAAGACAAGACAATTCATTCTTATGTGGATGGAATAGTATGTTACTTGGACTCGAAGGAGGATCCTATGCCAATCTGCCTGGTCGTATGTAAGTGGCATATATCCTGGCTCTCAAACTCTTTTATAGAATTCAAAAAGTTTCTCTCACTCTCCGGGGGCCCCCGGGGATGGAGTTGGTACTCTCGCATCCGTAACATAAAAAGTTAGAGAGCAAAAAATGATTTAAATATCAAGTTATTTCACAGAATGCCACTCTTATATGTTGGGCTCACAGCATACATGAGTGTCATTCCGTGAAATAACTTGAACTCTAAATACTTGTTAGAATGTCAATACTAAAAAGATGAAGCTAATAATCATTGCTTGCTTTTTAAAATATCCATTTTTGGAAGTGCTTTGTAGAAAAGAATGCAATCATATATGTGACCGTTGAAGCTTTTAGTACTAGGTGGATAACAATCACTTTCAAGGATTAAAGGTAGGATGTGCAAACTTACATGGATGAGGATCACCCATTCACTGGATTGCATATATGTGTAACTCTCAAGTTGCATTTCACAGTTCACTCTCTTGGTTTATGCTCTAAGATTTATTATTAGTTAAACCTATATCACAAAAAATAGTTCGTCGCGCAAAACGTATAATTATATGGCCATTTTGCTATGGTTTGCATATGATTCTGTTGCTCTATTCTATTTGTGTGAGGGTATGCCAGCAGTATTTGTAGAGTGCGTGTTGTATTTCTAGCTAGTTTGCACTCCCAACCCGTGGTTTTAGCATGCACGCGTGATGCATTACATGCACACAATGCATGCACACAGCGCATGCATACCACGCAATGCATGCATGTTGAGTCCTTTTAGTAGTAAACACCGTGCACATTATTTACTTTCTTTTACGGCCATATAGTTATTTTCACATAAGAAGCATACAATATTCATCTTGACTATAAATCTGCAGATTAGCTTTGTTTGTATGAGAGCCAAGATTCACAATCCCCAATTCATATAGATATAGCTTATTATACTCGAATAACAAGCTGTGATACTGTGCTCACGTAGGCAGCAAGTTGCAGTACTGTGTTTATGAACATTTCGTTGCTTTTGCTTGTCTTTTAGTCCTTCAAAAAAGAACATAATGATATACCTCTCAAAACATATTTTGCAAGCCTCTTCGTGATGTGCATCCACTTGAAGAAAGCTTTGAAGTAAGTTTTGCCGAGTATGGTTGCATAGTTGTGATTTGCATGTTGGGCAAGGGTTATTCCATAGAAGATCAAAGTTGCAAGTTGTAATAAGCTAACTTGTTGCCAATGGACAAACTACTTATATGATGTTTTGAAATGTCTGCTTGTAATATAATTTCAATTTATATCCTGAATACATAATATTATTATGTATATACAAGTATTTGTACTATGAGGGAGTGTATAAAGTCAGATGTACGTACATAGGTTTTCCCGAAATCTATTAAGATTCGTCAAGATAATGCGAATATTCTTTAAGATTACACAAAGATTCACTCGAAAGCACACCTAGTGTGAAGGATATATTTTGATATCTTTAAGATCCCCCTAGAAAATAATGATAAAATTTATCCTCCACATGCAAAGTTGAACATATGTACGTGGCGAAGTATAGACTTCCCAAGTTTCTATAAAGTTTCTAAGTTTACCAACATTCCATTAAGACTACCCAATATTCTACAAAGATTCTTTGTAGCAATCTATTAAAATTCCCCAAAATACTGTGAGTATTCCTTAAGATTGTACAAAGATTCCCCGAAGAAACCCCTAGACTCACTACAAAGTACACCCTAGTGTGTAAGATTCTCGTATGTTTGCGTTACAAAATCGACTGCTAGTTTGTCGTGAAAATGTGTATGAAGTTTTTTATCATCCTCGACTTATGTTTGTAATGCATGTGAAAGCAAGGGTCATGCTTATGCTAATCCGAAAACTTCACATGCATTGGAAGCTTCTGCTTGTAAAAGAACACTAAAAACTGCATTCTAACGCCAAGTTTTCATCATGTTTGTGCTTCTGCTAATGTCATATTTCACATGCATTGTCTTGTGCTTATAAACAACCCCAAAAACTGCATTATGATGCCAAGTTTTCAAATATGCTTGGTCTGGTTGATAATTGAACTATGAGCGGTTGTGCCACTGACTAGTAATTTGTGGTCGAATCTTTTGTATGGAGATTTTATTGTGAATATTTTGGCAAGAAAGTTGCAAGCTAAAGTCATGGTCAAATAAAACGTCAAGCTAAATTTGAATCAAAGTCAAACTATAGCCAAAGAACTCAAAGTCAAAAGTATTAATCAATCATGTGTATGTCGATATGGGAAGCAAATATTATATCTTTAGGCTAACTCATATGGGTCAACCCAGCAAAATTGACAGTCTTTTTCGAAGTGCAACAAAAAAGTCAATTGTAAATCAAAACATCAAACCGCATACCGATATTCCTCCCTTGCATTCTAGCCCTTATTGTTGGGCCACCTCATAATGTTAAGATACCTCAACGGCCATGATCACAACAAGGAAGCACTATATTGATATACTATAAACTGGAAAACGTGTGCCCAATAATGCGGGGCACGGGTTTCTAGTTCATAGAGTGTATATAGTTTGGGGCATTAGTTTAGGAGTTGTCGTGGTCTAAGCTTTTGCGTATGCATGTCATGTATTTTTTTTGCATTAAATTTCTAGCATTTCATGCACATAAAGCCTTTTGGGTGACATGGACCTTTTAAACTTAAGATCTTGAGCCAATAATAACAGTACATGGCTTCAAAAATTATCAACATGTAAGATATGTATGACATAAAAATACCATAGCACTCTATCTAAAATCTTAGGGTGGTAGCTTGCGATCGAAATATTTGTACGAAGACTTTACCATAAAGATTTTAAAGTTAAAGTCGGCATATTGAGCAAGGTCAAATTGAAACGTCAAGCTAAATTTGAATTAAACTAAAAAAGTCAACCTATGAAAATCAAAGTCAAAGTAGATTCTATCAAGTATTTCTTGGGACAATGCTTAGAGGCAATCAGGTTGGGACAATGCTTAGAGGCAAAGAGGTTGGCACACAAAGGCAAGCAGCCTCATTGGGAACTTCTAACAAAAATCCGTTTCTCTTTTCTTAACATGATATTTTTGTAGAACCATGGGTATATGTGACATATTCTAATATGCTCGTAGTATATTTTGGCACCATGGTTCCATGTAAAAAAACACGGCGTTTTGAGGATAGACTTTCATGTTTCGACAAAATTCTAACATGACACTGCCCATATGTACTATGTTCAAACTTTACCAACCTATAACACCCTTTTAGACTTTTAGATCATACGTTATTATGATTCCACCATTATGATTCCACCATTATGATTCCACCGTTGCATTAGCCCAAACCTAATTGCATGCCCCACATAACGATTAGGAGATTTTGCTTTGTTAACCACGCAAATATAAGGAGATTCTATGATTAAAAGACAACTCTGAGAAAGATTAACAGTTCTCCTAAGGACATAAATGCTCACGCTGCTGCAAGGTAAACCTTTCCATTTAGCTTCTAGTTTAGGAGTAACATTGAAGGATCCCTATGCAGGTGGATGCAAAATATGAGCATCTTTTCTGTGGAGCAATGGAAGCAGACATGGCGAGCTTTTTGCTTACCGTATCTCTCCTTGAAATCAATAATCCATTATCTTTCCAAAGCCCTCTCAACTTCTTATCAGGTCAGTATATTTCTGTGACTTGATGCACTTATTAGCATGACCACAATCACTGGCTGGACAACCAATGGAATTCTATTTTCTGACTCTAAAGGTCAGGTAAATGTTGTTTTAACCTTTGACGGTAAATGCAACGAGTTGTGCAAAGCACAAGCGCATTGCCGTAACTAAGGATGCTAACTCGCCCTTTTCTCTTCTTCGGATTCTTCACCCAACCCTTTGCTCCAAGCCTGCCCTGCTGCTAGTTTCTCCTTATTATTCATTGCACCCAGTGGTAATCAATGCATTTCGAGCCTCGATGGAGGACACTCCAAATTGATATCCTAACCACTAAACAGCTATGCGGTGAACTAGGTCTTTTTTTTTTTTTACATCTAGTGGTAATTAGTAGGTTGTGAACTTCAAAAGGAGATACCCTGATTCAAAAGTGTGACTAGACCAACACTGTGATGATACAACGTTTTGTTATTTTTTGATCTATATAATTGTTTCAATTCAATTCACTTTTCTTTTTTCGTATGGGGTTGAGGTCTGGGGCCCGGTGGTTTCTCTAGCCGCTTAGAATGACTTGGAGAAGGTGCAGAAAGCTTTCTTGGCACAGGCCCTGGGGGTAAAGTCCACAGTCCCATACTAGATACTATTGCAGGAGACAGGCTTCTTTCCTCTTCAGTGGGGGGCCCTTGACAGACACATCATCTACTTCCAGAAGGTGGTTAGTATGGACGATACTCGCCTCCCTGACCTCACTTACACTGTGGCAATGGGACCTAAGTGCTTAAAGGCCTGCTGGCAAAAAAGAGAGCATGAACATAGGTGCAGGAGCATAGGTGCATCCGAGTGCAAACGGAGGCAGATCGCCACAGCCTCAAACAATGCCTTGATACATGCTTTCTAAGCAAGCTATGGGAAAACGGCTACGCACCCTTGAACATGCTTGATACATGCTTGCTACGCACCCTTGAACAGGTCAAAACGGCAAATTACCAACGCCACATAAGCCCCATGCTAAAGCCGGGCCCGCAATGCTACCTGCGCACCCATCTAGCCATGAAAAAGCGCAGATCCATTGCCTCTATCCGCACAGATGCACACCATCTCAGGATTGAGACGAGGAGATGGATTGGGGATTGATAACGTTTAACTCAAATCAATCATAAAACGCACACACCACATGTGTCTTACCGCTCTTCTTCACTTTACATACATGAGGACTCAAAATCCAGATCTATACGATGTCGACCAACTGAAACCCAATATAAGCTCTGGGAAATTCAAATGACATTTGAAGCACAAAAATTAGTATATGCCATATATTGAATCTTTTCGCTTGTATGGCTTTACTTTCGACAAAAGGTTTGGGATTCAATACAATAAATTTATTACAATGGCCCAAGGCCCATTGCCTCTATCCGCACAGATGCACACCATCTCAGGATTGAGACAAGGAGATGGATTGGGGATTGATAACGTTTAACTCAAATCAATCATAAAACGCACACAACACATGCTCTTCTTCACTTTACATACATGAGGACTCAAAATCCAGATCTATACGATGTCGACCAACTGAAACCCAATATAAGCTCTGGGAAATTCAAATGACATTTGAAGCACAAAAATTAGTATATGCCATATATTGAATCTTTTCGATTGTATGGCTTTACTTCGACAAAAGGCTTGGGATTCAATACAATAAATTTATTACAATGGCCCAAGGCCGCCGCAAAATTTCTCTTTCTCGATCCCTACCCTCTGATGACCCATTTACTGGCTAGAATTTTGTCTGATGATGAGTGTGTGTCAATTTTTGAGCATTCGACATTTGAACTTGCACCATTGCCTTACGTTCCCATGCTTCTATATTAGAAGGAGGTTTTCCCATTGAGCATAGATATTTAACTGAATTGCAGATACATCTTTGGTATTAGGAGAGTTAGAGTTAGAACCATATTATAGAGTTGTAGATCTATGTATTTGAATCCAAGATTGAGTAAAAGGCAATATAAGTTTAGAGCTCCTTTCAAGATGGAGGAAAAAATAATATCTTAATGGTTTAAAAACATAGATAGTACGACCCTAACCTGGTGTCTTCTACCATGGTGACGTGGCAGTGCCATGCCAAAACTAAAAAAACACATTCATAACAGAAGAATATTAAGATAAGATAAGATAAGATGAATTTTTACGTCCACGGGAACCCAACGGGTTATGGGACGGCACATGCAAGGGCAACAGCCCATCTAAAACCTGGGGACTAGGCCCCATCACCAAACACAATAACCAAATATTAAAAAGAGAGCACCATTAAGACACAGGTCTGCCTCTTCTACACCATGCCCAAGCAACATCTAAAGCAAGATCTGCAAATGCGACCATTGCCCCTCTGGGCACGCCAGACTTAGATTTATTAATCAACCATTTTCTTCCCAGATACGTCAGGGATGCTGCCCCCTTCTAAGCCACAACTTGAACGAAAAGAAATTAGAAATTTCTCATTCTTGCCCAGCTTGGGGTTTTTGAAGAAACTAAATATGCTATAAGTTGCGGCAGATATGGTGTGTTTGGAAAGGAAGTTCCGCTATGAAGAAAAAGGAGGAATGAAGGATGTAAACCATAAGTGACAAATAATGTTGATTTTATTCTAAAAGGGACTGTGACTTCGTGAGAACATGATCAAAGCAACAATGAGTTTTTTATATTGTGGCCAAATTACAAAATCTGGATCTTAAGTGCACCGACATTAACAGAGATTCAAGGAAACCCTCTTACAGAGCTAACACTTCTTCCTCCTATGTAATGGTGGGTTGCCAGAATCATAATTTCTTCCTTTTCTTTTTTTCCTCTTCTTACTAATTTTTCCACAAAGAAAGAAATGACCATATACAAAGGTCCTCACTCATGTAGATGCAAGCAATATGACATGTTCCAAAACATGAAACAGAGTAATACGTCACTTTTATTGTGCCAGCATCAAAGTGTGCAAAAGCTCGTAGACCTTGAAGGATAATACAAATAAGACTATAAGAAGTTTGTTGATATATACCAGCCTGTATATTTATTTATGTGACACATGAAAGGCCAAGTGTGGCCATCAAATATAATAGTTGAAGTATACATAAAGGAAAGAAAAAGGCAGAACAAAAGCATCTGGGCATAGATCCAAATCGGGATTGTGGGATTGCGGAAGATTATGGCAGCGTACATGAAATTTGAGGCTCAGGTGCAAAGGAGTCGGGCTTGTTATGGAAGCGGCTCTGTGCATACTGATCCGCTGGAGGGAAGGGATCAAGATCTGAAGGGTCAAGGGATCAATTGCTCTTCTTGACAAGATACAGAAGATATGCTGTAATGATTATTGACTGAAGTTTGGGCTATCAGAGTGGATCTATAAATGCCTTTCATTCAACTCAACCTAACAGAAAAAAAAAAAACCTACCGCAAGCTCAAAATTTGACCAGAAAGCAGAGCAGTCAAGTTGCCTCATTTTCTTCAACCATGGATTCATGCCTTGTGTCTTCTATGCGAGAATGCGGGACTAGCTCTATAATGCAATCCAAGACAGTGCCAATGGCGTTTTTGGAGCTTCTTCCACTCATTTGGTTCTTGGAACAGATACCCAACATCAATTTCGTTTGCCATAGCCAATTCTGC
The DNA here is from genome assembly GCA_021234155.1 of Isoetes taiwanensis. Classification (NCBI taxonomy): domain Eukaryota; kingdom Viridiplantae; phylum Streptophyta; class Lycopodiopsida; order Isoetales; family Isoetaceae; genus Isoetes; species Isoetes taiwanensis. Next base: position 22,075,256 of record JAJEKV010000011.1, on the reverse strand, counting down.
ATCAAAAAATCTTGGATTTTTTGTTGCATTGCTATTGTTATAGAATTAAAAGTTATCCTTATCAGACTCTTGTGTATTAAGGGAGAGTCCACTTTTTTTTGTTATCATTACTAAAGGAGTATGATAACTATTTATTAGTTTTGAAGGAGTACTAATAACTAATTATCAGTATTGGTTCAGCCAAGACTAAAGGATCGATGCTCTAGATCTAGCCAAGACTAAAGAATGGATGCTCTAAATCTATGCTATAGCCTACAACAACGCCATTGTTGCTCCTGCTGGCTGTTGCAAATGCCCTTTAAATCATGCCGTTGCTGCTCCTCCGGCCATCTCCACTTCTCTTTCACCCATCTCCACAATCTAATGAATCCTAACAAATGAAAAGGAAAGAAATAAGAGACAATTGTAGGCCAAGTAAAGGAAAGAAAAATAGACAAACTTTGACACTAATAAGCCCGATAAGGCGGTTATCTGTCTTCACTTTAAATGTCATCTTTGATAACAGCTAATAGGGGAGAGTTTCGATACAACGATTGAGGAAAGAATGGTTGCAAATATGTCACTCAAAATAATTATCCAAAATAAAATTATTGAAAATGGCTCAAAAATCTATCATATCAACCCCACAGCCTGTCCAACGCAAAAATATTAGTATGCTATTTTTCCTCAAACAAAAAATCAAACCGACCTATATATGCAGTGATAGTGATGATACCATACCCCGTGGTATTGTATGAAAGGGCATTATTTGCAATAAAATAGATCAAATAACATACCAAACTTTTGATGGCACGAAGAGAAAATCATACTATTTATAAACAAAGACACTCATAGATTATTTATTTAGCCCTAGAGCATTTATTGGTTCGAGTCTTACTAGGAAGTGTCTTCAAAGAACCCTAGATTACCATTGCCCCTAATAAGAGGTTGCCTATTTTGTGAAGGCAAGAGGAATACTACCAATGTAGTAACGTACGAAATGTGCTTCACTTCACATTTCTTTCTCGCATCCTCGCACATACACACACACACATTCAGACTTATTTGTATGTCATATAGCATTTAATTGTACAATTAGGTAGATATAACAAAATCCAAGCACTTCCTTTTGACCCTTTGTTGCATGATTCTATTGGTAAAGTTCCTTTAAATATATTTCTTTATAGTGTAAATCATTATGCTTATTATAAAATAATATAAAGGACAATGGTAGTGCCCATATAGAACATTAAATAAACTATAAAATGGAAAAGTAAGAAAGTCATCTCAATGCACGAGAAACTACGATAATTTTGTCATAGTTAACTTGTAGAGAATATTAGTTGGTATAACAATAGAAAAAAAAGTGTACAATCCTTAAATTTCTCTCTTGTCAAACTACAAAAAATGAAGATTACATATAAATTCCTTGCTTTCAAGTTAGATACATTAATAGCTAACAAGATCACACATTGTCTGGGCAACATTTGCATAAAGCATGACAAGACATCTAAAATAAGGGTTGGATGACACTATTATAGATGGTTGACAGCACCATACCATTGAGATTTGATCATCAAACCTTCTAGAATCTTGAACTTTATTCTATAGGCGTTCAATCTCATTCCCTATATATCTCTATGACATACTTCAATCTACTCCATAAATGAGCAACATGGCAATAGTTGTACGGGAGATTTCCATTGTCTTTGTCATCTTGCTTCTCTCTTCTAGATGTTCAGGTAAAGGAATAAATGTTTGTGATCTAACGTTATAATTTTTAGTTCTAATTTTGTTTCTACATGTAGGCATCATTGAAGGAAATATCGGAGAAGGAAGAATGTTGCTATTGAGATCAAAGGTAAGATTGATGTTTGCCATTAGAAAGAATTTAAAATCAAATGTATAGTTTAACGGTTTACACCACATGTGCAGATAGGAAGTCGATTAAACCAAGAAATGGTTACTGATTATTCGGTTCCACATCATGGATCAACTCCAAATCGACGTATCAAAGATAACATGACTTAATAATTACCAAAACTCAATTAGCTATCTTGCAGCTTACTGGGTATCCTAGCAATTACACTTTCTTTTCCTTCTTTTTCTTCTTCAAAGGAAAATATATGTTTATATAACAGCTATATTTCCTGGAAAAAGGTATCATTGCCAAGGTTTTTCCCTCAAAAGTCTTAGTTGACGAGGGTTTTTTAATCCTAGCAATGATCTCTTTTTTGTCCTGTTGTATGGTTCTATAGGCTAATAGTATTTATGAATACATAAAGTAATAAATCTAGTTGCATTTGCCCATTCGTGAGTTGATTCACAGTTTCTTAAGGGCATGCTATAGCAGGATAATGCTTGTTTTTCTAGTTTGACTTGATACTTCTATTGCAGTGGTCTAGTTTTTCAAGAATATTCTTTATCTTGTCTATATGAATAAAGTTGGATGCACATAAATGGCCAATAATTATAGTTGTCATAGATTGATGTCATCACCGTACATTATTGATGAATAAGAGACCATACTGCTTTAAGATACGCTTGTTGCAGGCTGAATTTTTCCTTCATAGTTTGATCTCTTATTATGCAACCAAAAGTTAGATCCTCATTAATTGAAAAACCCATGGGAATAAAGTGTTGGGCCTAAAGAACAAGTTACTAGGTTTTACCACTTTAACAATAGAAAGTGATCAATTAAAAAGTTCTTGAATAAACTGGTCCAATGCATTGTGTTAGTCTATGTTATACTCAGTAACCCAATTTTATTTTATTTTATTTTTATTTTTTTTTAAGAATTAGGAGATTGGAGAAAATTGCTTACTAGAAGCAACCATGTGTAGATTCTCTTTTAGATTCTGAAAGCCAAATCTAGATATACACTTTCACATGGTGTATCTACTTTTTCTACTTCATACAATAGAGAAGACTATCGTCTTGTCAATTGAGAAGGCTATTACCAACAAATAAAGACCACGAAACTAAAATTTCATACAATAAAGAGAAAGTCATCCATTGTCAAATGAGGTGGTCAGCACCAATAGATAAAGGTTAAAAATTTTTAAGTTTTAGTCATATGGTAGAGAGTCCTTGACTCAATGATTAGGGCATCTTTTTCACGATGCATTCTTTAATCCTGACAGTAATACGTTTGTTGTGCTCTTTGATTGGGTCCCATTGGCCTATTGGTCAACCCATTCAATTCATATATATATATCCACTCTAAGACGACTATATGCACACCATACATCGTATACAGAAGCTATACATGAACCTATGGCTTTGTATTGCAAGATAAACTTTCTGCCCAAATGTTATTCATAGTTTCTTTATTCATAGTATGCCATTGTATATCAGAGATAGGTTCAATACTGCATATATTTTATATTCAATACGTATTATTCGAATGATATGGCAAAATTTTGAAGTATAATACATCAAAAATATAGCAAAAAAAAATCAGGCATCGGAACCACCATTCTTTTACTTACATGAAGACAAAAAGGTTTCGCGTAAGCGAAAAAGCGCATAAGCAAAAAGGGCTTCACGAAAAGGGCTTTGCTTACGCAAAATATTCTTAAATATGGGCGCCAATTTGCTTATGCGAAACTGTTTTCTCATAAGCGAAATGCCCGTTTTGTGTAAGCAAAATTTTTTTTTTGAATCTTCGCTTTCGCGAAATAGAGATTTTGCTTACGTGATTTTGTTTTTCTCCGCCGGTGAGGAAAGAATACGGGAAATATGTTTTTTACTCCAAAATACATATTTTTCCAACTTTATACGTCTAGAATTTTTGATTTGTACACAGAATCTATCCCTGTTTTATGTGCATGTAATAGTGGTATGCATGCATGCACCAAATGGCTGCTTGACATGTCCATGCCTATACAAGACATGGATCAGATCAAGCAAAACCATTCTAATTCAACATCAGCCATAGAATTCATGTCTAATTTCTTATTTTTGTCTCTTGGTCGCCTATTCTTGCTCAAATCATAGGCTCTCATGTGTAGTTCCTATTTTTGCTCTCGTGTTCGTCAATTATGTGCTCTCCTGCCTAGTTCATATTCTCTCTCTCTTATTTACCAATCATGAGCTCCTCTTGTTAGGCCTTGCTCTCCATTCTCGCACCTTGAGCATGTGCCCATATATCGAGCTTGTGGATATCTTCTTGATTATAGCCCATTGAACTCTATTACACCATATTAATTGTAGTTCTTACAAAAATCTATTCTATTCTATTCTTATTCTTATGCTTTTGTATTCTTGTCTGTAGACTCATAACTATTTGACTTAGAATCCATTATCTAGTTCTAGTCTGCTTTACATTACCTTCTCATTCCTCAAATTTCATCTAAATAAATTATGGCAAATAAGGATCTTTTGGTAAATGTAATGCAATTGAGAGTCGCTCAAAGTGATATGCAGTTTGATGTCAAACAGAGGCTCAAGTGATGTTCCATAGCCACAACTCCATGTCACCATTGTTTGGGAGAGAAATGACGACCATACACATCATACATATATGTTTGTCACATGAATGATGACAAAACAAAATTAACAATGTTCACGGTGTTATCATATATTAATGCAATAGCATGCTAAGAGGCATGCATGCCTATATACCAAGTGGTGAACATGCCGAGTTTGGATACAACATGACACATGGATGAATGAAAAAATTGCAAGCATATTTGAAGGAAATTTAGATGAATGAAAAAATGGCAGGAATATTCGAAAGAAATTTAGAAAGAGCCTCACAGGCCAGATTCTTTACATATATCTAAGACAAATTGATTATCTAGTATGTAGTGTGATAATTGGTCAACACTGCTACAGCATTGTGGCTACCATTGCTACAATGTTCTGTAGTTAACCATTGAATTTCACTTTTATACTCTTGAAGCATTAGTACAAAGTTTTGAAATGTAGAGATCAACTCAATCTCCTAGGCAAATTTGTTTGTCTATCATTAAGTTAAGTTGATAGTTGAGTTTTTCTAATATCATCATTTGGTGTCAGAGTTGTTCCTTTATCATTTTCAACCTTTGTCTCATCCTTTTATAACAGCTGTTTCTTTGTTCTTTGGCAAGTCGTGTTGGAGCAAGTTTGCTCAGTGAAGTTTAGGTCTACAGGATGGAGCAGGTTTCTAGATCTGAAAAGAACAGATCATGTGTATCCTTAATGTTGAAGATAAATGGGAGTTATTCTATTTTTAACCCAGACAGTAATAGCTTGCTGCGCCTATTTGGGTGCCATAGGCCAATTGGTCTCCGTGGATGATAAAAACTCTATTCTATTCTATTCTAATGGTATAAAGAATGCTTTTGTTTAGTGGTACAGCTACAAGCTCAATAGTTGGTAGAGGAGTAGGTGGATCTTCAGGCACTTTAGAAGGTACTCAGAGTGGAAAAGGAGAAAGCTCATGGACTGCGATCACATCTACATAAATCAAAGAATCAAAAGGTATGATTTGCTGCAAGGTTGGTCCTACTATCATGCTCAAACTCAGAGGTATGCCTCTTCATTAAATGTGATCGTATTTATAAAAACATTATGCAGCTAAACATCTTCCCAAAGTGGTGTTATTGAAAATGAGTTGAGAACGGTATATATTTATGATTATGATGATGAAGATATATCAATTTTTTCAATAAATACGATAATATTATAGTTGATTTGGAGGAAGTTGTTGTGAACATTAATGAGAGATATAAGTGCTCTCTATTGCTGGTGCCATTGCTGCAAATGAAGAATTATTTGTATTAATAAAAAATAAAAATAAAAACTAGAGCAGAGAATAAGAACAAAGAAAGGTCAATACATCTGAAGATGATTCTACTGAAATCTTATAAGCCAGCAAGTCTATAGGGAAAAGCTATGAAACAAGGATATAGTATTACTGTCATGAACCAGGAGACATTACGCTTCTACTTCTGAGAGCACAAATAAAAAATGGAAAGGGAGGACCTAGAAGGGGACAATCCAGCGGCATTCCCATTGCTAGGGAGAAAGTCTGAACAGAAGGATGATTTCAATGATGATGAGTCAAAACTTGTGTGTTCAATAGCTGATTCCAAAGTAGTCAGTTCAACTAATCTATTAAAAATGTGACAGTACTAAATCTAAGCACGTACAAGTAGGCAATGAAGAGATGCAACAAATTTAAGGGCGCGAGCTTTTGCAGTTGTTAAAGAAAATGTCGTTGACATTTAAATGTTTATGTGTGCCCAGTTTGATAAAACATGTGATTTCAGTTTTTCAGTTGTTGGATTTTGGATAAGCTTGTTTTTTATGATCAAGGATGTAAGGTTTTCTCAATAATGAATTGAGATTTTTGCTAAACATGCTAGGTAATTTGTTTCAAATAAATGGTGAGACCGTTGATGGCCTAAATACTACTGCAATCCCTTATGTGGAGTTGTGGCACAATAGATTGGCTCGTACACATTGTAAGAACGCAAAGTTTATGGCAAAGAAAGCTATCTTAAAATGCAAAGAAGCAGAAGATCAAAATAAACGGTTTATATATGAAGGATATATGTTTGAAAGATATGTAGGCTCTCATTTTTTGAATCCAAACACAAGGCACATGTAATACTTGACCTCATTCAGATGGATTTATGTGAACCATCATTGAATGGCAACAGTCGAACTGGCAAAAGATATTTCATCACATTCTTTGTTATTTTAAAAGAAAACTAGTAGAGGGGCCCTAGCTTGCAATTCTTGTAGAAACGCCTTAGAAAACATCTGCCATGCAAACTGCCTAGCAATGCAACTACTGAGATCCATGACTCCACAACTTAGATTCACGTTTTTTATGAAGAAAATGCAAACGTACCTATTCTGCCCAAGTATATCAAGAAACAAACACCACTGTTGTCCATAAAAAAGCCAACAGAATCGAGAATCCAGAAGAATGTGAGCTTTAAAATGCTGAACCAAAATGCTCTATGACTTCGAAGGAGATGTTAAGCTTTGCCGAAAGAGATGACTTCGAATATAGGGCTCCTCTGGAAGCCAACCTCAGCTGGGGCTTCGCGGATATGGGCGGTATGTAGAGCAGCTATGGCAGATATTCAAGACACGGATTGATGGGCGATTCGCTCCCTTGCTTTCAAGGATTAGGATCTAAAACATCCCGCCCATTCAAAAAATCCAACCTCCCGCAAGAGGAGCCGTGAGGGGGAGAGGGAACGCCGCATGCGTCTGCACACATGCATCGTTCATGGCGCAAATATCAAACCCATCTCATTTTAATAAAGAAGATGTTAATAGAATAGAATAGAATATGTTTTTATCGTCCACGGAGACCAGCTGGAGTATGGGATCCAAATAAAGAGAGAGCCGCAAGCATATTACCCTCATGATTAAAAAACCTCCGCCCCAAAGGGTTTTTGAGGGAAAAACCTTAGCAGTAACAGGGATGATGATATATTGTACAATCGCATATGACAATTCAATGATGTACCGAAGGACACAACTGAGTCCGTGTATCCATAACCTCCTGGAGCAAGCCCACGGAGGCTGTGTTCAACAGCTCATGCAGGGGCTGGTAAGGCACAATTAACTGAAAATACCGTGCCCAGATATGATAGAACACCGGGCAGGCCTGAAGGGCGTGACATTCATCCTCAACGACGTCCTGTTGGCAATACTGATAGATTTTGTCCTCACGTGGCTCCCGAGTCCATCGCCTTGTTTCAATGCGGAGGCGGTGTGCACCCGTGCGAATGGAAGTTATTAATCTGTGCTTCTTCATGGGCAAATGAGTGCGCAAGTAGTGTTGTGGGCCTCTTGTGAGCATGGGGTTGACTTGCTACCTGTAGTGTGGCATTTTAACATGCAGCAGGGCATCTGCATCCCAGAGCTTGGCAAGGAAGCTAGCATCTAGATACTGTCGCAATGCATTATGCTCCTTCTTTGTCCGTACCTGCCCGCATCTGTGTGCCTGCATATTACATGAGAACCACTGAGCTTGTTTGTCCTTCTAGCAGGCTTTGAGGCGCTGTAAGGTTGGGCAATCAGCATCACCTATACCAGCTATCTTCTGAAAGTAAATGATATGGCATTCCAGTGCAGTCCTTTGAAGGGGTAGAAAACCCATCTCCTGGAGCAGGATCTGATATGGAACTGTGGATTTCACCTCAAGTGCCCGTGCTAAGAAGGTCTTCTGTACCTGCTCCAGATCATTCCATGTGGTGAGGGATATCACCGGACCCCACCTCTGCCACGTACAAGAGAACCGGCTCGACCAAGGCCCTGAACAGGTGTGACTGGTGGCCCCAGGCATACAACTCTACCTTGGGGCTATTGCTCTGCATGGCACATAGTGCTTTCCAACCTCTTGTGACACGCAACTTGATGGAAGCATCCCAGTATGTGGTAGTAGGGAACTCAATCCCTAAATACTTATAGGACGAAGCTACCTCTACATCTTGTCCCTGGTAAGTGAATGAGGGGAGCTTTGGCTGATGAGATGATGGAACTAGAAGCACTCTAGTTTTGGTCAAGTTAACTCTCATGCCTGTGAACCGACAGAAAGTGTCTAGAGCATCCAAGTGTCATTGCATGTCTTCTGGGCTATAGGCTAGAAGGTCAACGTCATCAACATATATGAGTTGTTGAATAATATGGTGCATAAGTTGGGCGCCTCCTCCTCCGTGCTCAGCAAGTCAATCTTCCAACTGATCAATGTATAGGCCAAAGAGTGTTGGAGAGAGAGGGCAACCCTGGCGCACTCCAATAATACTGAGGACAGGCTGCCCTAATGGTGTGAGACGGCCTGAGCATGCCTCATATAGCCTGTATGTTGCATTTTGCAAGTTGATGGTGATCCCCAGTTGCCTCAATCTGTCCCACAACTTGTCCCGAGGTACAGTGTCGAAAGCCTTTGCGAAATCCATGAAACAACAGTACAGATTTTGTCGGTGATTCTTGCTATCCTCAATTAGTGTTCGCAGAGTGAAGATATGGTCAATGGTAGAATGTCTAGGTCGGAAGCCTGCCTGTGTCAGAAGCCGCAGCTCTGTGTCCTCTGCCCATATCATCAGCCGATGCTCGAGAATGCTATTGTTTATCTAGAAAACATCAAGTACGGATGCTTTGAAACTACTTGTTACATAAATGTGATATGATTGAGGAATTTAGACCGCTGTAAAAATATAAAATCATTGGTTATAGAGGTAAACAATAGAACTTTGAGCAAACTAGATTCCTATTCAAGCAATTGCTATGGTACAATATTTAATCATCCATCCGAATCCATCTCCGAAAGGCTATATTGGCAAAACTACAAACACTGGCTCTGGCAACTTTGTTCTAGAAACGGATCATCGCTGCTTTACCGTAATCTTCGATCCAGGATATTTACATCGGCTTATAGGATAGAAACGGGATTTGTACACTTTATTAAATGAATAATCTGGACAATCCACAAGGCTCTCCCTTTCGTATCACTGGTATAAGGCATGAAGCCAAAAATCTGATAGCTGGTCGGTTCTATTCATAATTTGATCCTCCACTCCAGCTTATAGTCACTTGTTATGTATTCGGTTGTCTATCCTATTGTTGATAGCTGTGAATATGTTGTATGATGTTGGGGATGCAGCCCTTTTGTCGCTGCAAGTTTTTTAAGATAATCGTTACCCCTTTTATAATATATCATTGTGTTTATGTAGATAAAGGCCCTTCTTTCAAAGTACCCTTATAAATAGTCAATCACCCTCCTTCTTTATAAAAATAGTCGATGCTCCCACCTTTAAATCATAAGCTTATTGCCTTTTATCTTTTAATTGTAAATCCATTGTTATAATTGTCAAAAGTATGCCTTTGGAGTAACGGATGTGTATAAAATATCCCTTAATGTATTTCATTGGCCTTTATTTTGTTATATTTTTAGGCGCTCAAAGGAATTAACATTTTACATAGCTTTCCATTTCTTTATCTAGCTCACCATGGACCACTCTCCCATGCTTGTATCATAACAATCCTTCCATTTTCACAATTGATCATCTTCAATCGCCATTAATTCTTGATCCTCCAAAGCAGTTTCTGTGTTTGGACAAGAATAATCCCCATTTTGATGCATCAAGTAGGCGTTCTTCACTTGAACAAGAATGGCACATCTAGATAGATAGATAGATAGATAGATAGATAGATAGATAGATAGATAGATAGATAGATAGATAGATAGATAGATAGATAGATAGATAGATAGATAGATAGATAGATAGTATTTTTTACATCATGCCACATTGGCAGCATCCATGGGGGCCCATCATATGAAAAAGGTGGCTTTTGGCTTTTTATAAGGGTACCTTAAAAAAAGTGTGTTTATCTAGAAAAAGGCAATGGTAAAGGAGGCAATGATCACCTAAAAAAATAACAACAATAAAAGGGTAACATCTCTAACATTGCACAGCCGAATAATAGGTTGTTTACATCCAAAGACAATAGGATAGACAACCGAATACATAACATTTGACCATAAGCTGAGGTGGGGGCCAAATCAGGAACAAAATTGGCCAGCTATACGATTTCTGGCTTCATGCTTTATACCGTGGATACTAAAAAAAGAGCCTTGTAAATTGTCCATATTTTTTTTTTTTTTGAAGAACTGTGTCAGCAATATATTAAAAGAATTGTCCATATTATTCAATCAATAAAGGATGAGTTCCTACATATTCTCCAGTTTATCCAAATAAATAACAACCGTGCTTGTACCATAAGAAACTAGAGTTACAAGTTGGAAAAATATAAATAAAAGCATTTGACATATAGAGGGAGTTAATATCTATCATTAAAATCTAAACAATTTTAGATGGCAAATGGTATCCAGTTAGACACTTAGCTTGCAAGTTTAGTCCACAACATATTGGAGTCTCAGAAGGAAGAATCGAACTCTACTAGAGGCTGTAAGGTCAATGCTTAATACTTTAGTCTGCCAAATAACATGTGGGAAGAAGCATTAAGAACTGAAGATATGGTCAAGAATAAGTTGCCCTCAGCTACTTTACATGGGAATTTCCTAGAGTTTGTATACTCAACCAACAACGTTCATATTGACTAGGGTATAATCGCCCCCTTTCTCGCACTTAAGGGGCACCATGATAATTCGAATATCATGTATCCATGAAATTAAGTTATGTCGGATCCACTGGATTTTTATCGAGATAACCTAACCACGGTCAAATGTCTTTGGTCATTGGAGCTTGTCCGACCCATTTTTCAAGGGCACTTCCAATCTTCGGCCTCTTCTGGGTCCCATGCGAAGAGGTGAGGACCAGGTCGACTTTGTTGCCCGACACTAATTTATCTAATACTAGCTCGACTATGCCGCTGCCTGCCTCACACATCACCTTCCATAATGTCTTGGTCATGCAGTAGGAGGTGGACGAGGCAATCTCCTCCACAATCCCAAACACTTGCTCCTCCGAAGTCGCGGATGGCATACAGACTGGCCAGCATGGCAGTCCATTGCTAGGTACGGATCGATGAGAATAGATCTGTCCTCCTCAAGAAGGACGATTGAAGCCTCCTTCTTGGGACCTAGCAGATGGCACTCCGGACTCTCTCTCTCCTTTCCTTTTTTTGGCCCCTTTTTTCTTATTCTTGTGCTCTATGAGCTATTTTGATTGGGCTCACTCGACGTAACTTTTTTCTACCAGAATACAACATGCTGATGGGCGCCACTAAAACTAGTTTGTACAATAAATGTTTCGAATGAATTACTATTATGAACTCCTTGAATCTATACTGTTACTGTTATGCATGCGTAATGTTATGAAATAATATTATGTTATTGTCAATGTTACAGCGGCCCTTATAATTACATTACTTTTCTTGTCTTTATCCAAAAGAACTCATATGTATGCTAGACCTTGAATATATTGGCATTTTGAAAAAGTATATTAAAAGGTTTATTCTAATCTGCAACTGCTTTTTCTCAATTTAACATGTGGTCGAAGTGCATCTGCTTTGAATGTTGATAAATATTATAACTGGAAATAGAGTTTAGAGGGCACAAAATAATACTCTATGCAATATCTGTGACAAAATTCCATGCTTGATTGGTTCTGGATTTTAGATATAAGAATGATCGAAATAATAGTTGGCCATGGTTCTGGATTTTAGATATAAGAATGATCGGAATAATAGTTAGCCATAACATTCAAAGTCAAACCATTAAGATGTCCAAGTCAATCAAATATGCGTCGTGCCAAATTCTGGTGCCAAATTAAATTCCAATGCTGCTAGACGTTGTTTCCATGCAAGGTGCTCTTTTCAATGGTCTCTTCACTGTCATATGCTTCTTCTACCACTATTTCTAGCTCTAGCAACAACAAATGCTGATGTATAGCTAGAGGTCTGCACAATGTTAGGGTAGAGTCAGGACAAAATAAAAATGCATAATTTGATAAATCCGATCAGTGATATAACTAGAGACCAATATCTCTTTCTTCCATGCACTTGCAAATGCAACATCCATTTCTTTGGACTTAGATCCGACCCTAAATGTTCATGTTCATGTCAACTCCTCCTCTTCTAGTAGCCTATTGGCTTATCCACAAAGTTGGACATTGGAAATTAAGTCCCACATTGTACATGGGGATGCAATGTCAGCAACCCTATTTGGGATAGGCCTGACTAGAGGTATGTGGCCACCAATATTTGTTGGAGGCTGGCTGAAAGGCACACAATCGATTTGGACTGCTGCATCTTGACTGAAAAGCGACTATTGTTACCAGCCTCTTGCCACTACTAACCCTCCTTCTATTCATAACATCCAAGCTTCCTTTTTTGGCATCCATATTTGTAGGCCTTTGATAGTTGACGATTGATGCCACTCTTAATCTTCCACGGGGCTACATGAACTCTCTAAATTTCCTGATGCTTAGCTCAAATTGAGCTTCATCCCTTTCCTACTATCCTTCTCGTCCCTCTTGGCCTGAGTTCTCTTTCTTCATCCCTAAGTGCCCTCTTTTTGGAACCTCAATCTTCCTAGCCTTCATCCTCTCACACCTCAAATGTTCAACATGTGCCCTCATGATCTTCACAAATCCTGAGCTTCTCACAAAAAGTGAATTTATGTGAACTAAATCATTCATATGGGACCTCTGCCTTTCCTTCTATCAGCTTATGACTGCAATGCTTGATCACCATGGCCTGCACAGTAACCAGATGTATCTCCATGTTCAAAAACTAGTGGTCTTTCATATTGTCACTAACTGTTCCATCTTGTGCATCTAGAGAATTCGCTTCCTCCACTAGACTCCGTGATGTGCTGAAATCTTTGGGCACATGGAACATGCACTGGAGCATTACCATCAAGGTTGAAAAACTCATACCTCAGGCTATCAACCTCATCATAATGCATAGTTTGAAGAAGCTTGTCTAATTGGTCATCCTCCTTATCTTCCATGTCCTGATTACTACCATCATCATCACATTAGTGTCATGTATCTGTATAAATGCACTACTGATAGCCATAACCTTTGTGCGATCCAAAAGGTAAATGCATGTGGCCCTGAATCCTGCCCTTATATTGTCAGAGTTAGCCCGGTCTGGATTGTGATAGATACAACCTCAATAATCTCCTCTCTTCTAGGCTCCTACTTGTCCATCATGACTATGGGGATTCACAGAGAAGACCTGTATAAATCAAGTGAGTGTCTGGAAGGGGGTTTTTTTCTGATGTTTCCGTACGTATACTAGGGGTTTAAATCCCCCTCTTACTGATATTTTAGTGTATTTTCTCCATGGAAGGGGTGTTTTTTCAACACTTTTACGTATTTATATAGGGGTGTTTCTTCTCATCCTAAGCACTTAGGTGGCATATGCTCATGTGATAAAGGTGAATCCCCCGAGTATCCACTCAACTCTCAATCTTTTGAAGGCTGCCTTGAATGGAGCAAAGCATGCCACATCAAGTGGTTGGAGCTTGTGAGATGTGCGAGCTGGGAATAATGCAAATGAATAACATGCTCTTTTGCATCCAAGATGACATCCAACTCAACATGGCTATTGTGACCATCCAAGAGAATCAAGTGTGGCCTTTCTGGTAACACACCTGCATGCACCCTCTTCTAAAAGATGTCAACCATGATTTAAAGAGCTCACTGGTCATCCATGCATGTGTGCGGCACTGACTATGTACAAGTTCGATATTTTATAGCCATCTGGGTATAGACCAGAATTGTGACCCACTTTGTCGAGTTCATGACCACCTCATTGACATCCTGTGCATCTTTCCTTGCAAATATTTTCAACCCCTTAACCTTGCCTGCCTATATCCTAGTCTCATCATCATACCAAATTCTAGAAGCATTGAAGGCAAACTCATCAAATATGGACTATAGACCTGAGTAATACATGTCCAAGTTTGTCTGATTCATGGCAAGTGACCTAGCCCTCTCCAATGTCTGGACACATTGTCGGGTGCCTCTTTTTGAAGAGTTCCCACTCCTTGTTGCCTGGCAGGCCATCTGCTGTGTTTATCTCCCCAGCATTGGTCATTTGGGCTGCTCTTGCCTTAAATGCACTTAGGGCAATCCCAATTCCATGTCAAGAGCCCAAAGAAACGAGCTCTTCTTCTTGCTCAGGAGTCATTATATGGGACTAGTCCCATACTGCCGTATCGTAGACTGGGGTATCCCAGATCTGTTAGAGGCCTCTCTAATTGAGATTCTATAATTACTAACCTCTTTCAAAATGTTCTCCATCTTTTGTACCCTCTATTGGCCTCTTTCGATGAAGGACTTTGCATAGCCATGATCTTATCTGGAGTTTGTTCCATCTGCCTTTTCCTTATCCTCCTTGCCTTAACCTTCTTGGTGTTGGCAGAGGCTCGGATTGACGTGGCATTACCATGTTGCCTATTCAATCTGGTTTGCGCCATCGAAGTACTCGAATGGAAAAATCAAGGTATTCTTGGTATGGAATTATAGAGGACAGAGTTAATTCAAACCAGTTTCAACAATCAATCCACTCTGTTTGAACAAAAAAGAATTGATCTGCCTATCAATTTGAGCTTGAATGCATTCTCCAATTTCCAAGAATCGGGCAGGCGTGGTGTGACATAAAGTGGTACTATGCGCGAGGCCCAAGGGATTTGCACTAGACTATCAAGGATCCTTAACCCGCTGATGAGGGCAAGTGTTTCTTTTTTTTTTTCCCCCTTTTTTTTTTTGGGGAGGAGGGGCAAGTCGCTTAGGTTATATTCATTTGCCTACAAGAAATAAGGAGGAAATTAGATGACTAAATTAACATAAGGTATCTTTTGGATATGATGAGGAGTTTAAAAGGTATCACATGTATGTGCCTGAGTTAAACAAGATCATTCTTAACAAGGACATAATATTGATGAAAACACATTCTACAAAGATAGGCACAGTGTTGCGAAAGTAGCAGATAGAACAAATGTAAAAACAAAAAATGATGTGAGCTGGAAATGTTTACGTTAGCTCTGGATCATCATTGGTTAGTAGCCTTGAGGTAATGACTATAGTGAACATCATATTGAGTTACCAAGGCTACTGAGTTTTTCAACATGGTGAATTCTTTACCAAATATTTCCATTCCCCATCAAAATCCTAGTGTGAATGATGATCTGAGTATTCTTCCAAATTGTGAGGAGATCTATGCCACTCTCAAATCTTTTCAAAAAGGCAAGAGCCCGGGCCCTGATGGGTTCCCCCCTGAATTTTATATTGCTTTTTGGGATATAATCAAATATGATTTTGTGCATATGGTCCAAGGATTCTGGAATTCCAATCATTTACATCCTGCCATCTCTGCTGGATTGATCTCTCTAGCAACAGATGTTTGGTCTTCTAGACCGCCACCCTAGGGCCTTCTGGAGAAAGGTCTTGAGTAAGCCTGCACAGCCCACAGGAAATATTACCCCGGAACAATGGGTGAGATACTTGCAGCAGCTGTATGACCCAATGGGAAGCCGGGCACCCGGTACCTCCATGTGCCTAGCACCGGTCATTACCGAAGGGGATGTCATAATGGGGCCTGCAGCGCCGCTAACGGGAAGGCGGCAGATTTGGATGGTATGCTTGGCGAGCTTCTCAAGTGGGGCGGGCCCCAATGGTGCCGGTTCTCCAAAGACTCTTCAACGGGGCATTGCAAGAAGGCTTCCCCCGCCTTTGGACTACGGTAGAGTTGTGCCCATATACAAAGCGGGGGACCCCCACAGCCCAACCAACTATCGTACCATTATGGTCGGGGTTCGTCTTTGCCAAGTTGCTTGCCGGGATTCTTGAGCGATTGACACTTTGGGCGAGAGGATGGAGAAGTGCGGTTTCGCCGCGAAGACGCCAGCAGGCTTCCGCCCCAGACATTCTACTATTGACCATATCTTCACTCTGCGAACACTCATAGAGGATAGCCGGAATCGACGCCGAGAATGCATCTTTGTTGCTTTGTGGATTTCACAAAGGCTTTTGACCTGATGCCTCGGGATAAGTTGTGGGACAGATTGAGACAGCTAGGGACCCCCGTCGACTTGCAGAATGCTATATACAGACTATACGAGGCTTGCTCCGGTCGTCTCACACTGTCGGGGGAGCCCGTTGTTAGTAGCATTGGGGTGCGCCAGGGCTGCCCTCTATCCCCGACGCTCTTCGGCTTGTACATTGACCAGCTAGAAGAATGGCTAGCTGAGCACGGGAGGGGCTCAGTTGATGCACCACATAATCCGGCAACTCATATATGCTGATGATGTTGACCTGCTCGCATATACCCCAGAGGACATGCAACGCCACCTGGATGCTTTGGACACTTTCTGCCAATTCACTGACATGAGAGTTAACTTGGCCAAGACAAGGGTGCTGCTGGTCCCATCATCCCGGCACCCACGTCTTCCCTCATTCACTTACCAGGGGCAGGTAGTGGAGGTGGCTCAGTCTTATAAGTATTTGGGCATTGAGTTTTCTACTACCACACACTGGGATGCATCCATCAGGTTACGGGTCCCGCAGCCGGAAAGCCCCAGTATGCAATGCAAAACAACAATCACAAGGCGTAGGCTGTATGCATGGGGTCACCGGGCACACTTGTTCGGGGCCTTGGTTGAACCGTCCTCCTCTATGGGGCAGAAGTGTGGGGCCGGTGATATCCCTCACCACTTGAAGCGATCTAGGTAGTCTGAAGGCTTTCTTGGCCGGCACCGGGAGTGAAATCCACGGTCCCATATCGGATCTTGCTCCAAGAGGCGGGCTTCCTTCCATTCTGAGAGGGTCATACTGAACGTCACATTATTTACTTCGGAAGGTGGTGGCTATGGATGAAGCCCGACCGCCCAACCTTGCTTTGGCGGTGGCGATGGGCCCACAGCGACTAAAAGCCTCTTTGGAAAGACAAGCAAGCCCAGTGGTTCTCGCTATGGAATGTGCGAGGCACACGATGTGGACCGGTGCATACACCGAAGGAACGCTACGCCTTGAAGCAAGATTTGGATGCTTGCTTCATGGCCAAGCTTTGGGATGCAGGCCCCGTCACATGTCAAGGTGGCAAATTATCGAAAGAAGGTTAATCCCATGCTCACGAGGGGCCCACACCACTACCGCGCACCCATCTACCCATGAAAAGCGCAGGTGATTGCTTCCATTCAAGACAGTGCACACCACCTCCCGCATTGAGGCGGGGAGATGGATTCGGGAGCCGCGCGGAGGACGAGTCCGCCGATGCCGTCAACGAGCCATTGAGGATGAAAGTCACGCCCTCCGGGCCCGTCCCATGTGAGCATATCGGGCCTCGGTATGCTTTCGATTAGTTGTGCCCCATCGAGGCCTTGCATGAGCTCATCGAGCACGGCCTCAGTAGGCTTGTTGGGATCGTACCTCAGGGAGGTAATGGATCTGGCGGACTTCGGTTATGCCCCCACGCTCGACATTAACCTCATTGCATTACTTGTGATTATATATATAAGCATGCGGTATGTCAAAGCATCCTTATTGCTACTAAGGTTTTTCCCGAAAACCCTTCGGTGCGGGGGTTTTAATCTCGGTAGTATCGCTGCTCTCTCTCTTTGTACTTGGGTCCCATAGGTCAGTTGGTCTCCGTGGACGATAAAATCATATTCTATTCTATTCTATTCATCCCCAAATCTGATGATCCTAAACATTTCTCGGATTGGAGACCTATATCCTTAACTAATTCCTCTTATAAAGTTTGTGCCAAAATCATTGCTAACAGAATTAAAGGGCATTTGCAAGACATCATAAATCTATTGGTCTTGTGTGAATGATCTTCTGGAGGCTTTGGATTGGGGAAGTAATACCAACCACATTCTTCAGCCAGCTTTCACAGACCATTTCACCTTCCTGGACCACTGAAAATATCCCATATCAGAATTCTCCTGTTTTACTCACATTTTTGGCTCAATTGTGTTTTCACAGGTTTATTCAGTTAATCAGGCGTTCCCTAAATCATAACGAAATCATATGCAAAAGGCATATAACTATACGTTATAGACCCCCTGTTATTATATTTGATATTCTAACTAGATATACAACTGGTTTTCAATGTGTAGTTAGGATGCCAATAGTAGCACAACTTCTGGCATCTCTTAAATGAGAACTACAATGGATCTTCAATCTTGGTCATCTCGTTACATTGATTTCTTTTAAATGTACAAGAAATTTATCGCGGCGGCCAAGGCCGCCGCAAACATTTCTTTTGGTCGGCTGGATGCAAAAGACACCCTATGCAAAGGATGCTTGATGCAACATATCGAAATGTCATAAACGACGTACAATGTTGAAGGAAAAATGGTAACCAAAATGACGTTATGTCCTTAAAATTATGTGGGAAAGGTGTCTTGAACATAGATTATATCCAAATTACCTAACTAGTCTTGACGTAAGCTTTTCACATCGTCCCCTTGCTCCTAGTCGTTCTTTGCTTGAGCTCTTAGCATTGTTCCCTTAACTCATATGTGACAACCTTTAGCATTGTTCCCTTAACTCATATGTGCCAACCCTTAATGCATATAGACTTCAAATGGTAAAAGTAGTTTGCATGTTTGATTTGCAAGTTTAGAGGTAAATGGAATAGCCAATATTTTTTAAATGATAGGACTTGTGTTGGTATAATATTCTTATTCCTTTTTCCCCTTCTTGTTTCAATAGAGTCCATGGTCGATTATATTTTCTAGTGTTTCTTTCTTTTCTTTCCTTTTTTCGAATTTTCTGTTTCTTGCCTTGAGTAGATCCGATATTTTTTCTTTTGATTTTATATTTCTATTCTTCCAATGTTTTCTCTTGATTTTAGATTTACTCAAGAACAAAATGATTTTGCACCATGTAGGTTTACATTTTACTGCTTTTATTTCCCTTTCACATAGCCAACATACCTGTCACATTTCAAAACCCTGCATTACTAATAATCTTGTAAATAACCTGATTTTGGATCTAACCCTGGCCACACAATTGTAACGATGAACAGATTAATGCTTTTTCCTTCGACAGAACAGTACCGGAATAGTGTCGGAATAGTGAACGTTGTTGTGTCAAAACAGAAAGGAGCAAAGTGTTGGAAAGGAGCATCGCAGACCCTGCCTGGCAATGATCTGTTCGAATCCAGGGACGAAATTTAGTCCTTGAAACATATATACTTGATTTGACTTTGCACATATAGTATTTAGCAAAAGTAATCTCATTGTTTATGCCCATCACGTGCTCCTGAGCAGAAGCTGCATCAATCTCAGATGCTTGGCTCTATCAAATCTCCTTTTGTAGTTTCCAGCCCCTTTGCTTCAGTTTTAATTTAGCCACAATGTTTGGTTTTATGAATCTCCTTCTTTGCTTCCTTCATTTCCTTTTCTGCGGTATCTACCTTCATCCCTCATCTCCCTTCATTTACTTTTTTGCTTAACCTAATGCTGAATGCTAGGACAGGAAATTCCAGAAGAAAATCGCAGAGAAAAAAGGACTGAACCCATAGCTTAGAAGGACCAAACCTCCATAACCCAGCCGAAATAGAATAGCTTGGTTTCATCTGCCGAAAATGGAATACCCTAGTTTCATCTGCTTGGAAAGAAGATTTTACCTGGCTTGATGGATTTATACCAAAAAACAAAATGGATGGCAAAAAATCTGAAGGCCTTCTCCCGGATCTGTACGCAGGCAGCATGAAAAATACATATTTCTGGAGTGGATCAGACTAGTATTTAGCGCCAGAATGAGACCAAAAACATACCTTCCTTTGGAAGCGGAGGTCTTCCTTTATTCGTCTCCTTCGCCTAGGTCCGGCTTCTACAACTCAAGATTTTGAGATAAGGCAGCCTGATAAGCTTAGTGGCAGAGCTATGGCATCAGATGTTTATGCTATAGCTATGCAACGATTATAAAAGCCATTACTGCTAGAGACCCGTGGATGTGTATCGGCTGCAAAGACATGAATAAACAGAAAAATTTTCTAGGAAAAAACTCAGATAGAAATACCTGTAGCGAAAAAAAACAAAAAAATAGAAGAATCCGGCTTTTCTTTTGCAAGCATTTAATCCTGCCACACCAAATCTGGCAGCCATAGCTTCGCATGGATTGAAACCCCAGGGGAGCAGATTGGACGGATTTGACAGATAAGGGGTAGAGATTCTGAGGATTTGAGAAAGAAGAGGATTTCTTCCTGATTCTCATGGCCGGAATGAAGGATTTTGGAGCAGAAAAAAAAAAGCTTAACTGCAGCAAGCAGCAAAGAAGGGGAGGAAGATGCACGAGTTCTTCCTCTGCCATAAATGCTCATAAATGCGTTAGAAATCTGAAATCAATGCAATAAATGCCATCAATGCAACCAATGCAACTTGTCATGGGCTCGTAATTTGTAAGGAAGAAATTACATGAGAACAAAAATTGGATACTGCTTTACAATAGGAAGGATAACATCATCTGGCAATGCACAACTCTTTTTGTCAAAAACACTTCTGGATTTTCCCAACCTATGGTCGCGAGAGAACATGTTTCCATGGTTTAATATGCAACGGTTAGAACTTGTTTGTCCACTAACTTCCTAATATGGATCTTCAACAAAAAAATAGAAAAAATACTCGTGACTTCCCAAGGCAGGAGTTATCTTTGCTTACAAAGTGTGTGCATGTACCACAAAAATTTTGCTCAACGGATGTGTGGCGAGTTGGTATAGACCTAGTGATGCTTAAGATTTGTGCGCTTTGGTTAGGGATTCAAACCCATCTGTTGGGCAAAACGTTTGTTGAAGGTCCATATTAGGAAGTCACTAGACAGTCATCGGTCTATCTAAATCTTTTGATATGCCTCCAAGCCATATGAACTCATAAATGGTCTGAACTTGTAGCGAATGGAAATTTCTAAGTTTTTACTTATATGCATCCTTCATTTGACAAGAACCCACTTAATCAACATAGAAATCACTTAGATGGCAACTTGCTTGATGGCTACTTCAAAAGTCAATGGCTAAATGAGTTGTTGGGCTACCTAGACTGCGCAAAGTTTTAGGTATTGTTTCTTTTTTGTGTTGTTTGACTATTGGGCTTCTTGTCCTCTTCTGATGTGTATTTGTGCTTCTTATGGCTGCTTTTGTGCTTTGCGGGCGTTGAAAGTTTTTACACTACTATTCTATTATGTCATTTGCTGAATTGCTTTCTATTGTTACTATAAGGATCAGGATTAGCAGACGCTAAGATTTTACTCATAAGGTTGGCAAATTATCTGCTAGTATGATTTTGTTAATGGTTTGGTGAAAAATAGGGGTTAGGGTTTTATATTACTATGATTTTGTTAATGGTTTGGCGGAAGATAGGGGTTAGGGTTTTGGTAAAAAAAAAAATTGCTAATGTTGACAGTTCTGAAGTCGTGGCGGCCGCTTCCGAGCATGGCGAGATGCAGAGGAGCAGAGGAAGCCGGATGCAGAAGAGCCTTTGTGGCAGACGGGCTGGCAGATGCAGGCGTGTCATGCAAACATCCTTTCTGCTTTGCTTATCTACCTATACAGCTTCTTCTTGATGCTTCTATGTGAATCTAGTTTATGAATCCAGGGCTTCTTCTTGAGGCTTCTATGTACATCTAGTTTATGAATCCAGGGCTTTGAAGTTTGCACAAATTGAAGCGTTGGGTGGTTGGGAGGTTCGGAGGAGTGCTGCAGAGGTTCAGAAGAAGACTCCAGCTCTGTTTGATCCGGTTTCAAGGATTGTTGCTAGCGATGGCGCTCAGGATAGACATGAGTGTAGAAGATAAGCTCAGGTCCTGTGTTGCAATTCTTCTTCGGCGAGATTTGGGAATTTGCTTCGCCGAGTTTCGGCAAAATTTGGGAGCCTACTTTGCTGATTTTCGTTGTTCATGCATGTAGTTTCTGCTGAAATTGTAGTGCTCTGTGTGCTATGTGACGTTCTCAGTAAATGCGACCTCTTCACCCTAAATTCTTCTCATCTGTTCTTCGCTCTCCTTTGTTCTTATCTCTTTTTTGTGAATGCAATGGTTTTTGTCCATTTTTTCTGCATATGGATTGAAGTATACCATGTATGTATATACATATAATAGCCGTATGGGGTGCGCAAACTTATACGTGGGTCTGATGTGGATATTCCACAGCCCTTCATTTAGCACATTCATGGAATTATGCTTAGATCCAATGATCCAAAAAAAAACAATAAGGATAGTGCAATAAGGATCCACTCAAGAAAGCAACATTGCAAAGGAAAAAGAATCTGCCACAATAAATCCTATCCGCAATTGCCAATGGGTCTATAATGTAATTCTGTTCTTCTATATCTATCAAATTTCAGTTTTACGTCAGTTTTACTTGGCAAAAATACGTTCTACTTTTTGGTTCTGGTGCTTAAGGGCGAAACCTTCTGTTCATTCCAAGCTTCTGCTCACCGAAACTCCAGTTTCTGTTCAAACTGGAAGAGCTCTTTATAGCCAATGCAGGCCAGGATCTCCCATCATTCAACCTATTTTTTTTGTCGCCCATGACCTTCGATCCTGCCTTGGGTAAAAAATGTGAGCTTTGCTCCTTCAGCGGCAGACCCAGGTGCGATTTTGGGTAAAAATGTGAGCTTCACTTCTTCAGCAGCAGACCCAGATGCGATTTTGGCTACCCCAAATGATGCCGCTGTTGCTGGACACCCTGTTTTATCTAATACTAACACGAAGGGGAGAGAGAGATAGATAATTGTTTTAAATAATGAAAAAAAAAAAGATGAGGTGATGTGTTTCCACATATAGCTTGGTAAAAGTTTGATGAGCATATTCATGTTGCAGGTTAGACGCAAGAATCTGGACCCCGTCTCCATTCTACAGGGGCTGGCCGAAACGACTTTGATGCTTCATATATGCGGGGCACCACAATGAACAATTTCCAGATTATATATATAATAGCTTGTTGTAGATGGCAAAAGGCTTACGTGATGCTGATGCTTTGGGTTTTTCAAAGCCGGTTTCGTCTTATTCATTTATAAAAAAAAAAGTAAACGCAACCCAATTCATGGCTAAGCTAGAGCATCATGAAATGTATCCCATGTATGAATCTCTGTGCATGCAAGAAAATGGGCAGTATGAGGAAGGCCTCGTCCAATTGCTGCGAAGCAGAAACGTTGCGTTTAGAAACAATGACCAAAATACGGTGTCGTTGTGCAATTTTTTTGTTCAGCACCTCTTTGTTGGGGATATGTATGTAAAGCAATGGGAGCCACAACAACTGCAACCTCAGCAAATGTATGCATGTCTTTTGCACATTTGTGCAGAAGCCCAGGTGAAGGATGATGATCCACAGGCTCTGGCAGCTTTCTGGCTTGGCAAATTGCTTATAGAATATCTTGGTAAGCTTGAGGCAGGCATTTCATGGATAGAGAATAGCTTGGCTCTGGCTAGCAGCAATTTTCTAAAACTTTCTGCCACCCTTATTCTTGCAACATGTTATCTACAAATAGACAATACTATGGAGGCAATAGAGTTTTGCAACAAGTTAAAACAGTTTGCCCTGGCAATAGAGAGCCAAGAGTATGTCTTCTATGCTCTGGCATTCCTGGTTCGTGCCCAATGCTTCATTAGCCAATTCAAGGAAGCTCGCATAGCGTTTGCGGATTTGAAGACAATGGCAGACCAATTTTGTGGTGATAAATTCTTATCAGGAATAGTGAAGGCTGTGGAATATAGCATTTTCAATTTGTCTAACAACCCTGATCTAGCTGCAGAGTCCCAAAAGGCTGCTGTGCAACTTCTTAATCAATATCTAGAGGACTTCAAAGATCATACATTCAGTATTTTTGATTCGGGACTCCAGGTGCCATTTTTTGAGAGATACCATGTTGCAAAATTCTGGATTGGTATTCTAACGAACGTATCGAAATTGACAGTCAAACGAAATGCCTTGTGATCTTGCTCATGCCCAAAGTCAATGGTTTTTTTAGGCATTTAAATATTCTTGTACAGCCATGGAAGCAAGGACTGAGTCAAGAAGTTAGGTAAATAAAGGAAAATTCATCCTTAATTATTTACTTATACAAGAAAATGTGGAATGGTTGGCCTCCACAAACATTTCTCTTTTATTGGTGGGAGTTGAACCCATGATATTTGGCGCCGCTGGCCACTGTGTTGTCGTGTTTTGATAATAAATCTAGAGTTGTAATATTCTGTAATGTCTAATCATTTTAAAAGTGGATAAGACAATATACAGATTATTTTAAGGGAAAAACTACCAAATGCCCTTAAGTTTTCGACTATTTTGCAAGATGCCCTTAAGTTTTCGTTTTTTCACGAAATGCCCCTTTGGAGCGTATATGGTTAGGTAGAAATATGAAATTGTTGATATACCCTTTTATGTTTTTTGTATTTTCTGAAACGCCCTTGCTGCCAACGGATTGTTTTGGCGGGCCGATTCTTCAGAGCGGCAAGTTCTTCACAGCGGCCGATTCTTCAGAACGGCAATCGGCCATCCACGAAATTGTACCAGGCGAAATTCTTCTGTTCCAATTATAGTTTTTGCCCGATTCTTTGGTTCCATCTCTTATCTGAACTCAGCCGTTGTGCAGTGGAGAATACTCAGCCGATCTTGTGCAATGGAGAACAGTAAGCAGACATTTAATCCTATAAGCAGTCTCTGGTGTTTTTGTGGCAAACAATTTGCACTGCCAAAAACATGCAGTTGGAAAAACTGTCTTTTTGGATTTCGGCCTGCATGTGAACAGATCATCATGTAAGTTTTCTTTCCTTGCCAGCCATCCTTTTCCTTTGTCTACATGCAATACATCTACATGCATCTGTACATTGTTCATTGTTAAATATTCATTGTTAAATCTTAAATGTTCATTGTTCAAGAAATCTGATTGCTTGTTCTATGTAATTATATCGATTCGTTTTCCTTCAATAGAAGTGTCTATGCTAAAAAAATGGAGTTGCAACTAGGTTCCATGTGGTCCTCATTGGCTGAGTTGAAGCTTGCTGTAAAGAAGACCACCAGGTCGTCCACGGACCAAGAGAATCCGCACTGAGGAAGAGGTGAAAGAAGTGCATCGTTGCACTAGATGTAAGGGCACATGACATAATTCACGAACATGTAGGGCTCCTATCTGATGGATCTACAGGGGAGATTACAGGGGAGATTATAGGGGATTTCGTAGTTCATAAAGGGCATTTCATAAACTCTGGTTTAGTTTTACGGGTTTCTGGTTTACAGTTTTCTGGTTTACGTTTACATGGAAAGGGCATTTCATAAATTCTCATAAAACTTAAGGGCATTTCATAAATTTTGATAAAACTTAAGGGCATTTCATAAATTCTCATAAAACTTAAGGGCATTTCATAAATTTTGATAAAACTTAAGGGCATTTCATAAATTCTCATAAAACATAAGGGCATCCTATTGAAGATGAAAAACAATCCTAGATACGTATATGCTCCAAAGGGGCATTTCGTGAAAAAATGAAAACTTAAGGGCATCTTGCAAAATAGTCGAAAACTTAAGGGCATTTGGTAGTTTTAACTGTCATTTAAAAGCTTGTGCACGCCATGAAATGGTTTATACCTTTCAAATAAAAGTGGGGTTGGGATACACGAACCTAGAATCTCAATCGGCCATGGGTTTGGTTGAGCAATGGTGTCCAGTCTTTGCTTTATTTCGAGCTCTTTTTCATGCAACGAACATAGCCATCCTAGAAAGCCAAAATGGAGAGGCCTCTGACAGGACTGAAAGCATGTAGATCTTGCAAACATAGCCAATATGCTAACTCATTCTTTTCTCTATTTCCTGAACTATGGCAATAATTTTTGCTATTCCAGCGAAATTCTCGAACTGTTGTATATATCATCGGGCCGTGGTTAATCCAATCAGATCAAATTATTAATCCGGCCATCTACTATCAACCAGAGTGGTTAATCGGATCAAATAGTAGTCAATCTGGCCAAAGAAAGTGGTTAATCCGTGGTGGGGGCAAAAATTCAATCAATCGGATCTTTCTTGCCATGCACGGCTTAATCTGCTTCACAAAGCATCCCAATCAATTTGATTGTCCCTTTAATGCTAACTTGATAAACAGAGGAAACTGTATCTACTAAAAACCTAATACACCCTTTCTTCTTTAAAATCTTAAATATAAATAAATAAATATACCCTTCCACAACTGCAAAACATTATGCATTCCGCTCTTCTTCATCCAACACTTATCTGAGAGCCCAGATTGTCGACGGAGATTTCATCCCAAGATTTTAGAGCTGGACCCAGATTGTCTGAGGGAGATTCTGGGAACTCCAGTTTGTGATCTTGCAACTCGCTAGTTATTTGACATTACCTGCTCACAGGATGGGTTATTCCCCTCTCGAATCAAACCACTCCAGCAAATATTGGATCATGAATATCTGGATGAAAATGTAGATACCAGCATAGGGATGAAGACAGCATAGGGATGAAGATGTGGACAGTGACACCACCCGTGGTTACATTATTGATATCAAGTGTGAAAAAATTCTATATGGAATTTCAGCCCCAAACAAATTAGGTTCGAGGTTAACAATGTTCACCTTGTGGGAGGTACACATTCAGCAAATAGACAATTTATTAGTTGTACACTCGGCTTAATTTGTGCTAATATGGTTGCTATTAGGCCTGTCACATTTTTGTTATCCAATCTATGCTGAAATTAAAGCTTAACTCAACAACTAGCATTCAATGCTCCATTTGCCCTTGAGAATTCACCTTCCTGTCATACGTGCCTTTGACCTGGGATATAGAATGCCTTTTAAAATCATTCAAAATGTATATTTTGAAATAAATTGCCGATTCTACTCACCCTAAAACCTTTATTTCTCGAAATAGCCACTCGATAAATGACAACGTCAAATTTTTGCAGGCTTATAATCAGATCTGCGGTTTACTCTGCTCTCACTCTCTGACTCTCCATAAATATCATATCTGCGATGCTGTGAAACATGACAAATAAATGTGAGACCCATACAGCTCAAAACATCTCAATTTGCATTTTCAATAGCTCATACCTTTTCAATAGGCATACGACAACGAACTGAGTCCAACTGGGAAATGTCAATTTCAGCCACTGCTATTCCTGTCACTAATCTATCTAAGCAACAACATACACAGTGGATAAGAAATGCAATTCTGCAGTTGTATCAGAATTTTGTAATACTAGTTTAACTGTTTCTATATGGATATTGCATAACGTACCATAGTAGCAACAGGAGGGCACTAGTCCTCACAAGGCACTAGCAAAGAGTAGAGGGAAGGAAGGAAGGAAGAGCTGGTAATTGTTCAATTGATAGGAAAAATAATTGATAAATAGATTGGCTTTCAATGGAGCAACAAAGCAAACAGACAGTGGAAGAGGACTGCTCGAGAAATGACTACCATCCATAAACCTTCAGCTAGATTTGAACTAGTTGATCCCAGGAATAAAATTTTAAGAAGATTAAGACATTTTGGAAAGACTAAATATCAATAAAAGGAGGACTAGCAAGTGACATTTACCAGGACAACGTGCAAGAACTTTGCCCCATGGGTCCACTATCAGGGCATCACCAAAGCTTTCCCGTTTCAGATTATGCTTCCCAGCCTGAGCTGCTGCCAAAACCTGTGTGTACCAATCATAATTATTTCAGTTTACCATGATAGGAAAAATATTAAAAAAAAAGAGATGTTAAAGCATGTCACCACAGGAAGTCTTTATATGGGATTGGGGGCCCTTTCAAGTCCAATATCAATTACGCAGTTATTTTCATGTTTTCTCTAACCAGGTACTCCCCAAGGATGTTTGTAAATATCATGCGAATTGTGTAACAAGACTCAACATGCATGTTTCTACATATAGCCAATTATAGAGTGTGAACATCCACGTTCGCATGATGTTAATACAATAGCAAACGAAACGATTTTCACTTACACAATACTGACCTAAGTTACGTAACTTACATAACATTGGGTTTCAATAGCACGAGCACGGAGAAGGACTTCCCAGTGTGCTTCACCAGTTGTCTTCGTAAAAGCAGCAGGAATCAGCAGCACCTAGCATTATATTGCAAAGTCTGCATACTATTCAAGACAAACCTACAATTTTCACATCAATAATGATGACGTGGGAACTATGATGACCTGCGCATTGCTGTGGAATCTGAGGTTTTGATACAGCTCTGGGAAACGCAGGTCATAACAAATACTAAGGCCTAGTCGTCCAGCCGGGCTGTCCACCAACACCATCTCAGATCCTGCAATACAGAAACAATAACGAAACTCATTTAAAATCATACATGACACTAAAAGAATGGCTGCACTTTAAACAAATATTTGAACTTTACCAGGAGCAGTGCTGTTACTTTCTTTTAGCACTGGACCTCCTGGCACGTCAACATCAAACCTGCATTTGCAATGCAGTACATAAGTTCCATGCAAGCAATGTAGTGTTTTGTATTTGTACATAAGAAATCATATAGATATCCTCAGTAAGATACTTTTCAACGTAGGACCTGGATATGTAAAGAACCATTTTTCAAATTAAGCAGACATTGGATGTAAATCTAAACAAGTCTAGTTGATACAAGGAAAAAACAAGTCTCAGTAAGATATTTTCTAACATAGGACCTCGATACGTAACGAACCAATTTCCTAAATGTAAACCTAAACAAGTCTAGGTGATGCAAGGAAAATTGGAGATTCTCACAAGTGAATCTTTCGATATTTTGACTGAATGGTTCCATAGTCATCAAGCACAACATGGGTATTGTATATGTGTTTCTCATCTGGCCCTTGTTCTTGAAACCCACCAAGTGATAGCCACATGTTTGCTTCTCTGTTTTTCAAAGTAAGTTCCCAGTAAGAGGAGTTCCAACTTAGTCCTTATAGCTTGAAGGGAAGCACAATATTAGTATCTGAACCTGGCAAGAGACTGGTATCTTTGTATAATAGGTCCTAAAAGTGGTTCTGCAATACTTAAGGCTTCTCCCTCCTTTGAACCAATAAATGAAAAACATTCAGGCAGGCTTAATAGTTTTACTCCTTGCAGTGCAGCCTCCTGTCCTTGGGCAATCAGCACACAATCATTGATGTATTAG
Organism: Isoetes taiwanensis; assembly: GCA_021234155.1. Taxonomy (NCBI): domain Eukaryota; kingdom Viridiplantae; phylum Streptophyta; class Lycopodiopsida; order Isoetales; family Isoetaceae; genus Isoetes; species Isoetes taiwanensis. The sequence goes on along the minus strand of JAJEKV010000011.1, from coordinate 22,045,737 downwards.
GTGTATAGAAGAAGCCAAGGAAATCTCTATTTGAACTAAGAACTCTGATGAAATACAATGAATAAATTATTGACAGCGGAATGTGCATGTTGAGATCATCATGATGTGGATTTATGCGGGAAAAATGTAATACCAACCTGAAATTTGATCCTAACATCCTGAGAGACAACAAAGACTGAAAAGAGAATCCATTTAACTTACATTGTTAAATATGTTTGCGACCATGAAACTGGTCATTTTACACTTAAAAGCCATGGACGAAAATGCTCATCAGTAAGCGAATGTCTTCCTCTTTGTATGTTCAACAGTGAAATTTGCAGGAAATGGCCAGGCACTGACTGGATATAGACATTTGGATATGTACATGATTAACTCAATGTACCGTCCCAAAGCCAATGAAAACCATCCTTGACACTTTGATGCTCATAATTTTCTGGTTCCGATTATTCAGTTTGTAAGGCAACCAGAAAACGGCCCTCAAACCCCAAATCCCCTTAGACAGCATGATAAATAAAAATACATTAATTTTGGCCATGCTTAGTTAATGCATGAGGTCATTAAAGGAACAGATCACTGTGGTGAACCCCGCAAGGCAACAAAGCTGGGGCATCCTAAAACCATGGTATTGAAGAATCTTAAACAATGACTAATGAAGTATGTTGCCAGCGACAGGTCAGAGATATGTAAATAAATCTTCAACATAGTTCATGGATGAAAGGCCCGAGACGTATAAGTTGGAACATAAGAAGCGCTTCAACGAGATCACGAAATTAAAGAAGAATCCAACAGATGCGCAGTCTTGATCAATTACCCATAACAAGATTGCCAAAAAAGGGTCTATTAGAACATGTCCTAGAATACTTGCAGCATAGAATTAAAATGGGATAAGATGGGAACAAGGGGATTTTATGCATGTAGCAAATGGTGAAATGACATGATGAAAACGTGGAAAATAGATGAAAGAGATCCTTAATCCATCTCTAGTCAGATCTTGGGAACAGAGGTATCATTAACAAATGAGGGGTCCGCTCTTTACGTTTAAGCATATAACTTTGTTACTTTATTTTGCCATACGCATTCTTTGCCTGGGCCTGATGATTGGACTAGCTGATGATTTGGGCTCATAGTTATTTAGAATTTACCCAAAGCATCCTAATATATATCCTATAAGGCCAGTGCTTTTTGAAAGTTTAAGGTTCAGTTCCACTTCTGCAGATTGAACAGAATGCGTATAGATATACAATTCAGAACCAATAAGGTCTTGACAGCACTCGACGAAAATTGATACGTTCCTTACCTCAACTAGGCGTGCACAAGTCTGGAAATTGAAGTCGATATTGGAGGTAGATGTCATCTGTGCAACTGCGACCTTTACTCGGCCACAAACAGGGAGTACGGCGGCCATAGCTGATAGAGGAAGGAGTAGAACTATACTATATATCCCGTCAATGAGCTCACGGCGAACGCCCATATTTGGGAACGGCGTTCCCGATAAGTTCCCTTTAAAAAAAAAAAAAACAAGGATTCCATGATTTCGGTTAACAAAAAACCATCGTTCATTTTTTCCCCCCTTTCTGTAGGGCGGGAGCAGAGAACGGCGCAGACAAAACACCGAAAAATCGGCCTTGTCTTCTGCTGCTAATCGAGCTTCTGCCTTCTATGCTAATTGGCCTTCTCTGTTTCTAATCCCAGACCTCTGTAATCGGCTCTATGATCTTAATCAGCAATGCATGTTGTAATCAGCTCTGCCTCTGACGGATGATCCTTTGTTTGATTTTGATTCTTCAGCAAAGCAAGGTAAGTAAACATCAATTTTCGTCTGATTTGGCAAGGTCTATTTGATATTTTCGTTTATTTGCAAGGTCATTTGATATTTTTTGTTTGTTTATCCAGTTCAAAGCATTCTCCTGCTTCAAAAGACCTCGCCAAAATTGGTTCAAAACGACCTGCTTCATCAGACAAAATGACCTGCTTTGCTTCAGACCTATTTCAAAACGACCTGCTGCTCAAACTTATAAGTATTCTTTCTTTCCAAATATTCTTTCCAGTAAACTTTCGGTCCAAGTATTCTTTCCAGTAAACTTTCGGTCCCAGTAAGTATTCTTTCCAGGCCTGTCACAAATGGGAGAGGCTAGCCATTGTGTGTTTAGCTTAGCCGGTTGTTCCATGAAAACTTCTTATACTCAGTTAAACCCACGATGGACAATCCACTGAATAAGGTTTCAATATATCCAGGTTTCAATACTGATGTACTTAATAATTACATTCAGGTCTGAATACCAGTAGTGGCAGAGGTAATCCTGCATTTTACAGGTCTACTTAAAGAAAGGAAAACTGTTATCTTTATCTTGGACAAACTTGAATTATGATTTGGAAAGCTACTTCTGTTCTCCGTCTTGCTTCTTTTGGCATTTGATCATCCAGTAACTTTTAATGGTTCAATAAAAGAATAAGCTGCAACGTGAATGTATGTTATAAAGTTAAGGTATGTTATAAGGAAATATAGATGTTACTATGTTTTTACATCTTTTTTAATATAATGTTTTATAAAAAAGAAGTATTTACAGAGTGGGTTGCATGTTTTTATCTACAAAGTAGTCTTCATGTATCCTTTTTTAAATTCTAAGTGTTCTACAATGATCACGAGGCAAAGGGAACACCAAAACTGTTTTTAAATTTTAAAAATTTGACGTTCCCGTTCTGATCCGTTCCCGTTCCGGTTCCAGATTTTAGGTCTACGTTCCCGTTCCGTTCCCGTTCCGGGTAGCTATGGCTCACGCACAACAAAAATCAAACGTAGCATTGTCAGCTGCCATACCTACGGTTACCTGTTCCTGCTTCAAGTAAACTACACTAGAAATAAGTAGATTCCACTATCCGCAATTATCGGTTTTTAGGGTGAGATTCCACTATCCGCAATTATCGGCATTGGAAGTTTCCTACGTGGCTAAAAATTTCCGTTGGATAAAAGATAACTTCCAATACATGATTCCATTTAGGTGGTAATTAGGTTCCAACTTTGAATTCGAATTCAAATAACATGAATCTGAATTGAAAATTGCTCTACACTCTAGCAGCACAGGATTGAGAACACGAATAACGCTGCTATCCACTTACTAACCCTAACTCCAATTAATGCTGCGATTTTCTTTTGTTGGCTTAAGCACCAGAGGATCGTTACATGTGTAGCACATAGCAGGCTATATTGATGGTGTACACAAATTAATGATTCCTATTACAATCTGAGGTAGCAATGCGTTTCACATAATCGAACATAATACGATTAGATCTTTATCAGAAAACTCGTTTGTAACATAAGGCATCACAATGATTTCATGCTTGCACAACCTCAAATGGAGAAGACTTGCACAAAATCCAGAACCAAAACATCTGGACAGGTTCATGACATTGGATAAGCATGCCTTTAGCTAAACAAGTTATATGTTCTTCACTTCAAGAATGTCCATTCTCCGTTAAAAGAAACATTCATTGGACTAGAAATTAAACTTGTGTTCTACTCACATATGTCAAAACAATGAGGAAATCTTTTGCTGAAGTGTTCTCGCCCACTCAAGACAATAAAGAGATCTTCTACTAAAGTGTTCTCCCCAACCATCTCAGTATGCCCAGATTTAAAAATATTAATGCAAATAAAATAACAGGCTCTATTATTTGGAACAAAGGATTTTACATTATTTTTAGATATTACTTTGGAATCTGTGGAAACGGATGGCTTTTATTTCCTGCTGAAAGAGGTTAAAAACAGGTTATAATCTATATGCAAATGCTTAGGGTGAGATTCGACTAGGGTGGACGTCTTTGAGAACATGGAATTAAAGTTCCTTAATAAAAGTTATGGTTTTCACAAGGTGATTCCACATGTGAATTATAAAAAATCCACGTAAGGCACATTAAAAAGCCAAGAAAGGAAAACAGCACAAAAAGCCAAAATGAAGACCCACATGGCGGCATCTGAGCAAGGGATAATTATATTATTTTTTTGGACCAGCCAATATTGGCTGTCGTTTAAAAAAAGGCCTTGGAAACGCCACATGGTATTTTGAATTTAATTTCCAGTCAAGTGGAATATTCTGACATGGCAAAATTTTATTGGGTTTCTAATAAAAATTCTATGTTTTAAAGTCATAGTGGAATCTCACCCTTATTTTCAGATTTCTTAGCATTTTTATATAACAACACAATATTACATAATCCCAGACAATCTTATAAATCACAAAACCAGAAAATACATAACAACGACTCATGTACCTCAAACCAAAATTCATTCACTCTCAGCTTGATTTTTATTGAGGTCCTTCAGACCAAATTGTTCTCGTATCAGTTCCATTGTCCTCTTCTTATATAATGACTTGGCTAAAGCATTCCTTCGAGTAGAGTTTGAAGCTGATATGCCTGCTTGAGTTCTTAGAACTGATGCCCACAAGCAGTCTACTGCACCCGGGTCATCCTCAAGTGCCCTTGCCAGAGCTTGCATTGGATTTAGATGAACACTATCAGCTCAGTGAATGCAATATGAAGCTGCCTTTACAATTTCATTTCCTGGAATGTTCATATGTTTCACGTGTGTTTCATACACTTTTGTTTGCCTTTCTGATTCAATGGCTTCTTCGAGCTCTACCTTTGATTTATCCGGCCATGAATTATTAAATTCATCTCCATGTCTAATGCATAGGTTATGCAGGTCAAGGCGTGTGGAGATAACCTCTGGCACATGGTCTAAGTTTTTGTCATTGCGTTTCAACAAGATCTTGAATCGGGATTTCAACATTCCAAATGCACACTCAACTGGCATCCTAGTACTTGACTGGATGAAGTTCCAATGGTAATCTTGCTTGCTTAGACCGTCCTTACGCCCCTTAAAAGGAGGAAGAATTCACGGTCTTGGCAGATATGCAGCATCCCCAACCAAGAGTAATTACCCAGATGGTCTGCTTTGATCCTCTTGCCTACTTCTGTATGTTCAAATAGCTTCCAATCATGAATGTTGCCTGCCCAACCAATGTCATAGTCCCAAAAATAGTAACCTGATAAGATGATAGCTTGTAGTAGAACTGAATGGAATCCTTTTCCATTGTAATAGTCCTGGGGATTTTCATGTGGAGCAATGATTGGAATATGGCTACCATCAATTGTTCCAACAACATACGCAATTCCTCTCAACTTCTCAAATTTGTTAGCAAGCTCCTGCATCCTACTAGTTGATGGCCATTTTCCTTCCTATATATATGATTACTAGCAAAAAAAAAAAAATTGGAATTAGTGAGTTTTTAGCATGCCTTTTCCGGCGACTTTCTGGCAAGGCCATAGGAGTTCTTGGATTGCCCCGCCTCCTCCCATTACGGATGCTATATCATGCAATCTCAGGGTAAATTTTAAGGGCCTAGATATTTGTAAGGGCATATAAATGTTGGCTAGACCTGTGAAAAATAAGGCTTCATGCTCTCTTTTTTTTGGCGAAATTTGGTAAAATAAGGACCTTCAATTATCTTTCAACTTGGCTAAAATGCAAAGTTGAAATGCTTTCAAAATTCTTTGGCGAATTTCCCTTTGTTCATAGCTAAAGTGCACCTACTTAACTAGATTTATCAATTTCACTAGTTAACTACTTGTTACACCTTCACGACGGCTATTCTAGTTCAATAATCACGAGAAGATGGCAATGGGCTAGGCCACGTTTCTAAAAATTTATTGTGTTGTGTGCTTCAATTTTTATGAGGTAATTTCATTATTGCATTTGAAACATATGCTAGCACTTTACCAATTGCCCTAATTCAAATGTATCTTATTTGTTAGAAGTTTGGACTTATTTGTTACTAATTTGTCTTATCTTAAAAAAAATCATCTTATCTTATCTTTGGATTTGTGTAAATACCAATTTTCCAAAACTTTTCAAAACATCCCTAATAGTTCTATAAAATCTACACAAATTTAGACAATAACATAATGAAGAATGGGGTCTATGCAATCTCAATACTTACGATCACTACTCGGCACCCACAACACAAAAAACTTGCTTGTACGTCACCACTGGACACTATAATTTGATTAATTGTGTACAGCAAAACAGTATTTAGTTGCGCTGGCCAAACACTGTTCATTGACCCTTCATATAATCTAAATTGGATATATGAGTTGTTCAAGAACAAAAAAAAAAAAAAGGAAAAAGAAAAAACATGGGTAATTCACCAGCATGGCATTAGACCTTGGCATTTAGAATTAGACCTTGGCATTTACAATAGCAAGAACCCTTGTTCATGGCTTTGGTCTCTCCATCACACATTACCAATGGTCCTATAAGTCATATGGTTTGCATAGTCCATGAGGCCGGACATGAGCTCTTGAAATATTTTATTTTCTATAGAATAGTTTTTAATTTGTACAACTTTTTATTTATCTACCAATATGGCTTTATTCCATGCGAACAGAGCCGACTTCACAACATTATTTAATGCCTATTGCTTAGAACAAGCTTTCCCAACCTCTATATAGGCTTAAAGCAATTGAGTCCATCCCAGTAGCATGGCCTTATTCCTTGGTAATTAAAATATCCTTGGCAATCAAAAAACGTATCGTGGAACCTTATCCGTATCCCTAAATTCGAGTTTATCTCTGAATTTTTTGTTCAATAGCAAATGTCACGAACTTATGCATCAAATTTCTACGTCTGTACATCTCCAAACAAGCCGGATTTGATCATATATGCAGTTTAGGGTCACGGCAATGCATCAATCCAATCATTTCTGTTGTTCATGCCTTCTGCCGACTTCTAGATCTGTGTCTACAAAAGCACCTATCCGGTGTCACTGTTCACCTATCCGATCTTCATATCATAATATTTATATGTATTTTCTATATCTCAGACCATGCACTTCATGAACGATGACTTTCATCAAAGGTTTTCTATACCCTTCTGGTGCAGCGGTTGAAGGTATGCTTATGAAGCAGCGGCGGAAGCTATCAACAATTGAGCAATTCTTGCTTGCATCCTTGTCACGGCAGAATATCTAGGTTGTAGAAGCGTGGATCTGTAGAACCTTGCGAAATGGGCACTTGGAAAGGGAAAAACATCTGGCTGTCATTGGTCACAGATCGTTTTGTCCAACTGCGTTGGGCTGACGAGGTAAGGATTGATAATAAGGTTGTTTTGCATTCCTGTATCAGGTTGTTCCGAAGGGGTTTGCCACTATTTCCAACATTGACATTGACCCAAAGCTGGAACAACATGGAATGCCGATTTCCAGAGAAGTTGTATGCGCCCTCATACAGAAATGCATAAAAAAAAACAGATTTGGGCATGTGCGGCGATGTAGAGGCCTTAATGGTTTGCGCGGCGCTATATTCTATTCTGTCTTCATTTGATCATCTTATTAAGCTTTTTTTCTGCCTGTGAAAGCTTGGTTGAAGCCAATCAAGTATTTTGCAAGGTTACAAGACCAAGTGAGTATACTTGGAATGCAATTATTGATGCCCATGCCAAGCTTGGGGAACTGGATTTGGCCTTTCAGTTTTATGATAAAATCACGACATCGGGCACCGAGGCGATAAGTTTACATTCTTAAGCATGTTGAAGGGTTGCAGCATCACAAGCCACTATTTCAATTTCATTCAGCCTGTTCTTACATATCTCAGGAATTCCATGTTGTATTGTTCTTTATATTTTATGTCTGACGGCATTCTCCCTCATCATTTGAGATGAAGCAAGGATCTGCAGCAGCATAGACACCCACAACTGGGTATGTATTTGGTTCTGTAAATTAAATTCTTGCTTTCATTCCAAATGCTAAGAGGATTGCTTTTTCTAAAAACGGAATCCATTTTTTGTCTCCCAGGATTAAGAAGAAGAAGCTATATGGTAAGCTTAATCTTATTCTTACTATTGGATCCATGGTATTGGATGTTGGCAAGTAGCTATGCTCGAAATGCAACATAACAGATGGATATGGGATGATCCTTGTATGTCTGTGAAAATGCGTTCTTTATTCTTGGGCAATGCCATCACTATATCTTCCATCCAATATAATCATTTTCAGGTTGTTTTGAAGCATTAGTCAGCTGCAAACATGCACATTACATGCAGAAAAATGTAGAGTTGTGTATGTTCTGGTTTTCTTTATTGGTTTTTATCATTCTATCATAGTGTAGATCATTTCTCTAGGCTATAACTACCATACAAGCTAGTAAGCCTGGGATGATGCCTCTGTTTTGGAGACTTGGTTAGAGTTGGAACATAAACTATTATGGCTTTTTGCCACAGGGATTTTCAAATAGGTCTTCCAAGAGATTTTAATATTCTCACAGCTCCAATGACAAGGATGATGCTCTCAAGAGATTTTGATGAATATGGCCCACCATTATTATGAGCAGCATGCTTATTAGCGTTTTCACTATTGCATCAATCAATATTATCACATCTTACATTGCTACATTCAAGTATCATGGTTTTTATTTCTTTTTGTTATTTAAATTCCTAAATAAATAGGTATCAATAAAATGTTTCTAATTGTGTCAATAGTATCATTACAAATGTTTTTTACTTCGTTCATCAATTCTTAAGGCCCCGAAGGGGCCAAAATTTTTTTGGGTTAACACACAAACCATTACATTAATCACTCTAAAATTAAATCCCCCTTGAAACCCCCTGTGGTTTGGGTGCATATTCACACGGGGGGTTACGTAGGGCAGAAGAGTTTAGAACACATAGACCAGACAAGCAAGCAAGAAATATACCTAGAGTAGCAAAATCAGATCTAATAGTTAGAAATTTATTTGGATCAAATTATATTAACATCAATGAGAGAGAAATCTTTGATACCAACTAGGCCATTTGCAAAACAAATGCTGGCAGTAAAGTGAGATATCAAGGCAGGGTTTCCGTAAATGGCAAGAAATGTGCTAAGTTGATTAACAAGGGGCTGTCATCTATTGCAGTGCCATTGTACTATGGTATAAGGTCTTATAGAGGAGGAACGTGTGAGCAATTGTTTTGGTTTTGTCCTGATAGCTATAGGTGCACATGGTATCCAAATGTTGATATGGTTTCTACACCCAATCGTCCCTTTTTGTGGCCTGTTCATAAAAGTTTCAAACTTAAGCCTCACGAGCTCGAGACTTTGGAAAGAGGTGGCAACAATCTAGAATGATTGACTAGAACCACACACATCCATCAAAATGAAGATGTTCAATACATTAACAGTCCTGGAAGTCAACATTCTGTCATGAGACATGATGGTAAGCGTGTAAACAGAAGGTTAAATTTAGTAGTCACAGAACTAAATTTGGAACAGAGCAAAGACATGGATGTTTCAGTTGCAAGCAATGTGATTGGTCATAAGAGACATGTGGAGTTCAGTTTGAACAGAAATAGCAATGCATATATTATTAGCATCAAGAACGTGCCTTCATGCACCTATCCCGATTATCAGAAGAGGGTTGCAAAGAGAAGCTTCATTCCATGCAAGTATATGTTCCACATCTTCCAGTCAGAGCTTCACAGAGATCCCTCCATTGACATGTCACTTCTCCAGCCAGTATTTAGTGACGAGCTTCTAGATAGCTTATTGCATATCTTTTAACCGCGATGCAACTCATTTCGTATCATGGAACTAATGTTTGGATTAAATGCTGTGTCATTGGTAGTTTATATTGAAGCAATATTAATTTCTTTAAATCTATATACAGATTTATGCCAACCACCTTGCCGCTATAAACATTCTATGCTTTTGCATGTTATATGCTCTTGCTACCAAAAGTTATGATTACATCTTATTATACTTTTAGCCTAATACAATAATAACATTGTAGTACCCTTTGATAGTTTCCTAAATTGAGGGACAAAGACCATAAGACCATAGTTTCCTAAATTGAGGGACAAAGACCATAAGACCATAGTTTCCTAAATTGAGGGACAAAGACCATAAGACCATAATAAAAAGGACCATAAAAAATTGCGCTCATAACAAAGACGATATTTTTAGGTAGCTATATAATAAAGAATTATGGGAATAGATAGATGAATTTATCTCTAGACAGGAATAGCCCCTGCCGTAGCTCTTACAGCAAAAACAGAATTAGAATTAGGATGCTCCGTTATGGCTTATGGCCGTAACTAACAGGCGTGCCCTTTGGGGCTGACGTGGATGCCACAGAAGATGATGATCTGTCAAGTATTTTCTTCACACTCCCACTTGCTTGCAGATCATTCTCTTCTTCATTCAGCTCCACTACTCCAAGTGCTTGCCTATACTTCTGAAACTTATCTTTAGCTAATGGTTTAGTAAAGACATCAGCCACCATTTCATCTGTGCTAATGAATTCCAGACTAAGCACTTCTTCTTGCACTTGCTCTCTAATGTAATGGATTTGGGTCTGAATATGTTTGGTTCTTGCATGATATTTCGGATTCTTAGTCAAGGCAATTGAGCCGTGATTATGACTGAAAATCAGCGTTGGGTCATCCACACTGTCATAATGTAATCCTTCAATGAATCTCCTTAACCATACTGCTTCTTTTGTTGCATGAGTAGCAGCAATATATTCAGCCTCCGTGCTTGATAATGCTACAACAGCCTGCTTCTTTGAACTCTAGGAGATGGCTCCACTTCCAATGTGAAAGACATAACAGGAAGTAGACCTTCTAGTATCTGCATCTCCAGCCCAATCAGCGTTGGTGCTCCTGTGCCTTCAGAGCATAAACCAAAGTTAGCAGTTCCTCGGAGATATCTCAAGATCCTCTTCATGCTCTTCCAATGCGCATCACCTGGATCATCCATAAATTGAGACACTATTCCCACTGCATAAGCAAGATCTGGTCTTGTACACACCATAGCATAAATCAAACAACCTACAGCTTGGCGATATGGAACTTTCTTCATCAGCTCACGTTTAGTAGGTGTCTTGGGTGAATCCTCTCTTGTAAGCTTCATACCTGTCTCCATTGGCGTACTCACTGGTTTTGCATCCATCATACCAAAGCGAGACAATACTTCAAGGATATAGCGACGTTGAGACATCATCAGTCTTCTTCTCCCCCTGTCTCTCGTCACTGCAATCCCTAGACAATAGTGGATCTCACCCAAGTCACTCATCTCAAATCTGTTACTTAACTGCAGCTTTACATGATGAATGGCTTTGAGACAACCATCGACAAGGATCTGATCATCCACATAAACCGCAACTATGATGAAACTCGAACTCCTTGGCGATTTGCTAACATAAATATTTGTATCTGCCTCATTGCGCTCAAAACCTAGAGAGATGAGATACTGATCTATGAGCTGATACCACATACGAGGCGATTGCTTCAGACCGTAAATGGCACGATTGAGTTTGCACACTAAGTTTCCAGCTGCACCATCTTGCTCATATCCCTCGGGTTGAGTCATATAAATATCTTCATCTAACTCACCGTTCAGGAAAGCTGTCTTAACGTCCATTTGATGGACCTCAAGATCAAATTCAGCAGCAAAATTAAGTAGAGCTCTTATGGAAACTAGTTTTACAACAGGAGAGAATGTTTCAGTAAAGTCAAGGCCCTCTACCTGAGTAAAACCATGTGCCACGAGTCGCGCTTTGAACCGCTCAATACTCCCATCAGCTTTATACTTCACTTTGAATAGCCACTTGCAACTTACTGGCCTGCGTCCAAGAGGAAGTGGCACCAATGACCATGTGCCATTCTGCTGAAGTGAATGAAATTCCGCATCCATGGCAGCCATCCATTCTCGTGCATTTGGACTCTTCATTGCTGCACCAAATGTTCCAGGTTCATCTACTATGGAAGGAATACGTGCAATAAACATACTGCGGCGCTTGGGCATGGCTTGAGCAGCTGCCTCTTGTGATTTAGCGGACGGTCTGCTCACTCGGCCAGATCTGGTCACCACATTACCAATGCGCAAACCCCCCCCATATCTGTATGTCCCTATGGGAGAGCTTGGTGCTCCCACTGGCTCACGAATGCTCTCATCAATTTTCTGCCCCGTTGATGAAGATGAGGCTATGCTAGTGGGATCTAGTAGGGAACCATGCTGTTGCACATTAAAAGGACCATCTTCAAGCTCCTGCAACAAAGGAAGATCCTCATCACTAGCATTGTCTTCACCGTCGAAAAGAACCACATCATTTCTGAAAATGCGCGGAATTACACCAGCTGGACAAAGATCTTTGTAAAGCAAATGCTCTCGGAATACCACTTCCCGACTATGTGTGATTCTGCGGTCTTCAATGGAGTACACCTTGTAGCCTTGCACTCCCTCTGTGAACCCCAAGAAGATGCAAACTTTGGATTTAAAATCAAGTTTTCTACGCACCTCATCCGGAACATGAACATATACTACGCAGCCAAAGGTCTTCATGTCACTCACAGATGGCTTGGTTCCTGTCCACATCTCTTCAGGAGTCTTCCCATGAATAGAGGCGAGCACCCTGTTTTTAATGTATGTTGCAGCAAAGCGAGCTTCTCCCAAAACATTTTTGGAACTCCAAAGCATATGCCATCATAGATCGGGCCGCTTTCACAAGCGCCCTAGTCATACGCCTGCGCAAGGCCATTCTCGGGCGTGTCCGGGAGTGGTGAACTGTTGCTGAATCCCATGCTCTTGGCAATAGGCATTAAAAGCATGAGATGCATATTCGCCTCCTCCATCACTTCTGAGAATTTTAAGATAGCGGCCCGTCTCTACTCTTACTCTAGCATGATAAATTTTAAACATGCGGAGTGCTTCGGACTTCCGTGCAAGCAAATAAATTGTTACCTTCCTAGAGTAATCATCAATGAAGGTAATGAAGTACCTCTTATGCGCAAAGGTCTCCACTGATATTGGTCCACATATGTCGCTGTGCACCAAGTCGAGTACTCCAGCAGCTCGCACAGTTTGCCCTTTGGAAAAGGGCCTTCGATGTTGCTTGCCAAGTACACATGCATCACACAACTTGGACATTTCATAGCTGAATAGCTTGAGGCCATCCACTAATGATCTCCTGTGCATCTCAATAATTGCTTGATGATTGAAATGACCAAGAAGTCGTATTTAATTAAAGTGGGACTCATTCCATTCCCACTTTTTTCCGGAACCCTGTTAATTTACACAAAAAGAAGCACCCCGACCCGAAAACTATCCTTAATTCGAATTTTTGAATAAAACTCTGCCTTCAAGCTTTCTTTGCGGTTTTCTCTCAGTTAGCGAAGTCGAGAACAAGAACAATGCAACCTGAAACAAAGGAAATTCATTAAAGTTTGAAACCAAAGATCTAGTTGAAAAGAATTTTTATTAATAAATTGAACAGTACAATGTATTTTACATCGGACGCAGAGACCATGGTGGTCTTCTTTGTCACTCTGATTACATCATCTTCGTAGGTGGTCCACCTTAGGGGATTAACTAGCGGGCGCTTCTTCACGCCGATCGTAAGCCTTGGCGGGCAACCCGAAGGGTGTGGAATGCCTCACGTGGAGGTTCCTCCTGGAGCTACCGGCCGACACCTGTCCACCCCGACTTCTCCACTCGCCCCCGCAGCCTTCCATCGAATATGCTCCTTCCCCAACCTCCGTGGATGTTATGCAATGCTTGCAAGATGCTTTGAGCTTCTGGACTTTCTCTTTGTTCTTCGCCGTTCTTTATCCCCAGTGGTGTAGCGAAGCAACCTCAAATTTCGAAAGCAACCTTATCCCAAAGGCCGGGCAAGAGTGTAGCGTGACCGGGATCTGTGCTAGAACGGTATTTCTTCCGCCTTGAGCGGGATCTGTGCCGCCTGGAGCGGTCTCTGTGATGCCTGAGCGGGATCTGTGCTGGTGTCGGATCTGTGCCTGAACCACCTGGAGCAAGGAGAGTATGATTAACAATTACGGTGCCATTAGTCAAAACGAAGAAAAGAATGTTGAAATCAAATTACAATGGAGAACATTCATTCCATACAACCGCATCCAATGGGAAGTAGTGTCTTTCGACTCGCGAGTCAGAAAGGCCCATAAAAGAAAGAATACAACCGGTTGCCTTTTCGACTGAGTCGAGAAAGGCCCAGGAAACGCAACGTAGAAGCATCATCATAATACATTGTGGCTGCATCCAGTCACACAATCAAACATACAAATGGTCTCATCAACAGGACAAGCATGCCTTTCTCGACTCGTGAGTCGAGAAAGGCATCGAAAACTCAATATACAAGTATATTCATTACAAAATGTTCAATACATTTCACGTTTGTTTACAATATTCACACAATTTGACTATCCAAAGCGAGAGGTCACTCTTCTTGTTCACCAAAAATATTTGTCGCCCATAGCTTTCATCATCGCCTTGCTCTCTCGGATCGGGTTCCGCGGAGGCTCGGATAGTTCCTAATCACATCGGGCGACAAGAATGGCAAAGAGGATTCCGCCAAGACAGACACAGTCCAAGGACCACCACCTATCCGCCTCATATTCTTCAGTCGATATGGCTTTAGCAATGATTGTATTTTGCGCGTTATGATAGCACTTGTAGGCTGAGTCGCCTATGATCAGCGTGTTGTGTTTGCCATAGTCCCGAATTGCTCATAAACCCCGGCCGGCCTTTTCACCATTATAGGCTTCCCCTTTGTGATGGTGGAACGAGGTCCGACACATGCTCGACCCTTTCGCTTCCCCAAACGAACTTGAACTTCAAAACTGAAATGCCGAGAACACCAAGAACATTGACAATATTTTTCTTTGCCATACAAGACCATATGCCCACTTCAATCCCCCGCTCAATGCACCATTCAATAATTTCCTTAGCTCTAGGCCCGGATACACTATTTTATGCTCCGTTCGCCTGGGATCTGCGAGGTGTTAATCTCGGGACGTCTTTATCGTGGTATACCGCAGCTAATACTCCATTGACGTCAAATATTACAAGCTTGGCGGGACCGGTTTGGATCCCGCTTGGAGTTTGGCTCACCATATTTCCAGTTCATCGGGATCCAAATGCGGGATCATTATCTTTTCGGTCCTTTTTCGGCCGTGGAGCGGTGTCTTGCTTTTGGATTGTCTTTGTGGAGTGCATTCTCCTCCTCGCGACGCGGAACCGCCCGGTATCCAATGACAATGATCCGAGTCGTTGACATGGAACTCCCCGAAATGATGACATCCGGCTTTAAAGGAACGAGTTTTCGACTCAGCGAGTCGAGAATGAAAAGAAAAGGTATTGAAAGGAACGAAGTTTTCGACTCATGAAGTCGAGAAACACCGATAGAGCAAAAGTAAACTCACCTCAATCTCAGATTCTCAAGAATGTGTTCGGCAAAGATCCTTGTGTCTAAACCTTCGACAATCACGCCTCACGCCGCCTTGGTCTCCCTCGCCCTCGCCGCCTTTATCGCTTCCATTTGTCTTCCTCCCCTTGAAATGCTCATGAAGCGCATCCGTGTATGACCGAATAGTTTCAACCATGTCCTTATTTCCAACCACGGATATAGGTTTCATTCCAAAAAAGATAGCCCCCGAGAGAACAGCCATTCATGTACCACTCGCGATACAATTTGATCTTCCTCACCAGTCGGTTATGAAGTACTTGATAACTCTTGGCCGGATAGGAATTCTATGTATAGGACCCGGCCGCACCATCTTTGCCGACCTTGTCCATCGATGGAACATCCTCCATAAATCTGCCCCCTTCCGTGGTTCCATCCGCTCTTGAGAGATCATGAACCCTGTCGAGATAATGATGCTCGCTAGACCACCACTTATCCGTGTCTGTACCGATCTTGAAATCAAAACCAAAACTATGTTGGCAAAGCTTGTGCCTTCGGCAAGCCAAGTCTACACTCATGATCAAGTTCAGATATGGAGTACATGATCTTGTTGGTGAAGTTAATATCACCGCCCATTGGGAGACAAAGAAGTTTGTCCGATTGCCCGCATGCAAAAGACAAGGAAACCGAAAAGTATCCGTGTCGGTCATGTCCGCATTAACGCCTTGTACCATCGCTTCTATGTCGCCTTTGTCATAAAAAAGGGTGGGGTCTTCGATCATATTGATGACAAATAGTGCCACCGGTCCAGTGGCGGTTCGCACCACCAAATCCCCTTGTGTCCCAAAGTTACCGTAAATGGGGGAGCTATCGTCGGGCCTTAAATGGGACCACCCCTCAATCCAAGCTTCCTCTTCGTAATTGCCATAGCACGCTCAGGGGAAAGGAAGGGTTTTGACGCTACGCTTCAGCTTCGTGTTGATGTAGGGTTGACATAGACGATTCAATTCCTTCATGTCTTCCTCATCAAGGGCAGCCTTTTCCTTGTAAAAATCAAAGTCATGGTATTCATTAGATGCAACGCTGCGTAACTCCGCGGATGCCTTCTTTTCTAACGACGCCGCCGCTTTAGGATCGTGGCATAATCCTTTGCGGCCCCTGCATTTTAGAACTCCTAGTCTGCTCCGCAGCCAGCTCTAGAGTGCACTAGAGTTTCGTTTTCTCGACTCACGAAGTCGAGAAAGCGCCAACAACTTCGGGTTAGTCGCCGAGACCTCCACCCTCCCGGAGCCGTCCTTCGCGCAATATTCGATGAGCATGGTTCAAAGGAGAGTGGCTCGACCGGGTGGAGGCACTTCGCGACGCACAAAAGAGCCATTGGCGGGATCACATTCTCGACTCACGAAGCCGAGAAGGCCGCAAAGCAGGTTCTAAAGAATGTGAAGACATTGGGTAGCCGCGGTAATTCAATCGCGAAGTCGAGAATCTCCGGGGCCAACAGCCCAGAGTGTACACTCCCTCTTCTCGCCATGAAAGTCGGAAGTTCTCGACTCGCGAGTCGAGAAGAAGGCCCCGTATTCCCGGACCGCTGGCAAGCTGAAGTATTCCCAACTCGCCACTCCCTTCTCGCATGTCTCCCGCAAAGGGATTTGCCGTGAGTTAGAAATGGAGATTCTCAGAAAGCAATTCCTATTCTTAGTTCTTGCCGGGAGAAAGACATTCCTAGTTATGTTCTGTTAATGCTCGCAATATCTTAGTTCCTAACACCGCCTCTCGATGATTTCTATCTCGGTTGCTTGCTACTACTTCTAACCACTATTCTCACTTGTGCCCGCATAAATGTATTCAATTCACACAAGCAAGAAAAAGATAACAAAACAGAAAACAATACAAAGGGAAAAAACAGATAACGTTGAGATTAGTGAGATCAATGAGAAAACAGAGAACAAATGGAGAAGAGTACAGAGAACAATGGGGAGAACAAAGACATGAGAAATGAGATTAAAAAGGGTATGATATTACAAAACATACCCGGAAGATTTGTTGGATGAGGAGGAGGCTTCCGAAGTTCGCTTCCATGTGGGTATAGTCGCTGGCAAAGCGTGAATAAGGATTTCTCGGCAGTAAATTGTATCGTGGATCAATAAGAGCCTCTAACAATGTAATATAAGTAAAAAATGCACTAAAGGACTTTACGTAAAACAAAAAAAGCAAAGACTAAAAGGGCCTCACTTTCTTCTCAGGCAGAACGCCCGGCCGAACAATGAATCTGGCGAGAACTTCGGGGGCCGGAAGCGCCCCGATCCACGCACCAAGCTACCGCCATAAGATGGCCTTGGAATCGCCGGTTCGATCGATCACCGATCGGTAAAGCGGGCTTAAGGAAACAGGGGAGGATGAGGATCGAGAAAAATGTGGGAGGAAGAATGGTCGGGGAGAGGAAGAGGGTGCAAGCACTCGGCCGCACCCTCAACCCTCGTGAAAAGTGCAATAATAAAACCATTGTCACGCAGGGCCATGCCCTCCATGACGGCGGTTATGGGATTTCGACATGGCCACGGTTTCAGACCTCAAGAGGCCCAACGGGACATGACAAGATATGAAAGGGTAGGTTATATGTTTATATATGTTATCTTATGTATTTAATAAGGTTTCAATGGTTGAATAGTTTCAATGGTTATATATGTTTACAATGTTTACATATGGTTTAGAATGAGTGTGGTTGTATGCTTTAATATGGTTATATGATTTTAGTTAATATGGTTGTATGATTTTAGTTAATATGGTTGTATGATATAATATGATTATATTTAATATGTTTGTATGGTTTTATATGGTTCATATGGTCATATTTGTGGTGTTTGGGGCTATATGGTTTTAATGTGAGCTTTTTCATTCAGTGGAACATGTGAGATGAGTAAAATGGAGCCGTGGAAGTCCAAAGGAGGCCATTGCCCTAGGCTCCAATGGAGGAAGATGGGTTGTTTTGTTGCACCCTTGCAAACTGCACGGTATTTGCAGAGGGTATAATAACCGCAGCTTGATCCATTTGATAGTGTGAATGATGAGAGGTCGAGATGAACATCTTGGAGTTGGCATTGTGAAGCTTCTTATCGGGTTGATACAATCATGTCCTGTGGAAGCTCTAGTGATTGCATTGTGTGCTCAGTGGCTGCTGGAGTTTCAAGCTCATTGAGATGGCCAATTAGATATATTACACACAAGAATGGTGATACTCTAGATTGCCCCATGAACTACACACCCCAAGGCCCACCCAAGGCCATGTGGAAGATTTGGTGGTCGATGAACATCCTTTGATCACAAGGAAGAGACGCTATGTCTTTCATAAAAGGCAGCCAAAGGTGCCCAAGAGGCCTAGAAGTGACAAATATTTAGAAAGGATGGAAAGTATGGCACCAACCAAAGAAAACCTGGAGGCAATTAGGGGACAAGAGTGTTGCAACCTAGATTGCACAAAGGCAAAGATAAATGTGGATGACCTCGATGCAGATAAGGTCCCAATACATTGGACAGCCTTCAAAAAGATAGGATTAATTTCATTTACTCCTTGTGTAGGAATTCCAGCCTATGATGAAAACACAGGACGGCTACTATATCAATTGAGGGGCATGAAGGTATGTATGAGAGCATTGAGATGGATTCTTGGGGTGAGCAAGTCTTCATTTTACAGATACTGGGAGCAGGTTAGAAAAGGGCACACTTTGTTCCAACATGGTAATGCACTCACTTTGAAAACTAGAGCAAATACTCTAAAGGCCATTGCAGTCTTCGAGAGCTTTGTGAGATACATGTCTCAATCTATGCCTCACAAGTCAAAGGTGAACGAGCACCAAAGTAGTGGTGCAAAGAGTGTTGCCACAACACTATATCCGGAAAGGAGTGCCTTAAGGAGGTCAACTCCATCCTAGAAACCACCGGAGGTAGGCCTCTTTCTCAATCACATTTCAAGAAGTTATGGAGCACTCACTTCTGACGTGAGTGTCCTACAACACATGCCATTCTCAAAGTGCAACACTTGCATTCAACTCAAGGATACACTTGCATCAACCGCAATAGAGAAAGAAAGAATGGCAATTAGGGAGCAATTTTGCAGATCACCAAAGGGACCAAATATCATGTAGACAAGTTGTATTGGCAAAGTGGAGAACATTTTTCGAGATGCACCGGACAAATTTTTGTGTATAATTCATGATAAGATGGACCAACACAAGACTTTCTTGCCAAAGCTAGATCCTTTACCCAAGCGTTGTCAAAACGCTTTTCGATGAAAGTAAAGTCCGGCGGGTGTATTAACACATGGTCATGGAAATCGAACATATGGTCATTTTGTGCTTGATCTATGGAGAGATGATCCAAACTTCCATGTGAGCTCTATTTTCAAGTGCCCGAGAACACTAGAGAAAGGATCGATAGAAGGGAGGAGGTATTCCCCTTCAAAGACCCATTTTTGAGGCTTTGATGGATGATCAACCGCTTTGTTACCAAAGGCAGATAAAAAGCTCACATCCAAGGTGTCTAGTGAATCAAGGAGGACTTGGGATGATTTCCCCTTACTTGAGAAATCACCGCCCGAGGAGCTATGTGTTCGGGCTTGGACAACCGTTGGAAAGAAAACAAGAATAGATGGATGTTTGGGGCAATGTCATACTTGGACAAAGAAAGGGGAGTATTCAAAGTTGTGAAAGTGGGATTCATGATGGTTGGGCATACGCATGATAATATAGATGGATTCTTTGAACTTTCTCCACCAAGCTCAAGAGAGAAAACGTGACCACTCTCCCCTGAACTAATGGATGTGTTTGAGAGTCGCATTGACCCCAACCCAATGGCTTTCTTTGATGGATGAGGTTGCAGATTGGAAATCATTTGTAGAAGGATACTTGCTAGATGGTAAGGACCAGCTGACAGACACATAAAGCCACTTCAGTTCAAGTTTTGGGTTAGGGATGGAATACCAATCATGCAATATAAGTGGAGACCAGGTGACAAGTTGTGGATGCCCCGTACAAGGTATCGAAGTTGTGGCAAAGGGGTGCCGCCGGTGAAGTTCTCATTCCTAAAGGGCAACCAAAACCACTACCTCCCTTCAAGACAGCCAAAGACTCTAGCCAACCGGGTGAAGGGCATCAAGGATTACATAACACACTAGGATGATGTTCAAATGGAAAGCACACCTCCACTCTTAAGAAAAATCAAATGGACTCCCTAATCAAGCACCGGGAGAAAGTTGTGACATGCTTGGAACCGAACAGCCATGTGGGAGGGAGCTAAGAGACGAGGTTCTTGCCAGAGTCAAGATGGGAGGGTTCTCAAGGTGCAAGCACGCCTAAGAATGCTCACTTGGGTCCCAACAAGGGTTCCAAGTGGTTTGTGGGAAGTAAGGCCTCAAAGCCAAGTGGTTTGATCTTCCCCGAAAGTGGGATCCCTTTGAGGACATCAAGGAAGGATACTTTGTGCTAGTAAGGCCTCGATGATGAGGACTGCCCAATATGGTTAGGGTGGCACTCTCTCGATGTAACCACCACTATGCCTCGATGGAGAGGAGTTGCGCCCGGATTCCAAATTCAATATTGGGAGCCCATTGGGAGACACAAGAAGGGCAACTTGAAGGAGCAATACACCGATCGGGCTGGGAGAAGAAGTGGAGGGCAAATTATGCTGACCCTCAAAGGAGGGAATTGGTGGAGTGTGTGGTATGGTCATATCCAAGTTCTCACGTTGCAAAGGACAACACACACAAGATCCCAAGAAGGGAGATGGACAAGGCCATGAGCAACCTCCATGCTATATCATTGTATGAGGGCACATAATATTGAGAAGTTTGAAAACTATCTCAACTAGTGGTTTGTAAAATTTATGAGGAAAACAAGTAACCCAATTCTATGTGTGTCATGTGTAATTCTATTCAAGCAATCAATTCAGAAATTTCTTTTATGGTGTGTGAGTCCCATTTTCAGTCCGAGTCCCAAAATTCAAGATTTGTCCCACTTTAATTAAATACGACTTCAAGTCTCTTGTGCCACAAATCAAGCTGAGCATTTTCTCCTTGAGCAATCATGACATTAACTCCAGTGGGCTGTTTCTTACACTTGAGCATCTAGCTTGTATAGTGAAGCATATCTCACTCCCAAGGCAATTGTTTGCTGATCTCTTGAAGTTACATGGCACCCTTTTTTTCTGAAACCAAACAGTATACCCTAGATCAGCCAATGCTCCTACTGATAACAGCGTTTTGGTGATGCCTGGTACATATAACACTCTTCGAACTATGCGTGTGAGCCCACTGTTTAAGGCAATTTTGATGCTGCCCATTCCTACAATGACATGCCCAAAGTCATCTCCCATCATTACTTTCCTTGTTCCATGCATTGGCTACAAGTCCTGAAAGTAATCCTCCTTTGGGCACATATGTTGAGTGGCTCCAGAGTCAATCCATATAATCTGATCCTCAGCAGGTTTTTCTTCTACTTGAGCCATGAAGCCCTTCTCATCCTCAAGATCTGTCCGGAATGCCTTGTCTTTTCCCTTCTCCATGCGAATTGGGCATTCACGCGCATAATGGCCAGGCTTTTTGCAATAATTACAAACTCCTTTCCTTTTACTTGAGGATGCAGGCTTCTTTGCAAATCTGCCATTCATTGATGCTCTAGTATCTTTGGCATTGCTGCCACTGCTTCCAACTTCCTTTTTACCATTCTTCATACCGGCATTCTCAAATGTTTTCTTCCAATTTGAAGGCTTCTTATTCATGAACATGGCCACTGAGGACTGATCTCCTTCTTTCATCTGGTGCTCTTGTTCTAGCAAAGATGTTATAACCTGTTCAAGTGACAATCCTTCTACTATCTGCAAAGTGGTCACGACATGAGAATATGACTGTGGAAGACTATGAAAAAGTACTGCCTTGGCATCATCATCTGTTACATCTGCTTTGATCCCTGCCAACTGATTGAGTATTGATCTTAACTGGCTTATATGTTCTGCAAGACTTCCTCCTTCCTCCATGCGCAATTCAAAGAGCTGCCTCTTCAGAAGAACCTTAGAATGTTTGGCATATGCACCAAATATCGCTTCCCAAACTTCTTTTGCAGTCTTTGAGAAATTCACATGATGAATGTGGGCATCTCCTAAGCCGAGACCAATCATTGCCATAGCCTTCCTATCCTTCACCTTCCACTTTGCTAACTCTGTTGCATCAGACGGTTTCTTCTCTGTGTCATCAACAACTCCAAACAAATCCTTCTCAATCAAGTGGAACTTGATTTTGACTTGCCAGGTATGAAAATTTCTTCCGTTGAATTTTTCCAACACATATTTTCCTCCAGGAACTATCTCCATCCTAATTCTTTGGAATAAACCCTGAATTAATGGATTTGCTATGAAACTTGGAACAAATACCTGTTCCTTCTCTCACCGGAATGTTAGTCTCTGGAATACAGATTTGCGGACGTTTCTGATGCTTTGTTTCTGCTTCAATTTCCGCTTTGCAATTCTGTGATTCACTCTGGCTATCACACGTTGAATTTTGAGTGATTTCTTCTGCCGTTGCAATCTCTTTCCCATCGCTTCCCTGCTCTGATACCATAAAGAATTATGGGAATAGATAGATGAATTTATCTCTAGACAGGAATAGCCCCTGCCGCTCTTACAGCAAAAACAGAATTAGAATTAGGATGCTCCGTTATGGCTTATGGTCGTAACTAACAGGCGTGCCCTTTGGGGCTGACGTGGATGCCACAGAAGATGATGATCTGTCAAGTATTTTCTTCACATATAATAGAATCATTTTCCTTGCTTTATAGATTATTAAATTTTGTTCCAAAGTGTAGTAAACAATTGGTGGCATGAATTTTATCAAATGGTTGTTATATATTAAAGCTCCACATAACAAAACTATTTCAATCACATTAACATTTGGTACAACATCTCACACAAATGTGATAGCACTAAGGAAATTCCATCCCATTTGCACTCGAATTATCTCCAATTATGCATTGGGATCATTGATACTATCGCTATTCTCAATTATGAGTTGGAATCACTAGGACTACTATTGTTATTCTCAATTATAATTTATAGAAAATACACATCAGTATAGGTGCATACAGGTAGACCCTGGGAAAGATCACTATTGCTTATGGCAGTATTTTGATACTTGCTTCCTCAACAGGCTTTCACATCACTATCTCCATGCACATTTGCCCATGAAGAAGCGGAGATTGATAGCCTCACTTTGCTCAGCTGTAAATTGCCTCCAAATTGAGACAGGAAGATGGGCCTAGGAGGCGCATGAGGACATGATTTTTTAGTGTTGCCAACAGGGCACCATTGGGGGCGAATGTCACACTCTTCAGAACTGTCCAGCATTCACCCACACCCGAGCCCATTATGCCAAGTTGATCCCACCTAACCAGCCGCTCCATGTGCTGCTAGACACGACTTCAGTGGGTTCGTTGGGATCTTATCTCTAGGAGATCATGGATGAGTGAACTCGGCTATGTCCTCAGACACTTCATTGAAATTGAAATGTACCACAATGTATCATCGTACAGTTTCTCAGCATACCTATTACTGCCAAGGTTTTTCTCTCGAAAACCCTTTAAGGTGAGGGTTTTTATAATCCTGATAGTAATCTGTTTGATGTACTCTCTTGATCGGGTCCCATAGGCCAATTGGTCTCCATGGATAATAAAAATGCATTCAATTTAATTCAATTTACTTATAAAGGTTGGGTGCACAACCTATTTTTTTTTTTTACTTATAAATGGTAAGTGCACAACCTATTTCCATTTTACTGTACAACCTAATTGTAAGTGAAGCATCCAAATGTAGCAATGGAGCTCGCCAAAAGACATGTCATCTAATGGGTGGTTCACATGACATTATTTTTGAGTTGTAGCTGAGGCAACGTGGAATCCAAGCCTCAACGCAAACTCAACAATGCAAGATCCATTTGCGCATACATTGAAAGAGAAAATTTTAGCCAAAATTCATTCACTTTCATTTAGCGTATGGGATTTCCATTTGTTGTCGCATGTGAACGCATCGATGAAGAAATAGTTCATCCTTGCTCAACCCATGGAATCAGCAACGTATCATTGCCACCATTTGAACCCTAAATTATTACAAGGGTTGAAGCATCGGCGAAAAATTTTATGTTCCAAATGGTGTGTGATAGGATGGATGTTCCAGTTGGGGGGTATTACGTTGCACTAGGTGGTTTACAAACACATGTTATTTGTTATTGAGCTCGAATGATCAATCTTACACCAAAATACCAGCTAAACGTAAGCCATTAGGGAGCCAAAATTCCTGGATTTTGGCTTAATTGTTTAAAACAGGTATTTTTTGTGTTGTAGGTTTCTGGACTTTAATGCCTCAAAATCGATCACTGATAGTGATCAGATACTTTGTTTCCAAAAATTGACCACTGAGTGATCAAACAACACATTCAGATTAAAGATCACATTCAGATAACTGTTATCATTCAGGCAGTTTGATTTTTCAGTACATTCAAATCTTATTATCATTTGCTATTTGATTTTTCCATGTAGCTCGCTATGCCACTTGAATCGGGTAGAACAAAGGTGCAGTTGTTAAACGTCACTCTCTCGAACGCGTCCAAACCATGTTCCCAGGTCTTCTGCTACTATCTTATGCAAATGGTACTAGTTAGGCATTATCAAAATTCTCGTAGTTATGCCATAGTCAAGCATGGACTATATAATAAAGACACGAAGACAGATGTCTAGCTCATTCATTTAAATCATCGTCCCATTCTTTGATAATCGGGCTAAAATAAAATCTAGAATCGGGCTTCTTACCTGAACGTGAAGCTGACTTTCCTTCTTTAACAGAACTCTCACCATACTATCATACATATCATTTGCCATACCCATTACTTCCAAGATTTCCTTCCTTGTCTTCCGCCCACTTCTCTTGTTCCTTCTAGAAAGATCCTTTGCCTTGGAACAGAGGATTCTCGACACCATTATTCTTCTTTTGGAGATGGTGCAGGTGAGTCTCAGAAGGCCAAAAGGCATGATGTTCAAAGACCTCTTCGTTGTGGCTCAATGAAAGAGCCGGACATGTCAAAAAATGAGATACCTTAGACCGCAATGGAGATCACGAGGATCCAAAACAGAATGAACAACCGCGAACCCATCGCGAACCCCGATAGCCATCCAGACCCCTACAACAGAGCTTTAAAACTCGATTTTAATGAAGCAAGAAAGTCGATGAATGAAGCAAGAAACTCAAGGAATGAAGCCAGAAAGTCGAGGATCAAACTAATACTTCAGGATCACCTACAAGAAACATAAACATTTGTTAGAAACAAGCAAACATGAAGGCAAGAACATAAAGGAGGCAACCACGGCCGAAAACTTGTCTGCAACAAACAAAACAGGCCTTGATCTTCAAAGAAAAGCTCCCTAACGCAAAAAAACTCGATGCAAGGCAAGCACCAGATACAACCAGCTCCAAAAACTCGTCCAATCATGAAGCGCCTCAACAGAATGACATAGCGCCATCGCCGACACGACTTCAGTGGGTTCGTTGGGATCTTACCTCCACGAGATCATGGATGAGCGAACTCGGCTATGTCCTCAAACACTGCATTGAAATTGAAATGTACCACAATGTATCATTGTACGCCAAAGATACCTATTACCGCCAAGGTTTTTTTCTCAAAACCCTTCGTATGCAGGGTTTTTAATCCTCGATAGTAATCGCTTGTCTTTGACTCTTTTTGATCGGGTCCCATAGGCCAATTGGTCTCCATGGATAATAAAAGTACATTCAATTTACTTATAAAGGTTGGGTGCACAACTATTTTTTTACTTACAAGAAATTTATCGCGGCGGCCAAGGCCGCCACGAACATTTCTCTTTTTCGACCCCTTGCAGCAGGTAAAAGATTTGATAAAAAGGGAATGTTTATGGCGGCTATGCACATTTTGATAAAAGAAAACTATTTGTAGCGACTGTGCACATTTCCCTCTTTTGACTCACTTATTAGTTGACTTCTGTCCATTGGGAGGTACAGACCTTGACCTCAAACGTTGTTGGTAACCCAACTAAGTTCGTGCAAACGTTTGTGCTAAGACACTAGAATATTTTAAGTGGCTTATTAGCAATTGTTACTGGCCCCTCATATAACACTGGTGTGCGAAACCCTTCTAGACAAATTATTAAAAAGAAGGTGGGTAATGGCCAAAGAATGACATTAGGCTTGAAGCATGCAATACAACAAAAAATTTTTTGCACAAGGAGTTAAAGCTATACCAAACTGTATCAAGTTATAAGTTATGGATGCAAGCTCCAATTGTGCATGATAATGTGAACAATTTCTGATTCAGTCCGGTTGTAGAAAGCTGTGAGCTTGCAAATGAGGATGATGCAAGAGTCCTCTTAATTCGACTTACAGAATATGTCCAATGCATGTAAAAAATATGTCCAATGCATGTGGAACTCTGGCTTGCACTTGCCCAGCTGGAAACATATGATAAAGCAAAGATGGTATTAACTAAGGCCTGTGAAATTCTTGGATTGTTCAGTGCTTTAAGATTTAAAGAGGCAAATGGAAACTCTCCAATGGTTTGGAAACACTAGGTATAGGCACCTTCAAAGCAATTCCATTCAGATCTTTCTTGAGTTGTGGCAAGACGAGAGGCACTGCCTTTGCTTGTTGGGACTATGTTCGATGTTGCTGTCCTTGCCCTTTGCAAATTGCACTGAGAAGCATTTAGCAATGTTTGTTGAAAAATCAACCACAACCTTAAATAAAGCTTTGAACAATAACGGTCTCATCTAGCACCAAAACCCCTTAATCAGACACAACCTTTGCTCTCCCCTCTCCCATGAGCAGATTCTTGATTCTATGGTGGTTTTTTTTTTTGGGGGATTCATCTTACCCTGACCTTTACTTTTACATGCCCGAAACCTCTTAAAATGAAATGGGCAAACTGTTTTGCACCCAAATTGTCTACAGTAATATAACCTGGCTTAATAGACACTCATCATTTGTTTCAATTTCGGTATTAGAATATCTTATCAAGGTATTCGGTGATGGCGGCAACTGAGATGAAGTTAGCTCAGCTCGACTTGGTGTTTGGGTGTTGTTCGTGTGCCGGATATGGGAGGTTAGAAAGTTTTTAGAAGGATCCTCGGGATGGATAGATCCTCCTTGCAACAGCGTTGCCTGGTGCAGAGAATGTGCAAGCAGCGATTTACAATTTCGGGCTTAAATTTTGAGCTTTTTGCATTATACAAAAATATATTAACCCTACAGTCCACGATTCTTCTATAAATTTTGTAGCAAAAGGTTAATAAGGCACTGCGTGATCATATGGATCTGGATTCTGGCAAAGTATGGTTCAATTCCAAGTGTTCTGCAAATGAAAATGGTCAAAATGATTCCGGCATGCACAATATAGCAGAGTTCTTGATATGCACGTAGCCCAGCCTGGCCACAACTCCTCCTTAAGAAAACAGGCCGAAAATAATTCTTGGACGGCTTCATTCCCTGTACAGTAGTTTTTTGCAGAGTCAAATCTGGCTTTAATGCCATAAACGGCCGCCTTTATGGCATCTCCATTTCTAGTTTGCTGGATGCAGAGTTCCGTGAGCCCAAAATATGCTGGAGCTTATGGCAGTTGATTGATTGGCTCTGTCTGTTGAAATGAAGATTATCTGGCCAGTATAAGGGGTGTGATTGAGAGCATCCCAGACTCGATTATGCAGATTTGGTTAAGATTAAGGGTAAAAAAATGGTGGATTTAGACAGCTCCACCATTTGCTTGGCCGAATTTGAAGAAAATGAATTTAAAATCAGAGTTCTTCCCAAATGCGGCCACTGTTTCCATTCGGAATGCATCGATTTGTGGCTGCTGTCCAAAATCTCTTGCCCCCTTTGCAGGCAGAGCTTGTTGAACTCCTCCAATCTGGCAGCTCCGGATGCAGATTCTTCCGCCATAGCCGAGCTTGTTGAAC
Organism: Isoetes taiwanensis; assembly: GCA_021234155.1. NCBI lineage: Eukaryota > Viridiplantae > Streptophyta > Lycopodiopsida > Isoetales > Isoetaceae > Isoetes > Isoetes taiwanensis. The sequence continues at coordinate 22,017,496 of JAJEKV010000011.1, read as the reverse complement.
TCCTCCAATATGGCAGCTCCGGATGCAGATTCTTCCGCCATAGCCGCCAATCGGTCGGAGAGGATATTTCAGAGAGGATTGGATTTTCAGAAACAGGCATGTCGCGACAGGTTACAGCATCGGACGTTATTGAGAAAAACGTGGCAACAAAATACAATGTTAGATTGCGGCGCAGAAAAATTCAGGGGAACAAAAACAAAAATGAAAAATTCTAGAATGCATTATATATGTTTAGATAATTTACATTTTACCGTACAACCTAATTGTAAGTGAAGCATCCAGATGTAGCAATGGAGCTCGCCAAAAGACATGTCATCTAATGGGTGGTTCACATGACATTGTTTTTGAGTTGTAGTTGAGGCAATGTGGAATCCAAGCCTCAACGCGAATTCAACAATGCAAGATCCATTTGCGCATACATTGAAAGAGAAAATTTTAGCCAAAATTCATTCACTTTCATATAGCCCATGGGATTTCCCTTTGTCGTCGCATGTGAATGCATCGATGAAGAAATAGTTCATCCTTGCTCAACCCATGGAATCAGCAATGTATCATTGCCACCATTTGAACCCTAAATTATTGCAAGGGTTGAACCCTAAATTATTGCAAGGGTTGAAGCATTGGCGAAAAATTGTATGTTCAAAATGTTGTGTGATAGGATGGATGTTCCAGTTGGGGGGTTTACAAACATACGTTATTTGTTATTGAGCTCGAATGATCAGTCTTACACCAAAATACCAGCTAAACATAAAACCCTACTGACTGATGCTCCCAGCACACGTTTTCTAGTCTCTGTTATAATTGCAAATGCCAGCAGAAGCACGCTCGATGGCCCTCACAATAGTTTTGAGGATGGATGTCTATATCCAATTTTTATTTTTGATGGGTTAGCAAGCATCTAATGTAGGAATCATACAGCGGTAGACGGGAGCAGTGGAAGGGCTTACCGGCATGATGGTCACTCTGATGGTCCTCAGACCACCTTGTCTTCGAATATTCATAAAAGTCTGATCAGTACTCTGGTGGGCATAAATGTTACACCAAATTGTAGCTCTAATCACAAGCTTTCTGATGGTATAGGTAACATGCCGTTTAACTGCAGCAAGGTTAGGTTTTGGAGCTTCTTCCCGTAAAGTGCATGGAACGTGGGCACCCCCATATGGCAGTAATCTTAAGAAGTTGTGAATCTCGTACAAACATTTTGCATTGTGAATAATCAGGATGTTACCCACAAATTTTTTTGTCTTCAACATATACCACTGCAGGAGCAAAAACCCAACGCTTAAACGATGAGTCCAATTGATTTCGCGTAGGATTCCCTATTTTTCCAAATCTGAATATGATCTTTGTGTGACAGTCATCGCGAACGGGCTCAGGATAAAGCTATATCGTGCACCTGCTTGACCACTTCTATTACCACCTTTGCAGGTGCCTTCCACTGCATACTTTTAAGCTCTTCTATTCTATTTGCATCATCCCTCATGCCAGCATCTGCATAGATATTTGCCATGAGTACATAGGAAGCAGCATCTTTTGGATTTATCTGTATTAGCTGATGAAAGCTTCTAAGACCAACTTCGAAATCGGCATAGATTTTGCAGGAACTAAGCAAAGCTGTCCATGCTTCAGAAGATGAATTGTATGGCAGAGTTTTTAACAGTTTCTCAGCCACATAAAGTTGTCCTGATCGTGCAAGAAGATCTACCATGCAAGCATAATGATCTATCATTGGTCTGATGCCATATTCTGCCATCAACTTAAAATACTCTTGACCTATGGTCACCAGGCTAGCACGACTACATGCAGTAAGGAGACATGTGAAGGTAGTAGCATCTGGGGTACTGCCCTGTACCTGCATTTCTTCAAAACATTGTATTGCCATCTTATTCTCATGATTCATAGCATATCCACTTATCATCGCATTCCAAGTGACAATGTCCTGGACCAAGAGCTTGTTGAATACTTGTCGGGCCTCTAAAAGAGAGCCACATTTGGTATACATGTTGATTAGGCTGTTTCCCACAAAAATGTCCTCCTCAAATCCCTTTCTAGCAATCTGAACGTGTATTTCCCGACCTTTATCTATGGCTCCTATGGTGCTACAAGCCTTCAAGCTACAGATATATATGATGGGATTGGCAGATATGCCTTCTATCTGCATCTCGTCAAAACACTTTAACACTTCCTGAGGAGATCCACATTCAGCGTATGCAGCAATTAGAGCAGTCCAAGCCACATCACTGTGTGCCAATGACATGTTAAACACTTCCCGTGCCTTTAAGAGGAAACCAGACTTTGCATACATGTCAATCAGACTCCCCGCAATAAATGGATTCGTTTGCAATCCCTCTTGTTGGATTTGCATGTGCATTTCTTGGCCCTTGTCTATGTCTTCAATTGTAGTACAAGCTTTCAGGCTACAGACAAACGTAACGACATTTGGGGAAATGCCTTCTACTTTCATATTATCAAAACAGTTTAATGCTTCAAGAGCATTCCCATTTTCAACATATCCTGCAATTAATATAGTCCAAGAGCCAACATCTCTAACTGGCAGCTTGTCAAAGAGTTTTCTTGCTTCCACCATCGAGCCACATTTAGCGTACATGTCAAGTAAAGAATTACAAATAAAAAGATCTCTCTCAAAGTCCTGCTGTGCAATTTCAGTATGTAATTCTCGACCCTTTTCGATTGCTCCCATTTTACCACAAGCTTTCAGGCTAAAAACAAGCGTTTCAACATCTGGAGACACGCCCTCCAGTTGCATATGTTTTAAGAATTTAATCATTTGTGGACCAATCCCGTATTCTAAGCATCCTACGATAATTCCAGTCCAAGACACAGCATCTCGGACTGGTAAATTGTCAAAGACTTCCCACGCTTCTCCAAGGGAGCCGCAAGCATTGTACATTTTGATCAAGGAGTTACCTAAAAATAAATCCCTATGAAGCCCACATTTTACAACCTGTGAATGCATTTCTCGGCCCTTGACTATTGCTCCTAGAGCACCACAGGCCTTCAAGGCATAACTGAACATGCCAACTTCTGCAGTGACATCTTCCAGTTGCATTTTATCAAAGCAATTTAATGCCTCTAAACTAAGTCCAATTTCGGTGTATCCACATAATAATGCAGTCCAGGAGATAGCATCCTTGACTGGCAACTTATCAAAGATTATTTGTGCCTCCTCAAGCGACCCGCATTTGGCATACATGTCGATCAAAGTGTTGCCAATAAAAGTGTTAGCTTCTAAGCCCGCTTGTACAATTCTACTATGTATCTCTGTGCCCTTATGTATGGCTTGTAGGCTGGAACAGGCTTTCAGGCAACAAACAAAAGTGATGACATCAGGTGATATGCCATGCAGTTGCATTAGCTCAAATACTTTCAGTGCATTTTCAGGTCCATGTTCAGCATATCCTGCAAGTAATGCAGTCCAAGATACAGCATCCCAAGTAAGCAATTGGTCAAAGACTATTTGTGCTTCTACAAGTGAGCCGCATTTTGCATACATATCAACTAAGGTATTGCCTAGAAAGGTGTCCTTCTCAAGTCGTTCCTTTACAATTTCAGAGTGTATTTCTCGACCCTTATTTAAAGCTCCTAAGTTACAACATGCTTTCAAACTGCAGAGAAATGCCGCAGCATCCGGAAAGATATCATGCAGTTGCATTTTTTGAAAGCAATTCAATGCTTTCTCATTGCATCCATATTCAACATAGCCTGCAATTATTGCTGTCCAAGAGATGACATCTCGGACTGAAAGGTTATCAAAAGCTTCCTGTGCCTCTGCAAGCGAACCACATTTGGAGTACATGTGGACCAAGGCGTTTCCAACAAAATAATCATTTTGCAATTTACTTTCTCGAATTTTATCATGGATCTGCCTACCACGTTCCAGATCTCTCATTTTAGCACAAGCTTTTAGAAGAGCTCCAACTGTATGAGCACTTGGGTATACACCATCATTCTGCATACCATGATACAAGTTGAAAGCATGCTGTAATTGTCCATAATCAAGATAACCGGAAATAAGAGATGTCCAGGAATGCTCGTTACGATGATACAACCTGTTAAAAGCTTGCTGAGCATCAGAGATGCTACCACATTTTACAAACATGGGGACTATAAAATTCCCAACATTGCCATGTGCTTCCAACATATTATTGCAAATATGCAGATGCATGTGCTTAGCATTTTCTAAGTTCCCCATTTTTCTACATTGCTGCAACGTAATGACAAATTTAGGTATCTGCTCTGCAGGACCAAGCAAAACTTCCATGCTCAACCCGTTGCAACAATTGGCCATCCATCTTGGGTCTTTTTTTTCTTCGGTGGATGCAAGTTTTGCTGGAGGCATGGAGTTGAAGCCATTTATGACAGGCCAGGACCTTTGAAGTTTGGGTCCTACGGTTCTTGTCTTGCACATATTCTAACCAGATGATTGCTTCCTTTATAATATCCATATTCCATGACCTCTGCAACTGAGACATAGTTTGGCTAGGAACAAGATAGTTCCAACATCATTAGGACAGCCATAGAAACTTAATTGGTTATCAGGGAAAAAGAATTCGCGAGATACCTGTGCCTTGAATGACTTGTGTCACCTCCATTACGGCAATGAAACATCCGAGCAAACGTAGCTCCAGACAGATCACACATAGTCGAACAATGAACAAGGGCTCTCAACGAAGTAAACGATTAGATCTCTAATATGTATTCTTGAAGAAAGACATCTCACATTTTTAAGGCTACCCCGTTTACTTAGTTGGAAAAACTACAAAATACCCTTAAAATACCTTAAAATACCCATATGTTTTGACAAATTTCATGACATACCCCTAAGTTTCCATAAATTTTGTAATGCCCTTGGTCAAGGTATTTATGAAAATTGTTCAAATGCCCTTAAGATATACCTTACTTACTCAAATACCCTTAAAATTCCACATAATTACCAAATACCCTTAAGATGAGAGATGATACAATTTTTATCCTAATAATCTGATTAGGGTTCTTTCCAAATATGACCATCAAATCTGAGAGCGAGAGCCATGATCAGAATATTAGATAGTCTTACTATATATGGCTTTTGAAGGAGGTGGATTCGTATTCAGTTTTGCCTTGCAAATGCCCTTGAAAAGAAGCAAGATGAATGTATTCAGAGATATTCATATCTATATGGCAGTGAAGAACGGATTCAAGCACGTGAGGTCGAATTAGGTTTTCCACTGGGATTCCATCAGGTTAAAATGTCTAAGCCTTTGCTCTGTTTTCTATTCAAAAATGAAAACTACCAATGTCAAATCCTTGCCCCAAAAATACATCCATTCAGTTGGGCTTTATATGAAATACATAGAATACAAGGGCATTTGATGATATACGAAATTCTACAGAGCCAAATACGTTGACTAAGGGCATTACAAAAATTTATGGAAACTCAAGGGTATGTCGTGAAATTCGTCAAAACATAAGGGTATTTTGTAGTTTTTCCTATTCTGGAATAGGGCAGGCACGACCTTTTTTTTGTGCAATTACTCGAGGGGTCTGAGCCGTCAAATACGAATAGGGCGTAGTTGATGTCGTGGATCTCAGTCGTCCTTCAGCTCGGACTTCACCCTATTGCTTCTGAGCTCGATGTCAGTGGGAAGGCGTTTAAGGAGCTTTGTGAGCTCTATCAGTTTTGGCACTGTGCCATGGCTAACATGCATAGCTTGCATTTAGGATATAAGCATTTCCTCCACATCGTGAAGGCTGCAGCTATATAGTACCAGGCATGGCTCCTTTTCTATATTAGACATGGTCTACCCATTGTTTGCTTACTTGCAATATGAACCGTAGAATCATGCAATCCATATCAAATGGTCTGTGAAGCAGTACAAAACTTGCTTATGGGTGGTCTCTTTACCATTCTTCAGCTTCCAAATCTGGGTGCCAGCCGGATTTGGAAGCTGAAGAATGGAGATTTACAATTTACAGAATAGGGCAACAAAGATATTTACAGAAAAGGGCAACGATTTATGTTGCCTACCAAAGCTTACGGTAGAGCAGAGAATGGGTGATTAGAGAAGGGTGACGGTTCTGCTGATGAGTCCCGGCAAACCTCCATGGTGCCATATTCAATGCATGAGGGTGTAAGCCTTCCCGTTAACACAGTTTTCTCGGCCGCTTCTCAGGGTTCCTGATGTCGTGCAAGACCATAGCTCTTGCATCTATGGTATATTTCACACAGCACCAGTGACCAACAGGATAATGCTTTGCACGGCCATCTCTTCTACATCTGCTATTAACAATGTATGTCCTCTTTGTCTTGAGCTTCAACAAAGAATTTCGAATTGGCAATAAACATCTTGATCTATATTCAAATAATCAGGAAGATGATTGATGTAAGGCTGTTCATTACAAAAATCATATGGGTTCTCTCTCTGCTATAATATCTTTTTGTTCATACAAATTCCCTGTTTTACACATTTAGAACTTTTGATATGGATTTCCAGACTGTAACATGCCCAGCGGATCCTGGATGGCCTTGGAAGAGAAATCGTAATGCTAGATTAAAGTTTCAACTAAGCGGCCGGAAGAGTGTCTGAATATCACCTTTACCGAAGGGATCCATGATATAAACAAAGTAGGCTCATAATATTTTTAAATAATTCTTTTAAAAAATGATCCCTTGCAGTTGCAGGAGCTTAGCCCGGAGTGCTGATGTTGTTTTGGGAGTGGGAAGATTTAGGAAAGAGCAACGTCTACCTGCAAATCCCCAAGAGAAGACTGTATGGCCCAATGTTAACTTAGAAGTGGAAAGAATTATTGCAAAATTGAAAGAATGTGCAAGCAGAAGGGCGGTTTTAGAAGGTAAATGCTTACATGATTACATGATTAAGTATGGCTTGATGGGTGATAGGTTTTTAAGAAACCACTTTATTAACATATATGGAAAAATGTGGGGCTCTGCGTGATGTTCGCAAGAATGTTTGATCTGATAAAAAAAAAGGACTTGGAACATCATGCTTTTTGCATATGTTCAGCATAGATAACTTAAAGACGTGCTACGCCTATTTCAACAGATGCCTTCGCGTAATGTGGTATCACAGGCTATAATGGTTGTGGCATATTCTCAGGATGCATGTCTATTTTTTGAATTAATGCCTAAGAGCAATGTAGTGACATGGAATAGCACGACCATTTCCTTCTCTGGAGTATCTTGGACACTGGTATCCAACCATTTCCATATCTGGAGTATCTTGGACAATCTCCTCATCCATAAGGTTCCAAAGGCAAACTTGTTGAGCTTGTGAACTGAGACCACCTTGCAATGAAGCTAGCTATTCAGCAATATCAGATGCAATAATGGAGGGGGGAAGAGGGTTAGGATCAGTGGTTGAAGAGAGGTCAATAATAGGTGGTTGAGTATGGTTAACTTTGGCAGCAAGGGGGTTGCTCAACAATAAATCCATATCAAGTTCAGAATTAAGGTTAGCTAATACCTGAAATTGGTTTGAATTACCAATTACTTGGGTGGTGCAATTCAACAAATCTTCTTGATGTGATGTACTTGAGGCAGTAATCTCCTTTGCAGGATTGATTTGTTTGTCCACTTCTGCCTTATCTGGAAGGGGAGCAGGGACAACTTCCACTATAGTATCCTTAAGGTTTATTGCAACCATAAGATCTTGCTCATTGTCCAAATTGACTTTCTTCAAGGCATTACCATGTCTGTTTTTCTTGTTTATTGGACCACTCTTACTCATATAGGGATTTAAAAGATCAATGACCTCCTTTTTTTTCCCCAAGCTCTTGGCATCCACAATCATTCTATTCAAAGTGTCATGAAGATTATTGATTTTATCCTTTTCCAAACTTTTTGCTGTAGTCTCATGATTTTGCCGCACCTTGACTTGCTGAGATGAAACTTTTTCTTTGCTAGGAATCTTATGATAAGCAACTTTAGTCTTGGTATTAGATGCCTCTTCCTTCTGAACCTGGGCCTCCCTTAACATTTTCTTCCTTTGGATTCTCTTGTAACTTCCATTGACCTTAGTCCACTCAAATTTGTTATATTTAGAAATGATACTGGGAACATCAGGATCATTGTCAATAATTGGGGAGACTCAGTCAAAGACTGAGCCCTTTGAGTTTTGCATCATCTGTTGACTGTTGACTTCTTGGCTCTGGTTGACTTGGCAATTAACAGACAGATTTGCAGGTAGGCTCTCAGTCTGTCCAGAAGTAACTAATTTCTCCTTGCAAGATTCATACCAGAAGTGCCTGACCTTACAAATTTGGCAATAAGGTGGCAATCCCGACCATCTTAATGATAGAAAGGCTGTATGACCAAAGACATCCAGAAAAGGGATTTGAAGGGGGATATATTTTGAGATGTCGAGTTGAACAATGGATCGAGGAGATCTATAGGGGGAATATTCTGTACAAATGTAAGATCCAACTGAGTCAAAGAGAATTTTTAGACAATCCTCATTCCAATAGATTGGATTCAGGCCATGAAGAGTAGTAGAAGCCACACAAAGGTTGTCTAAATTAGCAACTTCAAATTTAGGGTCCCATTTGAGAAAGGTAAGTTGAAAAGATTCAAAAGCCAAGGGACCATGATTAAGCAGAAAATTAGCAGATCTTTTGCTTCCACATTCAATCATGATGTAAGGTGACTGAAGCCAATAGACAGCATTGATCAGAATTCCTTTGTGAAGGTTCAGACAAAAGGACCAAAGTTTATCTAGTTTGATCCCATGAGTATTGACCTTAACAATTACAGCAAAAGCATCAAAGGAATTCAATTTTACATGAACAGAAGAGAGATCCAAAGAAATACCATTGAAAATGTCGAGCTTTTTGGCACTGAAGGGGGGTTTGAAGGGTCGAACATTCCCGAGGACCTTGTCGAGGGATTCATCCGAGTGTTTCTGCTGAGCCGATCTCTTTTCACCATAAGGAAGAGGAACATCAAGAACAGGGTCTAAACTTGGCAATTGACCTATAAAATCAGGATCTTTAGACAATTGTCCTAGCAAGGAACTTTGTAGGACAGAGGATCCATTGAGGACTGTCCAATCGGAGAGTTAGCAAAGTTACCAAAGAAAATGAATTTTTTGGGGTTTTCATGAAAAGATCTTAACTGTTTAAGGAGTTCGGGACGATCAGAAGGCGCGAAATCAGCAAAGGCGTGAAGAATGGAGAGAAATTTAGGGTAATTTTCGCTTTTAAGTTCCATCACGAAAGAACCAGGGGAAAACTACAAAAGCACAAGGAAAATGGGTGAAAACTCAGGGGGGGAAATCAAAGGGCAGGAAAAAAGCAGGGAAGAGGATCTATCTATGATTAAAAAGATGGAGAGCCAAATTCATCACCAAATTGCAGAGATCCAAGCGCCAAAGCATGAATCATTGCTCTGAGTACACCTTTACAACAATTTTAGAGTCAATCCAGTCACAATGCACATGAAAGATGCCCGATGCCGTGGTTTCTTTTTTGCCTATGAATTCTTGGAGCCAAGATTTAACAATTTCAACTTCAAATTCAACTGAGCTCGGCACAAAGGAGTACTCTGGGAGGAACAATTCTTCTGGAAAATGTTGCTCAGAAACTAGAGAATTCCACAAATTGAAAGAGATCCTTTCAGAAAACCACAGGTCAATCTTGAATTGTGTTTGATAATTGTGAAGATTTTGACATCCATCTGTAGCTTTTGATGAGGGGAAACATGGAGAATGCAAGTCCCTACAAGACTGGCAGGCTTGATCCACTAAATTGCCTCAGAACCTTTCTGAATTAGCACAACAAATCAAGAATTATGTTTGAATCAGATAGGACAAAGGAATCAAGAAAGATGGCACTCACTGCTGACGTGTCCATTTTCCTCCCACCTCCGGCCATCCACTCGATCGTTTCTGCTTATTGCATGAGTTTTGCAAATATAGCAACCATAACAATAGTATTTAAACAATGCATATAAATGTTGGCAACTACAATGCATAAAAAGATTGCAAATCACAATCAGTTGATGTGCCTATTTGGACTGGTCCCCAAATTGTTAATGCACAACGTCTTGTGCATTCATTATATCAAAAGCTGGTTGATGTTGACATTGTCCCCCCCTCGGACTGGTTGGCAGCTCCACATTCCCCCTCCTAAGTGGAAGCGTATGTGGTCCTGGGTCTGGAATAAATTGCTGCATCCCAAAGTTTCTACCTTATGGTGGCAACTCCTTCACAGATGTCTGCGGGTTAATGTGCTGGTTCATAAGTTTTATTCCCGCATTTCAGAACTCTGTCCACTGTGTAAGCGGCAAGTTGAGAGTATCGAGCACTGCTTTTTTCTATGTGACCAAGTTCAGCCAGTTTGGTCATGGTTACTATCTCTCTTCCATGTGGTCTTGACTAGCCAGCAGGTGCTTCTCGCCATTTATCCTTCTACTTGGAACAGCTTGAAGCAATAGGCTTTCCACTTAGCTTCAGGCTGGTTGTTGTGGTCTATTTGGAAAAGAGGGCGAATGTGTATCTTCAAAGGCTTATCAATTAGTGTCGACCAACTTCTTCACGAGGCATAAGACAGATTGGTGAAGGCATACCTATGTTCTCAGCTTGCTCCTGAGAAAAAATGTTTGAATTTTGAGGAATATTTGGGTATCTTATCTTATGCATAGACATGTGGTTGCACTCAGTGGATTATCTTTGTCTGCTGAGATTTTATTCCTGTCTTTGCATCTATGTGTGTACTTCTTCTGGAATATTGAATAACAGTTTGTCATCCTTCCAAAAAAAAAAGGGGGGTTGCAAATATGACAACCATAACAATAGTATTTAGACAATGCATATAAATGTTGGCGACAACACTGCATAAAAATATTGGCGACTCCAAATTGCAAATAACATGCACCACAAATCGTTAACACCTTAACGATTTATCAAATATTGCTAGACAGGGACACACTTTGAACTCTTAAATACAAGCATCTCATATTTAAACCCTTTGTATTGGGTCCCATAGAGACCACTGGGACTCCGGCCGATTCTTGCAAGCATCAGCCTGTGATGTTCTTAGAAGTTTCACGTTTATGGACATTCAATGCCAAGTAAAAACACAAGCCAGGACATTAGCGCGGCAACATCGGCCACGCGTTTACTCTACACATCCTTATAAAGCGTTGTTTTCTCTACTGAAATCTATAAATGCAAAGTTAATATATTGATATTGTTATTAGACAATTTCAATAACAAAATAATTACAAAAGCAAATAAGGTCCATTCTTGCCACTATCAACATGTGCTATTGTCGAAAGTTGCACATATGGACGTTAAAGGCTGAGTAAAAACACATGCCAGGACGTTATCCCGGCAACGCCGAGCACACATTTACTACGTGTACTTACTTAAAAAGTTTTTGAGGCGGTGCGCTCAGGCCGGTATGCGCATTTTTTCGGCGTGAGCAGCGTGAGTTTTAGCAAACTTTTTTTCCTTCTGCCTAATTTTCAGCATTTTCCCGTTTCAGCCACTCTATCCTCTCTGAAACGGCACAGACGGTCGTTGTGATGATGCCCATCCTCCTTCGACTTCCATTATTGCTGGGAATTATAAATCCTTCCTTGAATCTTGCCCTAAATCGCAAGAGCAATCGGTGTAGCAGCAGAGGGTTGTTGTTAAGTTGTTGAATTGGTACAATTATTTCTTTGCATTTTGGGGTTAATCGGTTGTGGCAATACTTAAATCTGGCATTCCAACACAGGATTCATTACTCTAGCTCATGTGTTTGTGTAGAAGCAGAGGTCATTGAAACAAAGTTTCCATGTATAAGCAAAGGAGGCAAAGGGAGTCGTTGAAGTTTAAAGTGCATTTTTGGAACCGGTACTCCCATCCCTCATATTCTGGCACAAGGTTTTCATTTGGAACCGGTATACCCATCCCTCATATTCTAGCACAAGGTTTTCATGTATTTACTTTTCTTATGTGTTTGTGCTTTCTGTTTGCAGATTAGTTATTGGAGGATAAGAGCCACTGAAGCAAACTAAGCCTAAGGTACAATTTTTTTTCCATTTCTGGGCGTTAACAGGTTGTGGTAAGGCTTCCGGTTCTGTGATATAAGTTTATCTTGCATGTCGTTTTCCATTTTCCAGTTTGGAAATGCTTGCTTCAGCTTTAATATGAAGATGTAATTGTCTTTTTTTTTTTTTTGAATCAGCAAAAGAGTCGAATTCGTTGAAGCAAAGGAGTCGTGAAGTAAAGGAATCTTAAGGAAAGGAATCTTAAGGTAAATTATTTTCTTTCTTTCTGGAAAACAAACGGTTGCTTTAGCAAAACACCTTTCCTACTTTCTATGCACCTCTGCTAATACTATGCACTTCTCTCTAATTCCTAATCATTATGTGCACCTCTTCTAATTCTGTGCATTCTACAGGGGATTTTCCTCTGCTTTCCATCATTACGCTGTGGAGTTTAAATCCTAGGGAAATCTAAAGAGCAAGTCTCCATTTTGGATACATTAGAGGCAGTTTGGGATGTAAGTTTGTCCTCCTAAGAAAATTGCATAATATTTTTCATTTTATTTGTTTTCAATACGGTAGGGGTGCAACCACCATTTACCTAACATGTACCAAACAATTCCAACAACTATTTTCCCAACTACTACTTCCTTAGAAGGCTCCATCGAAAATTTGGTTTTCCTTAAAATGCTCCATAAAAAATTTGGTCTTCCCTTAAATGCTCCATCGCAGGAGTTTTGTCTGTTTCAGACCATCCTACCACCTGTCCATAGCCACGTCATATAGTGAAGCTCGGAAGCTTTTCCGACCAATTCTGATCCACATCATCCATCCCGAATATGGAGATGGAAACCAAAGTTTTTGTTTTGGCGCCTCATAACTTTCTTTTCCGGATTGGCAATGAGAGATTTCGAATTTGGAGCTTCCCTCTTTTACATCTCAAATTTGAATTTGGAGGTAAGTCGTGGAATTTTCTAAATGGTTTGCTTGTGATTAGTGTTGATCTTGTGTTCACTATCACGATGACTGAAATCAGGATTTATTGCTGAAGAGTATGCACAGACATGGAATAGGAAATGAGGAGGACTTAAAGAAAAGATTGATGAACATAAACTCATATTAATTGGAGCAAAGCATGCAGAGATATGGGCACATGGAAGCATTTATCTTCGGGATCCTATTAACGGTAATTTTTCAGAATTTAATTCTATCACTGGCTTGGTTAAGTTTGTTTGTGAGGGAAGGAATGGTCTATTAGGATATTGTGAAAATATGTGAAAATACATAGGCCAGCTTTGTTCTATAATCCAGGATAATGCGCAAGCAATTGATGCACAAAAGCGTGAATTTGAAAGCCTATTGTCAGAGAAGGCTTCATTGCTCTTGCAGGTTGTAACTCTGAAGAGGAGCTTGATGGAAGTTCAAAATGAAAATACTTTAAAGGATTTTATTATTAAACAATCAGAGAGAGAGAGAAGTTTCAAGCTGAGAATTTTTGCATGAAAGCTGAATCTACAGTTAAATGTCTAGAAGCTCGCTTAAAAAGATTGAAGAAAACTTCTATGGGCTTCCGGGAAAGGAAAAAGAGTATGAAACCTATTGAGGTTTTAGCTCCAAAAGGGGAAGCGGCAAGGCGAAGGGTTTATGTTGTTCGTCAAGTCTTGAACAGTAAGAAAAAGAGTGGAATGGTAATAAGAAATGTTGATAACTTCCTTGTGAACATGGTTTCGAGGGATGAAATTATGACTTGTTAAATGCGCCATGCAATGCAACATTGAAGAGGAATATTTTAGATATGGTCATAAAGGAGGTTGCTTCAAACATGGATGCAGATGAGGTACAAACAACTTGCAATTCTATTGGTTTGAGTAGACAGGGTTATAGGAGCCTCCTCAAACCTTTTCAAGCTACATTGAGAACACTTGGCACCAAGAAGGTCATTATACCTCGTCCATATGCGATTGAAACTTGCAGAAGAAAGGAATGCAGAGTTGATGAGGTACTTCGTGGTATGCATTCAATCCAATCTGGAGCTCCATTGCTTGTGAGTAAATAAAAAAATAACAAAAGCAAAACAATGGGATTGAATGAGAAAAACAATATTTGTTTTGATTTGGAAAGCGTCTTAAAACTTATGGTTGTCTTTTTTAATATGCAATCTTCACAAGTAGATCAATTGGAAGTTTGCATTAAATTGGATGAGATGAAGCTAACTAGTAAATCAAAATTTGAAAGAGTCTCCATTGTTCTTATGAACTTTTCTTTGGGATCAAGTTATGAAATGCAATTGCAGCTGCCCAAATCTAAAAGAGATCCCGAATGGGTTTCAGTACAATCGGAAGATCACACATGGTGGCTTGGTGTGTTCCAGGTTCATAAAGAAACATTTGCAATTTTAAAGTGGGCATTTGTCCAGATTGAACTCCCAAGAATGATTAGCTTGTATGAATCAGAGGAACTATTGCATGTGGATGGTCATCGGTCCTTTAAGGTAAGATTTCATTTGGCTTCTGACTTGAAAACTACAAAAGCTATGTATAATATAGTTAGTTCATTGGCTCATACAACTAGGAATTGCATCTACTGTATGTATAGGATGAAGGAGCAAAGAAAGGGCAAAAGTTCTAGCCTCTTGTCTTGCAATCAAAATGCAGGTTCTGATAGGCATTTGATGGACAAAGACTTTGAACATTTGCAAAGAGTGCACGTGTGCACTTTGCATGTAATAGTAAGAGTTATTGAAAAAGTGATACATAATAGTTGCATGTTTATTTGGAATATCAAAGGCAAAAAAGCGAGGAAAGAAGAAATAGCAAGAGTTAAGGAAGTATTATCAAATGCTGGACTCCATGGTGGCTGTGTAAAACTTGAAAAGGACCTCAAACGTTCAGGTAAGAGCTCAATACCATCGAAAGTTTCATTAGGTGGTGATAAGGCGAGACATTTTTTAAAGAACAGTGGAGGCAGAAAGAGATCGGACTGATGGAGCTAACTCTACTGTAAGAAAATTAGATGCATGGAATGCATTTTCCAATCTTGATATGCTAACTCAGTTCTTGCAGCCTCTCACATTTCTTTCTCCTCAGCTCTTGTTGCTCCTAAAACTATTTATAATGAGCTTGAAAAAACTATCAAAAATTTTATATGGAATGGAGCTCACTTTGTTAGTTGGGATTCAGTTACTCGAGCTAGGTCTTTAGGAGGTCTGGGGTGTAACAATTTGTATTTTCAAGCTTGTGCTCTAGCAGGGAAATACATTTGGAGAACTCTTTCTAGTAATAACTCTATTGCTTCAAGATTCATTAGATGTTGGATCAACTTATCTCATCCCCATGTGATCCAAAGCTTTCAATTATCTCAAGTCTCTAGTTTGGCAGGGTCTATAAACTCCATGGGGTTCTGTTTGTAAGATAAATCTTTTTTTACCAGACAGCAAATTGGTATCAAGTCCATGTAAATTGGTGCCTTAAACTCACTCTTGAGTTCAGAGCATGCACTGATTGTGAACCTAACCGTTTTAAGTCTGTTATCTTCTTGCTTGCTTTTTTCATTATCCATGGCCAAATTCAGCTAGGCCATATGGTGTTGTCTTTGCTGAGTTTTGCTTGCATATTCTAACTCCTCTTGCATAAAGATTGCTTGGAAAGTCCATCGGATCCCTTCTAGCTTTGAGTCTTAATGGAAGTTGCAATATGCTGATACTCGTTTCCAGTACATCTAAGTACCGCTTTCAGCATTAATGCCTCCACCACCAATCAGATCTTCTCTCAAGTTTTTAAGCTGTATCAAATAAGCTTGCAAGCCAAAGCATGAGTCAAGGGACTAGTAGACCCTTTTGCACTATGTGGGATGTAGATTCTGAAATTGAAGGTTATTTTCAAATGATGAAATAAACACAGATTAAAATTCGAATTGCTTTGGCTTACTCTAGATTGGGTTTAGTTATGGTGATAAGTTTTGTTTGTCTATAGCAAGTGATAATAAAGGCACGGATCTGCTGCAATTTGGCTTATAGACAAATGCACAGTGCATGGCAGCGTGGGTTGCATACTGGATGCTGCTACATGTATGTTGAGCTTTGTTATAGGGATTTTAAATGTGGGGCAGAATGGGTGGTTGGTTTGTGCTTTCATTGTAGGAGATTCGGCTAGTTGAAATAGAGTAGGTGTAGTTTGTTCACTCTGGTGAGTGATATAGAGTAGACCATCGAAGATGTTAACTAGGTAAGCATTGCTAAGGTCTAAAAGCACTTTGTACAGATCGGTTTCTACAGATGTTTGCTTGTTGTTTGTGATAGCAGTAAGTTGTGGTGGTTGTAAATGCAGAATAAGTTTTAAGCATGCAAATGAAACTTAAAATAGGATAACTATAAGCCGAGCATCTGCCTTCACCCCTACAAAACTCCAGATACTCTATCAAAATCATTAGAATGAATCACATTAAGATGGAATATGAAGAGATTAAAAACACCATTGAAGGTACCAATTGCATCGCATTTCCTGTCATAATTCTCTCCAAATTTCCTTTTATGTGCAGTTACAAAACCCTCAAGATCTAATTGAAAATTCATTATAATCCAAAAGACAGAGAATTTCTTACCACCATGCACAATTCTGTTTCTTGCTTTCCAAATATGCCACAGGGCAGTGAACATGATAGTATTGACAAAAGGATCATTATTTTGAATATGTTTCAACAAATTTCTTTGACTGTCAACACAAAGATACTCACTAAATTTATTATAAAACCAAGTCCAGAATTGAGCAATTTTAGGGCATTGGAAAATATACTCCATGGTTTCCATTTGAGAACAATGAGATTGACAGGCAGGAGAAATAGTTGGAATTCTTAGAGATTGGGAGACTAGATTTGGAACACTTCTCTGAGCTATCAACCAAATGAAGAAGTTTACCTTTAGAGGACAGTAAGAATTGTATGTGTTATGACACAGAGATTTGCATTCCTCCTTAGTAATAGACCATTTATATTGAGCTTTGACAAGGATATTCTTGCAATTCAGACTGGCATAAACAGAGCTAACCTTATATCTCTTATTTCCATTAATCGTCCAGGTGAGACCATTATCACAATCTGTCAAATTAGTAGAATGCATCAAGATATTCTTGAGATGTAGGAAGATTATTTTATCACTTGAGGTACCATCAATCAACTTTCTAAGATTAGTCCACAATATAATATGACCATTCCTGTCTAGATCTTAAATGTGAATAATACCATTATCATACCATTTCCTATAAGTTTTAGGATGCTTCAAGGCAACAATCTGTGCATTATAGTCATTGAAGATAGGAGACCAGAATAAGGAAGAGTACATATGATGATCTTGAATTTCAGAGCTTTGAAAGCATTGATGCACAACATTCCAAGACTTTAGGATGTTACATATAAGAGGAGAGGTATTGGCACCAGGATGTAAAACATTAAAAGCAGAATCAAGGAGGCAATGTTTGACAGAGGGATGACCAACTACTTGCACTTTTGAGGCAGAGCGGGAGACACTAACCAGGCGCTAACTAGGGTTTTGTAACCCTCAGGTAAGATTCGAGCAAATCATCGACTGTCACTTCTGGCCCTCATCCCAATCCCTGATCATCTGATTTTCTCCTCTTGGCCTTCCCCAACAATCGTTTTCACGCTCATCCTCTCATATTCCCGTAGATTTTCCCTCTCCATTTGCAGCCTTTTTTTAATTCTCTGGCTAACGGTCGTACCCCTGGTACTCAATTCTGATCATCTTTCCAAAATGTCTACGGTTGCCTCAAGAAGAAATTTGCTAAATGAAATGTGTATTTCAATTTAACAACTAGAAAATGCTAAACAAAATGTGTATTTCAATTTAAGAACTAGAAACATATCACACCATTTCTTCAATCCATTTAAACAGTGTCATCTATCTATGCATAGCAAAACCAAAACATATTGCTTCTTCGGATGAAATACAAAGGGAAGAGATTAGCCACTAATTGCAGTCTAACGACATCATGCCTAAATAAAATCTAGCAAGTCTTACCTTGCTAAAATCTTCTGGTGTGCTTCTTGCTAGTTTTTTTTGAAGGCATGGTTGGCATAGTTACCCGAAACGGGACGGGAACGGGAACGCGGGCCTAAATTTTGGGACGGGAATGGGAACAAATCGGAACGGGAACGGCCAACATTCGAATTTTTTAAATCTAAAAATAGTTTTGGCATTCCCTTTGCATAATGATCATTGTGAAACATTTAGAATTTAAAAATGATTCATAGAGGCCGCTTTGAAGATGAAAACATATTAAACCACTCCGTAGAGTAGATGCTTAATCTTTTATATAACATTATATTCAAGACTTAAAACATAGTATTACGTCTATAATTCTAACACAATAGAAGTCTAAAATAAGCAAGATAGGGAAGTTAAGCTTAGCACTGAGGCCTTTGACAAACTAAAAGAAATGCCTGTCGCAATATTTCCCTTCCCTTAGAGATAACATTTCTCAAAATCAATAGTGCCACTTAATCTATTACAATGCAGCACTACAAATCTCCATCAAAAAATAAATTCTACAGTTCTGCAGCAAGTTTTCTCAACTCTTTAACGCCCCTTAATGCTCTTAAACTTACTTCTCTTTTCCCGCCTAGAGTCTCCCACAAGTCGTTCTTCAAGAACACATGGCTTCCTCCAATGCTAATCCCTCCGACTGAGCTGGGAAAACAAATCAAAATTCCCATCATCAAAATGCTAAATGGATAGATTATAAATGAGATCGCAAATTGAGAGATATAGCAAAGGAGGAACATAAGTTAAACAACAAACAAGAGCAGTCACGAAACGTTTGTGTAGTCCGCTACAGAGCACTTTATGTGTGTGTTTATGAAAAACGCTGAACGAAGAGCCATTGCCAGTTGCACCATTCCTTCCTACCAAAAAAAGAAGCAAAGAAGGAGAAAAAATGAACTATAAACCATTGATTTTCTTACTTTTTTTGGGAACTTACCAGGGACGCCGTTCCCATGGGAACGGCGTTCCCGGTAACAAACCATCCGGAACTAGAACTTGGCAACGCCGTTCCCGGTAACAAACCATCCGGAACTAGAACTTGGCGTTCCGGGAACGTAGAACCCTAGGGAACGCGTTCGAAACGGCGTTCCCGGTAACTATGATTACCTTGCTAAAACCTTCTTTTTGAAGGCATGGTTGGGCGTCTTACCTTGCTAAAACCTTCTGGTGTGCTTCTTGCTAGTTTTTTTTAAGGCATGGTTGGTGGGACTTGCACCCGCCCATGTCTCCCACTCGATGGTAGCCAGTGGGTTTTGAACCCTGATGAGAATCACCTCAATCCAAGGCCTTACCACTAGACCACCACCGTATCAATAAGAGACTTCCAAGGAAACATAACAACTCGGTAGTTTTCTTCACTATCTAGACAATCCAATACCACTTTCCATATGGGCAAGTGCTTTTCTTAACATAACATCAATGCAAAGGAAATTAAACTTACTAATTGAGCAATCAAATACAAATGTGCAATCAATGCAAATTTTAGGCCTACTATGTTATGTATGTGCACGAGAGTTCAAGAATCTTTTATTCCATGTATGCTACAAAATCTCTAGGAAATATTGGAAGGTCTTAGATCCCTTTGTAAGAAGATCCAAGAATAAGAATGAATAAGATACAAGTAATTGTAAAAGTGTGCACGTTTATTATGCTCATTAAGACTACCTACCTCTCTTGTATACCAAGCCTCCTCGGCAACCTAAATAAAATATTTTACAACCGCTTATTTATAACTGCAGAAGACAATAATCAAGGTCTATGTGGATGCTTCCTTTTTCTGCACCAAAAACTGTAACAAGAGACTCAAATATTATTTACACTCCCATCACAACAATCTATTGACGTTAAATTTGCACAAAGGATCTAAGCTGTTGTTTGAATTTCTCTCGCTCGGCTTGAGCTTCAAGGCAAAGCCATTCCATCTGCACATCATAGACAACTAATGTAAAACCTTTACCAAACTTTTCAACTTTAACAGAAATATGACTGACCTCCTCCTTCTTCTTCATGAGGGTGGAATTGATTGCCCTTTGAGTCTCCAATTGAGCAAAAGTATTCTTGAGAGTTGAAGACATTTGATCCATCTCACCTTGCTTAACATGAAGATCTTTGGTTCTAACCTGTAAAAGAGCAACACAGTTTCACTTTTTCTCTTTTGTGTACAGGTCTTGCAGGAAAAATTGAAACATTTACATTCATTTCCTCGAGCAAATGCGCATGTCGGGTCTTCAAATCTATTAACTGTAAAATGAGATACCAATGTATCAGGCTGCCTTTATGCATTGAAATTAAGTTGCCAACTAATTCAAGAATAATTTTTTGTGTAATTGCGTAGAAGCAGGTAGACTTATTGTTAAGATGAATGCATGCAGAATTACTATATAGCTCTTTAAAGGTGCTTACTTCCAGATTTGTGGCGTCCAATTTATCTCTAAGAACATTCAACTCCACCTGGACATTTTGCCTTTCAGCAGTTTCTTTTTCAATCCTCTGCATTAAGCTATTGGTTTCCTTGTCCAACGCGCTCACCCTGCAAAAATTTGTAAATGTAAATCCGATAACAATAAAGAAAATGAATATTAGAAGACAAATATCTGCTAAGTTTTAAGCTCAGAAGACAATAGTTTGTGTCGTTTTTCTTTTTTTTTCCCCTTTTTTTTTATCTGGCTTGATCTGCGCTGAAATTTCCTCGTCTCTTGATTGAATGAGGAGTCTAGTACATTTGATACACTGAAGTTTATATGGTCAAATCAAATTTATAAGAAAATGAGAAGTACTGCAGTCCTGTTGCCTAATTCCTAAATCTGAATGTTTTACCAACCCACCGTGCAATAGTGGAGTCTTACAAAAGTTCGGCATGTTATTGCACTTGCAGGCAAACATATCGCCTTTGTGCGCATACCTTTATGTAAACCACACTCAAGGGAAATAGCAGAATAATATCACATCATGCAATGAACAACTTAATGAGCTTTCATCTGTTAATGTAGCAAATGGGTAGTTGCAATTCGTCACCAGATTCTCTTTGACCTTTTCACTGAAGGACTTTGTGTTCTAGCGCCTACACATGCTAAATGGGTTAACGCTGCTCAGTAACTGCTGCTCAATTTTTTATCAATTAATAAAGTCTGGAGAGCGCGATTTGCTTCTCAGAATCTAGTAACAAAACAATACAACAAGTTCCGAGGTACCTTGCCTCCAGATTTTCTTTGATTATAGATACGCTGTTCAGACTGGCAGACAATGTCTCAATTTTGTCCTTCCATTCTTTCATCTCATTCCCATGATGCTTTTGTAGCATTTGTAGCTCCACTTCACAAGACTCTGCCTAAAAAGAAGACAAGCAATTATAACAAAAAAATGGATGATCAGAACAAGCAATCTTTGCAGCCTACCAGATTGGAGATAGGGGAACTAGTACTATATTGGATGAGGGTTCAGGCCAACAGACTTGTACCAATGGTTTTTCAGAATTACTAAGAAGAGCTGAAGCACTGTGGAGAGAGATTGACCAGAGCCCTATTGGCTAAATTTATACATGAAATGGTATGAGAATACATGACGGCACATAAATGGCCCCAAGTGTGTGATGTAACGGCCTTAATATTATCTGCTTCCCTTAGTCATAAAATAGAGTTGGTGCAGATAACAGCAACACCTGTGCTATCATTGCATGACTGCGGCAATGAGGGGAAAGGACCATGATCAGTGACATACACATTCAGCGAGTTACACACTAGTACTTTTTATAATCAATGCTATGCATTCTTGAGTTTGTCCTGTATATGTTATTCTATTCATTTCAAGCTGAAGTGTTTCTATCACAGGGTGTAAATCGGCAAATATAAAGCAGGGTAGGGTTCCCTTCTCAAGTAACTATGACTCTATACATGCTCAACAATTTCACAGGAACTTTCACATTTATAAATAGAATGAAAAGAAAGGATTCCATTAAAGGGTTCCTTCAACTGGCCATCACAAAGATAACTTCAAATTGTTTCAATTAGCAGCAAGAGTTGAAATATGTAGTACCTTTGTAAGACTACTTTTAACAGCATCCTCAACTTCAATAGATGCATTCTCAAACCAGCACCTCCGTTGATTGTGTAGCTTCATAAAGAATCAATGTACTTTAAGAGAAAGGTATTCTTCTTAGATGTTCACATATCAAACCTCCCAGAATTTCAAATTTCAATAATGGAATGTCTAAGGTATAAATTATATTAGAATATATTTCAGACCATTGAGCTAGAAAGAGATAACAAAAACCTGCTTCCATAGTTCCTCTTCTTTCTGTTTGACAGCTTGAAGTTCTTCATCTGTGGTTTTCAACTGTTGAGGCTTGTAAGAGGCATTGTCAGAATTTACAGTTTCATCAATATCACAGAAATACTTCAATTATAATCTCTACTCCCCACCTTCTAAACCTAACAAATGATGGTGACCATTCTCTAAATTATTTAGCTCCTTGGGCTCTACTGAATCGTTCCCAGACATGATAAAGAACAACGCCAAACACTTATATGGCATGACTTGGAGCAGCTTCGTGTCTCAAAAACTTGGTTATGTATTTTCCTACTATCCCATTACTGAATTTACGACATAACTGCTAACATACAATCATGCGATTGTTGAGCTTGTAGTAGTAGGCATTATCAGAAACTACAGTCCAGCAATACAATTCAATTACGATAATGCAATGCAGTTGTTGAGCTTGTAAGAGCCATTGTCACAATATAAAGTCTAAAGTCTAGCAATACAGTTTCCTCCCCAAACCCAAAAAAAAAAAAAAACCATCCCCCCAAAGAGGGCGGGAGAGGGGGAGGCAACAAACCACAGGATGGGAACCATTCAGCAGATATGCCGAAATTTGGAGCAGCTTCATGTCTCACAATTAAAAAATTATTCCCCCATGTCTCCATAGCAGAAATCACATTACTGAATTTGAAATGTAGATGCTGAAATACAATAATGCAAGATGAATCATACAGTTCATTGGACCTTCATGAGGAAAACCATATTGTCAGCTGTTACTTTAGCAACAACCTGCAACATATGATGAAGGAAATTCCATCAGACAAACATCTACGATCCATTTCACCTTGTGCAAACTTATAAAAGTACAAAAGATCTCTTATTTACAGACAGAAAGCATTAGAAACTATGTCAAGCAACAGCAAGAAATTATTCCAGTAAAACATTTGCTAGAAGTTACTTAAAAAATAACCCACATTTCCTATCCTTCAAGAATCGTGTTTGCAAGAGTTAAAAATCGCTTTTTAGTATTTTCTCCTTAGGAATGCCAATATCTGACAACGGAATTCAGGCCCTTCAGAAGAGCTAAGAAGATTTTGTTTTTGCGGCCATGCATTAACCCCAGCATTCAGAACTCCAGCAAGCATAGCAACATTGACAAGAATTTTTCAGGCATGTTCAGCCTCCTTCACAACAGTAATCCTTTCGAAACATATGCCAATGCAACCCTTCCTTGAAAGAATCCACTATGACTCATGAAGCTCAGCATATGCATTGGTAAGGAAAATATCTGCTCCATTGTTGTCGTATCAAGTCTGGGGTGGTACATAAAGCAGCCCATATAGCTTCATTCATTTAAAAGATGCAAAATAGCATTGTTGGCTTCAACTGGCACACTGCATCTGCATAATATCATTTACAAAAGCATGTGCATGCTTACCTCTTTGTATCTTTCCACTTGCTCCAAAGCAGCAGCTGCAGTTACTTGTTCTTTTGAAGTAGCTTCAAGTTCTCTCTTCAACTTACAATTGTCAGCCCTGCATGCAATTTATCTCCCTGATGGATTAAACTCAGTTTGAAACAAAGTTAAACCGGTGCGCATTATTCAAGTATAGACCTTATTTTTTCAATAAGAGAGTCCTTTGCATCATCAGCTTCCCTCGGGTTTAGCTGCAATGTAAAGGTGTTACAAGCCAGAAAACCATTTGACTGCGTTAGGGGGACTAATTTCAAAATTGGAACTGTGAGATGGTTCAACTAAGTACCTTTAAACCATTTAAGGCTACTTGCCTAGGACTACGAAGTGCATTCCCAATTTTGTCTTTTGAATTTTTTTCTTCACTGAGCTGTTTTAGACTTATCTGGAGGAAAATCCAAAGCTTTGAGACAAAAAAGAAAATTGGAAATAGAATACCTAGAGGGCTTCACCTGCAGATCTGAAGATAATTGGTCAATTTTTTGTAAGGCTTCTATCTGCAATTTAATATAACACTTCTTCAGTTTGGCTGCATTGTTAATTGTCTTGACACAAGAAAATGCCTCACATGAGATTCTTCTGTTGTCTTTAGCTTTGACTGCAAATCGGATATACTGTCTTTGATGTCCATTGTCTGCAAAACGTGAAGTATATATGTCAAGCTTTTGAGTGGGGTTGTTGAATCCCGTATATCCAGTCCGGGATGGTATAAAAGGACATGACGAGGTGGTTTAACCGGCCAAAATTGTGTTTAACTGTGGATTAACTGCCCAGTCGTTCTGTTTAAACCCCACAGAAACTGAGCGTGCAACCTTGCCAAAACTTTGACCCCCAGTTGGCGAAGAGAGAGAGCAATTTGAGCGAAGATCGAGCCAGATCAAGCAAAACAAGGCCAAAAACCGTTGCTATTGAGTTGGAGACTCAGCGGCGGCCAGTTAAACCACGTCACAAGACTGGATTTACGACCAGCTACCTTTTGATGAAAAATTCGAGAAAAAATAAAATTACGCACATGATCCTGGATCTGGTGAAGTTGGCTTGATGCTTTAAATAATCTATCCGTTAACTTCCTTAAAATGGTCTTCTTTGATGGGGCCGCCTGCACAGGCAACCATGATTTTCAAGTTGCAAAATAGGTATGCTGCAAAATGTTACACGGACCACTCACATATACACCATGAGAACTTTGTGTCTCATTTTGGACAATCTGAACAGCGCCATCCAGATTGAGCACAGCATCCTTCGCAACCTAATCACAAAAACGAAATCAAGAAGCTGGATAAGACATGAAACTAAAGAAACACGTACATTCTGGAGAGCATGCAAGAATGCTTCTAAATCAGCTGCCCTAGGGGCGTCGACCGAATCCCTTGCATTTTTGGGGCGATTGATGCTACATTTTGCTCCAGTGCACGAAAGGAGTGGAGGCTTCTGATGACGAGGCAGCTGCTGCTGCACCATCTCTCCCGGTTGTGTGAAAGAAAGGCCGTTTGGTTCAGACTAACGGTTTCTCTTACATCAGCAAAATAAAAACATTGGATAATGGTCGATGTATTGGGGAACGCTAATTAGGACCCTTTCTGGCGAAGCATATTCCCCGCCTTATGCTGCATCAAAGGTCCACTGTTTTTTGTGCCCTGACCCATAAAAGTTTTTATGGTGCATATTGAACACAAAAGACCATTGGCCTCGCAAAGCCTCAAAATTCAACAAACGTACATTTACATTGCCCTACTTCACTGCAAATACATATTTATAATACACACTTCATCAGATTAATCACAATATATTACTACATGATGACAATGGTTGCAAATTTCTGCCATCTCAAATCCAAAAAATCACGAGCTATGGAGCTTCTGCACAAATCCGAGCCTTGGATTTGAAATAACAGATCGCTCAGAAGTAGATTTGGCATGTAGCCACCGGAGCTATGGAGCTTGTGCACAAATCCAAGCCTTTGATTTGCAATAATAGATCGGCTGGAAGCAGACTTACAGAACCAATCTGTCAATAGATTACTCTAAAATCACCCTCAAATACAAAAAAGAAAGGAAGTGGTGAGCATTATCAATGTATATGCCTCGACTGAACTAGCTAAAAGAGAGGAGCAATGGAAGCAAATCAATAGCTGGATCCTATCCCAGAATATAAGGAATTGGTTGATGGTAGGAGACTTTAATAACACACCAGCCTGGACCAGAAACTTGGAAAGCAACTGAATATGTCAAAAGGGGAGGGGAGAGACAGGCCTGGGATATCTTAATGTTCCATTTTGTTTACATTCCTCCATCCTCTACACATCAATACTCTTGGTGTAATAAAAGGAAGGGTGACCAAAGAACATACTGTCTCTTTGACAGAATCTATGGTCACTTCTTGTGATGTTGGCAATTCTATCTCGGATCATTATCCTAAGTTCTTGGGAAACATGACACATGCCAAGAAAGGTACCATTTAAATTCAACATTGAGTGCCACAAGGAGAGAAATTACACCTTGAAAAGATCGTCTCTAGGTCTCTCGCCTTTTTCCCTCAATTCCCTGTAGTTACCATCGGGTTGATCTCGACCAAGGAACAGAATAATGAGATCCAGGACGACATGGGAAGTGCCTGGGATGAAGAATGCAGTTCGCCATGCCGTGTAAAACCCTTACTGTGACGTTCCAAGTATTTATACGGTATATGTATAAATACATTGACACGTCACCCAGTATAGATACGCCACCATGGGGTATGGTAACCTAGGGGGTTGACCTAAAAGGGATTTAATTAGCTATGTTAATTAAAACATTAAGGATAATAACCTATGATTTAGGAAATTAATAATAATTAAGCTAATTATGGTTTGGGAAGGCACCACCTGGCCAAACTCGATTGGCCAGCATGGGGATTGCTAATTGGATCCAATAAGGTGGATCACCACCCCCTTATCAGCCAGTAACCAACCAGTTGAGCGCCCAAAGAGTAGCTGAGCGCCCAAGGACTGTTGCAGACTTCACCAAATACACTAAATCACCACTAGCTGTTGCTGCCACCCTACTTGCAGCATCATGGAAGCCCCTCTCGATAACGGTTCCAGCCGAAACACGGGTTAGTAGTAGTTTAGCTTGTGTTTTGTAAGATAGTACTGTAGTACTCTTTGCTGATTGCCGTTGTTGAAATTAACCCTTCTATGGTAAGTAGGATTACAATTTAATTATGAATGGTACTTTGTTAAGGATGATTGATGTATCTAGGAAGTAATTGGGTAACTTCCATTAAACAGGGGTTTAAAGGGGGGGTAGAGACCTCTGAGCTCACATATGGTAGTATGCTCCTAGATAGAGCCCTGTAATATTCCCATTAGTTGCGGCCTGTGTACAAGAGACCACCGGGTCGTAGATGCTATGGTCTGGCTTAGCACCAGATAAGGGACACAGTGGTGAAGTGGGGGTGGGGTCTTGCACGAACATAAAAGGCTCCTGGGACTCCTACAGTGGGCTAGGCCTGATAGCCGGTCACGTAGAGGGCCGGGTATGGGTCTGACACTCCCTGGGTGTAGAGGTGTGATCCGTATGGAGCATCTTGCACTTTGAGTAGAATTAGGGTGAGTAAGTTGGGTACGGATGCGGGGGTCGCTGATGCGGCACGTATTCTCTAGCTCACCCATGGAACCACTGTGATCCTGGAAGGGGATGCTTCCCTGACCTGCCTCATCAGACCGGGGTGTCATGAACCCTGGAGTAGACTCAAACGGGTGATACCTTGAGTTTGCGTCTCCGGAAGGCTATAGCGAAGCCATAGCGTGAATCGACCCATCTGCAAAGTGTGCACAGGAGGGGCGGATGGAGTGGACAACCCTAGCCGATGTTCTATGCCAGCCAACGCCATGCCAAGACTCGGTCTGCTGATCTCTTGAGGCCTAGTCGTCAGTCGATCCTCATTGGAGTCTGAGCCGGGGTAGAACCTAAGGTTTGGGGTGTTTTCTTAGTTTTAGATGCATATTCTTTGCCGTTGTTATTGGGATGGATGCGCCACCCTTCGTGGTGGTTATTTATATATGATTTATGCTGTGTGCTAACCCTTGTATACATGCTTCCGCGACGTAGGAGCCCATCGAAGGCGTGGGCCGAATGACACCTCCGTGTCCTTCACCCGAGCATCTCTACATAGATGGCCCGGGTCAGACGGAGGGCCCTGCTCATGGCAAGTTGGTTGCCATGGGAGGGGAAAGTCTCCGTATGTATACGGCCGGGGGTCGTATATATTCAGGGAGCGTCACACTTACCCTTCCTGCAAATCCCTCATCTAGATGCTCCATGTCGCAGCCAGTGATCCGGGGAATATACACGGTCTTGCCAAAACAGTCGGCATGCCATTCACCAGGGCCCATTGTTTTCAGTTCTTTCCCAATTTGACAGGATTTCTTTCCCTTTTGGAACCATTGCAAAAACATCAATCCACCCTAGCTCCAAATAGGAAAATTGCAACACAATGCAATAAGCAGCTCAAACCCTACAATACAATATGGGAATCATATTCCCAACCACTGCGAGAGAAAACCCTCCCGCAATACGAAAGGAATTGTGCAAACTTAATGGTGTGGACCCAATTAGCACCAAGTCGTGCTTTATCATTAAATCCTCTTTATAGCTATTTCCTTTTATCGCTAAATCATGGTCCAAAAACCTTGAATATATAATGGTCACATAAAAGAAAAAAGTTTTGGCCTTCAAATTTTGGGATGTGCTTGATTTGCTCGAAGAAGCTTTTGGAATAGGCTTGGACACAAGGAAGAAGCAGAAGACGACTCACCATGCACATTTTCAGTGTGCTAGAAGGTGGCACATCCTATTGGCACGCCATGAGTCGTCCTCTCTAGAGAGAGAAAGTGGTGAAGGGTTAAAGAGACACCTAGGTAGCTAGAAAGTACGGTCCAAGGCTAGGGAGACTAAAAGGTGGCTGGTGAGTTGGTAGGGCTAGAGAGACCATAAGGGGGCTAGAGAGAGAAAGTGGAGCAAGGCGTTAGAAAGAGGTAGAGAGAGAAAGTGGAGCAGGGAGGTCTTAGAGAGAGAAGGTGGAGAGGGAGGATTGGAGAAAGAGGAGCGAGGAGCATGGAGCGAGGAGAGGGAGAAGGTGGAGCGGGAGGACCTAGAGAGAGAAAGTGGAGCAAGGCGCTAGAGATCAGAAGAGCAGTCACTACATTGACCTAGCAGGCCAAGAAATACTATTGCAGCAAATGAACCAAAGAAAAGAAAAGTGGCGGTGATTGGGTGCTTGATGCTTTGTCGGGCTCTGGTACTACTATAGCATGTGCACTTAAGAAGAGTCGCAATTGTGTGGTTGTGCACATAGATAAGGAGGTCTTGAACTTCACCAAGATGAGATTGGCTGCCTTGTCTACTCTATCAAACGAGAATCACAAGTTAGACGCCAAATCGTCATTCGATTTTGCCAAGATGACATCTTCAGAGATACAGCCTCCTTTCACAAGCTCTACCGAAGATGAGGCTACCTTTGCAGAGCTGAAAGAAGTAGCTCTAGCTACCATTCCTAAAGAAAAACTTTAAAAAGAGCTTGTTAAGTCACCTAAAAAGGAGCAGACAACTGTGCAGGACAATCCAACCATAAGCAGGCAAAATTGACTTGCTCTGTGACATATATTTATTGATAACATTAATTTAACTTCCAAAATTGTTGTACTGAAAAAAAAAAGAAATGAAATTATTATTATTAATTTTCCTTCTCAGATTTGATGTTTTTTTTTTTTTTTTGAGGGCAAGGGGTTTTTTATATTTCATTTAACAAAAGTACATAAGACAAAAATAGGGTTGCATCAGACCACGGGGATCTCCCTGGGTGAAGCCAGCCCCTGTACCATAAGTACAGATATACATAAATAAAACATCTAGAGTAGCAGTTCTTATAGTGTTCAGTTTTAAATCAAAACCAAAACTTAGCAGCCATGTAAAAAACCAGTAGGCTGTCTGAGAGACCAGACTAATTTGCTTCCTAGGACACCCACCAGATCTTGAATTGTAAGATCCTCAACCTTGGAGTTACCAAAGATTCTCAGCATCTTATCTAGCTTCCGAGCACTGAAATTGGTGTAGTCCATCAAAAGCATAACATGGGCTTCCCGTCTCTGTTGCCATTTGTGAAAAAGGTTAAGAAAGATCTGCCTCAGCCCGTTGTGTCTCCATACCTCATGTTGGTTCAGCAGCTTTCTTATTGCTTTCGCATGGATCATTTCTGCTTTAATAGGATCAGATTATCTGCCAATTCTTATCTTGGCATCCTGGAGTCCTCCTCATTATCATCATCAAAAAGTTTTACTGGTGCTCCCAACCTGAGTAGTCAAGCACGATTTCATTAATTGGAGAAAATAAGCCCATTTTGAGAATTTTAAGCACACCTAATTTGCTCTAGCACGAATACTTTCACCTACTTCTCGAGCACAAGAAACATGAGGTAATTAACATACACATATACATACAAATACACATATACATACACATACACATATACTCGTAGAAGCTCAATAATGGCCCTACATTGTACACCAATAATTCACATCAATAATTTAACTTCACTATAAAAACGGCTTGACGAGGGGGTAGAGGCCATTCATCTTCCATGGCTTCCTCGATGCCCCTTCCAGAGCACATCCGCTCTTTCAAGTGTTACTTGAGCTACAACGATCCGGGCTAACGCGCTAGAAATGGCGTTAAGCTTTGATCCATGGCTCTTATCTAAAGCCGATGGACTCGCTAGTGCTTGCAGGAAGCTCACTCGTGTTAAAGTCCACATTTACTGGCTTCCTGATCAGGAGATCTATGAGCTGAATGCCATCACGAGCTTTGATGTTGATGACGAGTGAATCTGCACCTGCTAATAATGTAATAATGACATGGGTACCTAATAACTAAGTAAGGATGTAATAGCATTCTGATTAAGGATGTAATATCACGCACCTTAGCGAGTATATTGTAACGATGTGCTATCCCACCTCCACTTTTCGCGAAGTCGTCATTGAATTCAATCATAGCTAAATTCGTCAAGCAAACATGTTTTCAAACATACGCATACTAGTATGAAATAAGTATTATTCTTGTACGTATACAACAGTCTGATACACGTTCAATAATGGTGAACTCTACCCCAATAATTCACCTCAATCATTCCACTTCACTATAAAAGCTTCTCAGTTCGGGGCTACATTTCATTCATCCCCCATGGATTTCTCGCCTTCTTCGATTCACCACATTGAGGCGATCAAGTGCTCAATGAGCCACGCAGATCTTGTTGGTTGCCTTGACAGGCATCTTCTTCTTGATCCCTACCTGCGAAGAAAAGCTTTAGGCGCTGAGATTCATTGCCCTGCGTCAATTCGTGTTATGATCCATCTGATTTGGCTTCCTGAGCGCATGAGCTATGAGATATCAGGGATCACTACTACAAATCCTGAAGATGAATGAATCACCTGTTTGGCATTGTATAGTGTAAGAGCTCTTGTGTTGAGATGAAAAACACAAAGCCTAATGAATAATAACTAGTCTATTGTAAGGTGCATGTCATGTATGATATAGTAATTATGTAAAAGAGCATTGCATACCTCAAGAGTTCTCATCCTCGTCGTTAGCTTCTTTAGCCACCAATTCTTGCAACTGAGACCTCACACTACTGGGGATCACTGCTGACAACGGCCTGGTCCCTACGGCCCAACCATAGTCTATCGTTTTCAAATGTTGGTAGCGTGGCGGGTCATTAGGATTCGGTCTCCAATTCTTGCTCCAGCAATCCCTATACTGCATTGCATATGAGGTACCTTTTCTTGCAACAGGCTCAAACCAAGAAACAAACACCTCTTCATAGTGAGGGAGATTAGGGTCCTCTACTGGGTCCTCTTCCGCAAAGGCCATCCACGTCGGGCAGTTATCATGTGGCCTGATCAGCAAGAGCATTCCTTTCTTCACATCTTGGTAGGGGTCGAATATTTCAACAGGGTTCTTGGGTCTACCAGAGAAAGGCCCGACATAATGAGATGCACCAATGTGTTCATCCACCAATAAGTTGTCGGGTTCTTCTAATGCGTTTGTCCGGTGCCGGGCCGAAATCTCGAATGACAGCTTCTACGGGGCTGAACATCCCCAAGCACCGCGAACAAGGTGGACCAGTAGTCAATAACTTCATTCATATATGTGTTAGACCATGAGTTATCGCCGGCTCTAGAAATAGCTGCCCAGTGCATCATGTACTTGGCAATTGAAGCTCTCAAGGCACCTATATCTGTCAAGCTCTGATATGGCTGCACGACCTTAGGTGACCCTCTAGGAATCATAGGTAAGCCTTGGGCATCCTCCTTCCACATTTTAATTCCCTTTTCAGGTAGCCACTCCCTATGCCCTGGCCTCATCTTGTAGAACATTAGTGGCCATCCATCATTCATGCAGAACTTGAAGAGTAGAGGTTCCAAATGACCACATAAACGGTCCTTCTTATCAGGGATAAAACCTTTCACGAATTCTTTCCAGTTGGGAACCTCAGACACAAGGTAGGGCATAGGAGACTTTGAACTACACTGCCTGAAGAGTTGCATAAGCTCCGGAATAGTCAATGCATCTGATCTTCTCAACAGAGTGGAGTAGTTTCCAAAGAGGGCATCTATGTCATCGTGGGTGTGTCCAACCATCATGAATCCCAGTTGCACCTGATCGAAGACACCTAACCAGACCAAATATGACAAGTAAGAGAAAAGATACCTGTTCTTGTTTTGTCCTGAGCAATTGTCTAGCTGCAAGTAAAGCCTCCTAGGCAACTTCTTTGGTATCAGAGGGCCCTTGATAGGAGGCATAAAATCATTTCTAGTGCCATTCACCATTTTTGTCCTAAGGGCTTCCGTGTTCATAATTGCTCCACCCCAGCAGCTCCCTTGATGATCTCAGATTTCTCAAATGACCCCAGTTGTCCTCAGATTGATTCTCTAGTGTTTTCAAGGTATGATTTAAAGATCCCACATGAAAATTCGAATCATCTGGCCAGAGGTCCAGCGAGAAGTGCCCCAAAGCACCTACACCATGCCCATGCATGAGAGCACCAGTAAGACTCACCTTCAACCGTTCACCCCTCCATACAGATTTTGCTAGCTTCTCCAGACGAGGAACCATCGTCTTATTCTGATCCATCTTATCATGTATAATGGTTAAGGCATTTTCAGGAGATCGATGAGACAAAGCTCTCCACGACCAGTAGAGACTCCTGCAGGAAAGTTGGGCTGTCATGTGAGATTTCCTTTCCACGGCGAGCTCTCTTCTTTCTCTTGGATCTCTAGTCTTGGCAAGTTTCTCCTTTATCACAATACAGGTATTACACTTAGAAAATGCTATTCTTTTGGCGATTGCTACCTCAGAGTGGTTCTCCTTCCACGTTGACAAGAAGGACGATTGAGAAACATGTTTTCCTGTCATGTCGTGGACGGTTATATCTACCTCTTGATGAATGTCCTTTTTAGTCAAGATGGAAGGTAATCTCTTCACATTTTCTCTAGTTCCCCCACTCGTAACCTTTGAGCGGTGTGGCATAGTTTCAGCATTCTCATCTATGTACATAGATAGCACGGCACCTCCAGCCAGTGTATGAGACCTTGGCTTCATGGACCCGGAGTTTCCATGCTCCGCAATCCTGTGCCCTTCCATGAAAAGCTTCCTCCATTTGTAAAATGTAGAAACTGGTATACCGTATGCACTATGCCATGCCTTCACACAGACTACCCTGTTGTTCAGCATTAGCTTTTTCACACATCCATTCTCTGAACAAAGATCTAGCATGTTGTACGCAAAAGTCGTACGTTCTGAGCTTTTCATGTTCCAGTAGAAGGTCCTCATGGCGGATATCTCCTTAACTGTGAAATTAGCACAACATCTCTTCAAGCAGCACATGGAGGACCTGAACTGCAAGATAGCTTCAGGTGTGGTTTTCCTTTCACCTTTTTTTGGGGTCGAGCGTCCTCTCGCCTTCCTGTTCACCATGTGGTACTGTCTTTTTTTTGTTACTCCAGCCTGGGGCCCGACGACGGCATAAGCTTCCTTCTCGACCTCTCGGTCTCCTTCACGGCCGTGAACTAGGCTAGAAACCGGAATATTGTCAACGAGAACCAATGCTATTGGCCATCTCACCAAGTCATGCATCCGTGGCATTTTTCGCACCAGTACCGACAGAGCATAGTAATCTTTCGGGCATTGGC
Source organism: Isoetes taiwanensis (assembly GCA_021234155.1). Classification (NCBI taxonomy): domain Eukaryota; kingdom Viridiplantae; phylum Streptophyta; class Lycopodiopsida; order Isoetales; family Isoetaceae; genus Isoetes; species Isoetes taiwanensis. The sequence goes on along the minus strand of JAJEKV010000011.1, from coordinate 21,983,496 downwards.
AACAAATTCAAGACATGAAACCCCTATCCATGCTTCACCCAACTTCATGTCGATACGGCATCGTTTGGATTCGGGCGAAAACGATGACACCTGTAGCATAAGCCGCTTTGCAAAGACTCGCGGCAAGAACTCACATGTCTTTTCCACTAGTTTATCCCCGCAAATCGCCCCCGCAATTCAATTGGTTCATTGTTTCCTTCACGGGAGTTTCTTGGTACTTGCCAATTTATCCGCTTGATCCGACGAGGGTGGTGTGCTAACATCGGTCTTTGGAGTGATTTCATCATGAACGCCGCTTTTGGACCAAAGAATGAAGCTACCAACGACCTCCTCTAGGTGGTTCAATTCCGCGGAAACCAAGGCGGTGGTATCGCCCATCAAAGACAACGACTAGAGAAACTACTATCAATTCGCCCCGCACGGGACGTTGTGGTGATTTTTGAAGTTATGCACTCGCCCTCACCACCTTCTTCCCCAACGGTAGAAAGACCGTAGAGCTTCCATCCCGAATAAAGTCAACATCGCTTTCGTCAACATCGCGATGGCGTCTATTTGGACCTCATTAGAAGAAAAATGCACAAGACTCAAAGACCCAAAGGGACAACATAATACCTCAGGAAGATCGCGAAGGCCCAAAGGGACAACATAATACCTCAGGAAGATCGCGAAGGCGATTCTCTTGAACACATGGGTATAAATGACGAAGTTAATAAGACATCGACAGTAGGGAGATCGCGACGGCGATCCATCCGACCTCTATGGTGGACCTTCAATCCTTCAAATCTACCTAGAAACTTTGTCTAATCTAACTAACCATTTAAAAACCACCTATCTACTAGACTTACCTCAAAAAGATCGCAATCGCGATTAATTGAAGTAATCTCGCGCCGCTATGTAAGCGCTATGCTCGGGATGAACGCAGTCGATTCTTTCATGAACATATCCCAACAGTCGGCCCGAGCAAAAATAGATGCTTGAGTAAGTCTCTCAAATCAAATGTCTATGTGAATATTAATTGCAGCTGTTATTTCCACAACGAAAATTGCCTGTCAGTTAATTAACATGGAGATCTGTCGTGAATTGAACAGCTGGGAGCAAAACCATTAGCACTACCATTAGCAGAACCATTATGTTACCGTGATATTCCCTCACTATCAATTAGTCCGAGAAATAAACAATTCAATTGGGCCTCGCTAACCGTGATTATGAGATCCCCGAACAAAGATATACCAAGAAAGAGATGGTGCATATGTTGTTATGGTTGTGAGGGCACTATTATAACCTATACATAAACAACAAATCGAAAATCTCTCCTGAATTCGACAACTTCTAGCTGGATAGACAGTAAGGCATTAGGATTTTGTACCCCTGTAGCTTAGAGTAGGCGAGTGCCTTCAAGATGAGCACTATAGCCCTGATGAGCAGATCGAGCGCCTCCAAAAACCCAACGAGCGCCCAGACGAGAAGAACGAGCGCCTTCCAGAACACCCTGCTCGATTACAAACTGGAAATCCCGCCCTCTTCATCGAGCGCGAAATTCAGGTTTAAAATTTGAAATCAGTTGTCTCTTTCAGGCCTTCAACCGCGCTCCAGAGGCGTCTTAATTATGGTTCCGTAGGGCCTTTATTACGTACACTTTTTGAATTTGGAGGTGCACGACCAGAAGTACCTCTTGTCCGGAGAATGCCACGTTTACAATAAAGTTGTTGTGTGTCCATTAATACGGGCGGCTGCATTAATGGTGGGTATTTATGAATGCCGGCCGTATTAATGGCTGCCATTTATGGCGTGTCAGCTCCCGCACGTGCCGGATTAAATTAATCCGGCTTCCCCGACCAGTATTTATTCTCGCGATCCCTTGGACTTTCATTCCGCCCAGCGATTTCGACGAGCGCCTTCCGATGATTCGGCCGCTTCGCCTCCTCCGAGCGCCTTCCACCACGGTCGAAATCAACCCGTTTTTCGAAAGCTTCCCGCGCCGGCGATCCATGGCACCAAAAGCCCACCTCAGAGAAGGTTAGTTCCAACCCCCTCAGCTCAAGAAGATCGCGGGCGCGATTTCTTTCGATAGTGCATGTTCAATTAGACTCTTCACCTTTTCGTAATGTAGTCATTAGAAGGTCTGGAACTCAACAGGATCGCTGCTCAGTGGTCGGACGGATCGCGTCCGCGATCCTGCTGATTGCTCGGTAGCAGCGCGGCCGCGATCGTGTTGAGTGGTCAACAACATCGCGGTCGCGATCTTCTTGACAGCTCACCACCTGCGCGACTGCGATCTTCTGAATCACTCATGAGGATCGCGGTCGCGATCGTCCTAAGCTGATGTTACGGAAGAACTTGTGCATTACGGAATACTGACCCACTTCTTACTTGCAGCTCTGGATTTGTATCGCGGCCCAGACGTTGAACCCAATAAGATCATCACACCTTCAAATGAAAGAAAGTGGTGTATAGAAATTGCACAGGCAATTCCACAGACGAAAGGCGACCGCCGTAAAGACCTCTGCTTGTTCCTCAGGACTGGCAAGAAAGCCGATGACATACAGCAGATAGGAATTGCAATCGCTATGTGGGAAGGAACAAAAAACAATGTCCAAGACGCTATTATATGCAGCGTAGAGGACACACAGAATTTGCAGTTCATTGAGTATGTCCTTAAATGGACAAACTATGATCCCTCGCTCATGGCAGCTAGCAAATTAAACAAGCCGTCCACTGGAAAGAATGTTCCGACCAGTGCGAAAGGATACGGCTGGGTACTGCAGTCCTACGAATCTCTGTCTCTGTCTGGAATAACGGGCAACAGGGATATATTGTCTGGCTTCTCGACATGCAGAAAAGGTTTGCAGGCAGATAAGAAACCACCTAGCATTGCACTGAAAGCTAAACGAGATGAGAAGATGCCTTCTGTAATGGACACGAATTGGTTAAGGGCTCAGGCGAAGAAAAAACATGTGAAGCCCGTATCTATAGCAGAGGCCTCTGCCGAACCCAGAGCCCTCTCCGTTGAGCCTGTTTCCACTGCCCAACCATCTGCTGTTATAGATCCTGCTCAACCTCTGGCTATTTGTGCTCCCCCTACTGTGCCTAAAGATTCTACCATCCCAAAGTTCAGAATCAAACTCGGCAAACTCAATACTTCTGATAGCGCAGAACCTTCTTCTTCCAACACCCCCCCTTCCGTCTCAGGTGCTGCATCGTCCAAGAGGCTAGCATTTCCTATTGCTTCTGAACTGCCGACGGACCTCAAATTCAATCCTGAAGAAGAACGCAAATTGGCAGAACAAACTGCACAGAAGCTTGAACAATTCAAACGGTTCTACCCGCTTGGTGTGAACTGGTTTATGAAGGTTTCAATATTCGATTGCGAACCAGCTCCTGCTAACCTCACGCATCGAATGCGTTCAAACGACCACGTGCAGACTCTCGTGAAGAGTTTCAAGACGTATCCTACGGAGGTGCTCACACCGGCCGATGTTGTCCCCTTCGACCCCATTACCAGGTGATTGTTATTGTTCATGATTTCTGGTTTGTGGCTGTCTAACTTACAAGTGCACATTATTTTAGGAAAAAGATCACATGGAGTACAGAGGATGACTTGAAGGGCAAGAAATTTTGGATAATATCTGGTAACCACAGTATATGTGCAGCTCAACTGCTATGTTGTATTGTTGGAGAACGGGAACAGCAGATGGAGTTTGCTAAAGCCTACGCGAGGAGAAGAACAAGAGTGCTTAACGGAAACTTGACAGATAGAGAATATATTGAGTTGAGCATTCAGTGCAATGAAGTCATCGCTAACACTGTATATAGAGAGCCATTGTTAGAGAAGCTTCAACAGCTACGGCATCAACATAAAGCGTATGGTTGTCCTCCTCAAGGTCCCATTGGTACTGCCACCACCTCAGCATGGAAGGTATTTTTATTATCTTTGCTCAAAGACATCGCGGCCGCGATTTCCCTAACCATTTGTTTTGTAGGACTTCCACGAGATAGCTACCACAACGTTGAAGGTGAAGGAGCTAAAGGACGAGAAGCAATTTATTTTTATGGAGGAGCGGGTGTTCAGAAAGTTAATGGAAGTGGCCAACAGATGGGTCAACAAGAAGATTTGTGATGAGCATGGAGATTTTCCTGATAAGCCCTCGAAGGACTTCTTCAACAAAACCTGGTTAAGATACCTTCGAGGCATGTCTAATGCGAGGCTTTCTCGGCTTTCGATGAGATTTTGGAAGGAAAGACATACGTTAAGGTGCAAAGCGGATATCATGGCAGGTTTAATTGCCAGCAGCGCGCCATTGATATTAGAAGCCTGACCTTCATGCGGAAAGAGATTTTGTCATACGCATCCACGCTGCTTCAGAAAGATTACACATTTTGGGAGGAGTTGCTTTCTGACTTTCCTGATTTCACGGAACAACGGATTCTGGATATATCTGATTCGGATACAGAGTACGTGAAAGCAAATTACAATAAGGAGCATGTTGTGGGTAATTTGCCCGTTGCATTTCTAGAACCCATTAGATCGATTTTGAAACCTGAAGAGGCTATAAAGATCAAGGAGAAGAAAAATGTTGTGCATGCTGTAACAAAGGAAGGGATTCCCACCTCCACTCCAGTGTCTGAGAATGCAACTATGGTGTTCATAGACTTTAGAGGATTCTCTGCATTGTGGACATGCAAGAAATATATGGAACTCTTCACAAGAATATCCAGCATGACAACTGCTAATATTTATCACCTTGTCATTCTAATGCGGTCTGCGAATTTGCCAGATTGCTTGTACAGCCAAAAACAGATTCAAGGCGGGTCCCATATTTCTGTAGGTACATATGACGAGCCGGGATGGGTGAACAAGAAAAGGGTGAAGGAATATCAGTATTACATCACCCATATGTGCATTAACAGAAGCGACTCCAGGGTGAATGCGATAATGCCGGAGCTGGAGCTTCATTTGACACAGGTGTGCGCTGCACCACAGAAGACGCCCTTGCCACCAATGCCTGTCAGTGGTGACGAAGATACTGATGAGAAAATGAAGAAGAAATGGCAGACATATTTCACGGGTAAACCCAGGTACAAGTTTGTCGGAATGGAAGGTGACCACGTGATGAAGTGCCAGATGAAGACATCATATGCCTACTACCTGGTTGACAAGCTTGTGCCGAAGGATGGTTGTGTTCTTGATTTCTTCTCGCCAGTAATTGCTTCTCGTGTCGCCTTACTGCAGGGAAAGAAGAGTATTGCTTTCGAAAGCCAGGGTAAAGTGTGCCGATTTCTGAGGGCTTTCTTGGATAAGCTCGAAAAAATGGTCAGACAGGGCGCTTGGGCGCTATCTGGGGAGACAGATGACGAGGATAAGGCAGAGCCTGAGAATGATCCTCATGCGATCAATTTAAACATTACCCAACGAACAGATATATCTAACATCGATTCAATCTTGGATCAAATGGATGAGAAAAGCTACGAGGAAAGAATGCAGGAAACGAAAAGACTTCTGGAGGCTACTGAGAAAGGTATTACTTCGCTGGAGCCCGTGTTTCAAAAATTAGGGGCTCTAAATGAAAAAATTGATGCCTACATGCCTTTTTTGACAGACGGGTCGAGTTTCGAATACGTAGGTATGGTCGAGGACCCTGCGGATCAAGAGGGTGAGCCATCAGGCACACAAGAGCATCAGGTTCCAAAGAAAAAAACCAAACTCTTCCATGCCGAGATATCGCATGTGCCGAAAGCAGTGGGCGCAGATGTCGAAGGGACCCCATGGATACCGACATTAATCGAAGGACCGGATCCACATGTCCAACTCCCTTGCGCAGCCATGTGCAGAGAAATCCCGTGATAAAACAGGCTACACTGAGATGGACACAGAAGATGTTTTACAAAGGGGACAGGAACATGTAGCTAGGATAGCTGCTGAGCTCGGTGTTGTACCTGAGACAGTATCGGAAACCCAGATGGACTAATTTCTGCCCATATGGCAAAGAAATGTACATTGAAATGTTTGAGGAATACAAATTACAATGCTTTGAGTTTACTATTTCAGTTATTTTGTCTAAACATCCCTTCACACGACAACTCACAATGTTCGCCACCGCGATCCTCATTATCACTTTCAATTCTTTTTATCCATGTGAAGAGCTTAACGGAATTGTAATATTACATCCATCGGCTGCCTAGGCAGCTTCAAATCTTCGCCGTGGCGATCCTGCTGAGTGTTTTCACTCTTTCCTGTGGACCGCTCTTGCTCCCGAAGGAGCTTGGGATAGCCTTATACATGTCCAAATCGGATACGTCGCTGTTTGTGCCCAAAAACCCGCGGAAAAAACGTCAACTTTTACTCCGCTGCAACCATTTGTGGTGTTTTATAGACACCCAAGAACCTATTTCATGCTAAACGAGAATTCCGAAATTCTCTAATTAATTAAATCGTGCTTAGTCTCCTCTGATGAGCTGTGAAGAACACCATTAAAATCAGTTAGAACAATAGTGAAGAATTGGAAGGGACCATTAAATTTCCCAACTCTATCCCAGTCTCTGTCATATTTCTTTCCTTTTACTAGCTTATGGGCCATGGCAGTTATTGACAAAATGTCCAAAAGAGCTTTTTTAAGGGAAATCATATTAGGATTTTTCCCATTTATGGCAACCTCATTTCTATGTTTCCAGATAACCCATATACATAAGTTCCTGGTCGTTTGGATCAGTTTGTTGCTATGGTTTAGAAATTCCAGCAGATTCCCTGGGCAACCTTGATTGAGCTGTGAAGTCCAGACCCAAAACTCCTCCAGCCAAGGGCACAAAAAAACATGATTAGAATTTTCAGCCTGGCCACAGCCAAGAGGGCAGGTGGCAGCAACTGTTCTATCATATTTATTTCTGACTGCATTGGTATGCAGACTTTGGTGAAGAACCAACCATCTGAAAATGTTTATCTTGCTAGCAGAGTAACTTTTCCAGCTCCTGTTACATACTTTGGCTAGAAACCATCATTCAATTAAATTGGGATTATGTCTGGTCCAAAATCGCGCCGAATAGGCTTATTATAGGCCATTTTAGCTATATAACCATGTGTTGAATTTGATGAAACTTGTAAAATACGATGGAATTTAACCTAAAAATTTTATGTTTTGGCAACATAAAAACCTAAAAAATTGCATATTTTAAACACAATTATCCGCAACCGCGAAATTTGTAGAGTAAAATAACAAGTATATTTGAATAACTAAGCGCAAGCAAGTCCTTATTTTGAAATGAAAATCGCTACCGGGCGATTTTGTGGACATAAACATACTACATTTATGCAGATTCAACTCAAATATTTATACAAACAATAAAATTTATGTCCTACAAAAATGGTCAAAACAGACGATTTTACAAACGTGAAGAGTCTTTATAATGCTCCCCGATGCGATTTTATCCCGCCCAAAATACTTAAAATGTCCTACAAAATAGTTAAAAAAAAAAACAGTTTTAGAGAAAAATAATAACAAAAACATCCTACAAAACAGTTAAAAGAACAACTTTTTATGGAAAAAGTAAATACAAAATCGCGCCTGGCGCGATTTAACAAGGACAATCACTCTCAAATGTCCTTAAAAATGTCAAAAAATGACAAAAATAAGGAATAGGCTAACCTCAAATCGCGCCCGGTAGCGTTTTCATTTTCACTTTTTTTTTTTTTTTTTTTTTTTTTTTTTTTTTTTTTTTTTCAGTCTGGCACTCACCTCAAATCGCGCCAGGCGCGATTTCAACTATGGGCTCTTCACAAAACCCTGCAACATCACGAAATTGAGCAAATTTTAATCCTGCAACATCACGAAATTGAGCAAATTTCCTGCTTTGATCTTGAAATTAGCAGCTGTAACACTTCAAAGTAGGTCGGATTTGACAGTTAGATCATGCCCAATCCCAAAGCCCCTTCAATAATTGTGATTTTGAGCATTTTTGGGCTGATTCAACATCAGAATTTGTATTGCAGCAAGCAACTGTGAATCAAGTCAAAATTACAAGGGCTTCTCTCCAGCAATCGGACTATTACCATCCCGCCGAAGTCTACCTAGCAATAAGCAGTAATATCTAGAAGAGATAGATATTGGTAGTATACCTAGCAGTATCCAGAAGAGATAACGGGCTGTGCTCCAAGTGCTTCATCCACCAGTGTTCCATCCGCCAGTGCTCCAAGCGCTCCACCTGTTACAGTTCGATTTGGAAAAGCTCGATGGAAAACCCTGTGGAAAAGATCGATGTGGAAAGCCTGTGGAAAACCTACCCGATATGGTAAAAGAGGCGTGGACCTCTTTGTTGAGAAACGAAGAAACACAAAATAAAAAACTGAAGGCGGAGCAACTAAAAGCGAAGAGGGAGTAAAAGAAAAGGGACGGGCGGGAATTTAGAGGAGGAAAAAAAATAAGGAGAGGGAGCAAAAGAATAGGAGACGAAAAAAAGTGGGGAAAACGGACGGGCGGGAATCTGAAATTTGAAAATTGAAAACGAAAACAAGAAAGGCGGATGGAGAGAAAAAACAAAAAAAATGGCGGACGGGGAATAAAAAACAAAAAAAACGCGGACGGAAAAAAGTACCAAAATTAAGACATATTCTCAATTTTTTTGAATGATGGTTTAGAATTTTTTCATCACAACCCCATAACCTGCTGGCCTTAGAATCCTGGGTATCCAATAATGCTTCATATATATCCCTAACCTCATAATTCTCTTTGTTGTTTAGGGTCCATTTATTGGAATTATTGGCCAAATCTCCAAATTCCTGCACTGTACCTATTACTCTGTAGTATATTTTCCTATCCAGAGTGGATCCCTTGGTCTTAGATTTCACCACATCCCATGGATTTGGTGTTTTTGATGCCTTGCTTTCATAGATTATACTATCATTTGTAAATTTTGCCCTTTTCAACTATGTTATTTTATAAAAGAAACCATGCACTTCGTGCATGGCCAAAATGCAGGGAAAAAAAATTACCCTTGGAAATTCTCAGCCTTAGCCCAAAAAGATCACTTTTACGAGCATGGTGTTTTTTTTAGGGAATCTTTGAAACGGGAGTGTTGCAACACCTCCGTTTAATATGCAACCTTGTTAAATTTGATATGGGTTTGATAGTAATCTCTTTCACTTGAAAACATAACTAGACTGCATATTGCTATTCCAGAAAGTAGCTAACAGATGGTAATTTCGTCAAGCTATTGTCTGAACTTCGATTACTTGTTGCAACAGGACTGGCAACTTATTTTTTGGAGAACCAGACCAATTAAACTTCTATAAATTCTTGTCCAGGTTCAAAACATTCTTGTACAATTTGACGAGAGCAATTAACCTACATAATCTGTTCACAACAGACCAACAACAAGTGAGTACCTGGGCACATTTTTTTTCATTCACATGTTTTCATAAATTAAAGCAATATATACTAAAATATTCTTGACTTTGTGTCAACTAGCCATGCACAACGCAATTGGAGCAACTTCTAATATCAACACATACATAAGACAACAACATCCAGCTTTGCCTCCTCGTCCAAAAGAAATTCAAGATCTATTTTGGCAAGGAAGGGTCACATTATAAAAGATGAGTTTTTTTGTACTATTACCTTAACTGAGCTCCAATTTTGTGGTAGTGGCAACCACTTCTAAATATAAAGAAGTCATGGTTATTCACAATATTTAAGTTGATAAAATTCTTTATTATGTAGATATAAGTGGAATGTATGGAGTGCATTATTTATTGCCTTAGAAAGCTTATATATGAGTTTAGGTAAACCATTTTAGTTCTATTTTTCTGTATCGAATCTTCTTTAGTGAACATTGAGATCAACGTGACTTATGAACACTTCAAAAAAAAAAAAAAAAAAAAGACTATAGCTCTTACAGTTAACAACTTGCAGCCACAAATTTCCGTCAAAGCTTGTTATATCAAAGGAGAGACAATTCACAACCTCAAACGGCAGTTCTTTGGTGGCAGATTCTTCATAGGTGTCTGCGGGTTAATGTGCTTGTCCATAAGTTTAACCCTAGAATATCAAATCAGTGTCCAGTATGCAAGCGTGGATCTGAGACCATTGAGCATTGCTTTTTCATGTGTGAACACCTTAGACAGGTATGGGACTGATTGTTTTCCCTTTTTCAGGTTTCACTAACAAGTCAACAACTGCTTTTGGCAATTTACCCAAGTACCTGGACAGAGTTACAAGGCCAGGCTTTTCATCTAGCAGCAGGATGGTTGCTTTGGACTATCTGGAAAAGACGATGATTGGTAATCTTCAAAGGTCTGGATGTGGCAGATAATCGTGTTCTCCAAGAAGCTCAAGGTTACATTGTAAAGTCGTATCATTGTTCTTCACTTGCCCCTCACAAGAGGCGATTGATTTTTGAGGAGTTTTTGGATGTGCACTCTTATGCTTAGGCAGGTTGCTTCACTCGGTGGGTCTCCGCTTATCCGCCGAGATTTTATTCCTATCTCTGCATTTATACTTGTATTTGACTCTTTGATTAAATAAAGTCTGACGTCCTTCAACAAAAAAAACAACCTCAAACGGCTTTTTTGAGCTAAAACATGAATTACTTTCAATTTTAAAAATGTTTGGACCTTTATGCTAGAAAGTTGAATTCCAGATCTTTTCAAAACAAACCCCCAATTCACTAAGGAGGAAATGTTTTTTAACATTCTCAACCTTGGCCCACATTTTCTTAGATAAGCTGGTCCCCCACACTTGGCATCCATAAAGCAAAACTAGTTGCACCAGTGTCTTGCACATCAGCTTCCTCAAACTCCACTTATTCACATGAGTATTCTTACATAAGCTTATCATACGGTTACTTGTTCCTTAGCTTTCCCTTCATACATTATATTTATATTTTCTCTTCTACCAATAACCGTAACTTTAGTTCTCCAACCAAAAATATATGCCCATTTGTGCGTAGATCTCCAATATCTTTTGCAAGATGCAGAAACGGATCAGCAATGCTGAGTTCATCATGATCATACACTCCTCCAACCACTAATGGAGAGAAATACACTGCCGCTACATAGAATGTATTGTTCTTGCCTTTGATTTGTAGCCACATGTATTGCTTATGAGCACAAGACTTAAGCACACTTACCTTGTTGACATACTTCGATCTGATAAAGCAAGCCAAGCACCAAATCCTCTTCCTCTAGCCTTCTTCTTATTCCATATTATGTGAGCTTTATGAAATCGTCAATTTCACCCAGCATGTGCTCCTCATATTCCCATAATTCAAGAAATATGATAACATCTAATTTCTGCAATTTATCATGAATAGCCACCTTCTTCTAGTTTGTTAGCCTGTTTACATTCCATACACCAATCCTGAGGGTTTGGAGTTTCTCAACTTAGAATTTTATTTGCAATTAAACCAACAATTAAATCAACAATGTAGTCTCATTTCCATGGGTCTTTACGCATTGCATGTCAAGGCCTGGCTATCAGTTATAGCCAATGGAAACTTACAGCCTAAAAGAAGTAGCGGCATTTTTCAATCACATGGAATAGGCAGCGTTAAATTGCTTTGTGATTAAAGGTTGCACAAAGTGATAAACTACCTTATTGTAGGGTGTGCACAAGCCATAGTACACACATCTAATATCATTTCCTATACCATTGTTTGCAACAGCAAAATTTATTGAATTAAAAAGGGGGGCCCCGGGGGGGGATGCAACAACCCAAAATCTTGACTGCCAAAGCATAGAGTTGCTAAGAAAATCCTTGCTCAAATTTGGAAATACCAAATGCAGACCTACTTACGAACACACCCGCCAAACCGGACCGGAGTAAATGGAGTTTAGAATCATAATATATGTGGCCATCTATGATCAGCCACTGAACACTGCTCAAATCTCTTTCTCTCTTCACCAATCCAACATCAAAAAGACAAAACTTCAAAATTAGTACTTAGCACCTAAGAGTGCAGCAACATAAATCTTAGCTGATCAATTCACATCAGGTCCAAAACCTGAGCACGAATGGGTTATTTTTTGTCAAGTTCTGAAACTTGCATCTCTTAAGGTGATGTGAACGTGATGGAAACACTTCACATGGCAGTCTGGGCTCCAAAAGACCTCCATCATTGGTGTAAAATTGCTTGTTGGGAAAAATCCTTCAAGAAACAAGGTGCTGCGCACGGAGGGTTGCCCTCCATGGCCGGAGGATGAAGTGGCCTAAATCATAGTTCAAAGTCATGTTTTCACAATCAATCAAAAATAGAATACTTGATACCATGACTTTATACTTGAAGATGCCATCATAATCAAATAATTGCACCCCTACTATTGGTATTACACTGCAACTTCTAGACCAACCCTAGTGTCCCTACCAATTCTCTGCACATCAATTTTCTAACACGTTATCCTAAGATACAAATGGCAATGAGTGTTTTTGCTTCAAATAGTGAACCCCAATCTAATTCATAGATTGAAGCATGACCAAAGCATTCATATGTGTTTTTGGATGATGTTGTGCTCTAGTCTTAGAATTTTGTATATAGTACTATTTAAGGACCCTTTAATATTGAATTGCAAATCCTTGCAAATTTAATGGTTATTCCATAAGTTTTGGCTAGACTTGCAGTTTGCGTGATTGTATTAAGAACACTTGCCTTTTTACTTAGAAATAATATTTTAGCATCTTTAAACATATGCATCCAAGTTGGATGCATTATGCTTTGAACATAATTTGTCCATTCTACTCACGTGATACATTTGATGTAAGAACCTAATGCCAATTTTGAGAAAAAAGTTCATCAGAAAGTCGGTAGTTCATTTCCCTTTTGACTCTAAAAATCTATCAAAAGATATGTCTAAAAATCTTATGATAATGCAAATTTAGGAGCAATTGGTACAAATCAATTTGAGAATATCTAAGCATGATCACATGCCCAAGACAATTCTTAGAAATAATAATTGTACCTCTAATATCTCTTTTTACTTCAAATTGGGCAAGATTTTGAATAAATGTCTAGAACTTCTCATTTCAGAAATGCTAAACCCTATCTGGATTAGGTCTTCTATCGGAACACTAAATCCTATCTTGGATCCACTCGAGCGTTGCATGTCAAGGAGCAGGAGAAAAGGAATATGCGCATTCTAGATGTATTGCATTAGTACATCCACTCGAATATACCGCTAAACCACAACATATCCGAGAACGTATAAAAATACAAATGGAACCCCTGTCACTATGCTGCATATTCTCGAGGAGAGCCTTCGGGCATCGAGAGCTATTGGATAGGCATATTGATGAGTTGTGCCTTGCTTTGGGTTGTAGATAGAAATCCTCGTTTGTGGGTATGCACCATAAGTTGGGATATACCGTATAGTGAGATTAGTAATATTCTATAAGATTCAAACTAAATATACTTAATGCTATCAATTTGATACATGTAATGTACAATTGAGAAAAAAAGGTATCTCTCACTGCCCTATACCACCTCTCGTATGGATATGCACCCAAACAAAGGGAGGATTTAGGAAGATTTGATTATAAATGTGAGGGGTAATGATTTTTGTTGTGGAAAAAAAAATTGGCCCCTTGAGGGCTTGGAAAAAGGTATTCCATATAGCCATTGACAGCAATGCAACACATAGACTCCGATAGCAATAAATACATATATGTAACATTGAGACAATACAATAGAGGAAGGAAGGAAGGAAGGAAGGTACTTTTATCGTCCACGGAGACCAATCGATCTATGGGACCCAATACAAAAACGCAGCAAACGGATTACTGCCCGGATTAAAAAACCCCCGCCCCGAAGGGTTTTCGAGGGAAAAACCGTGGCAGCAATCAGCCTGCTGACAAACTGTCCTAACATATAAAATGCAGAAACACCCAAATATATACAGTCATGCACCACACCCATAGTGCCTAATCAGCGGGCAGCCAGGCGGGGGCAAAGGTGACCTCGCAGGTCCAAGCCTCTCCTAAATGTATGACCCGTGGCACGCATCTTGCGGGTGTTCATCAGCAAATGCAAGGGCAAGTCCGCCGCCGCACTAAGGGAGCGTATCGCCCGGACCGATCAACGCCGGGCAACTCGAAAGTGTGAGACTCATCCTCAATAGCACCCGTTTGACAAAGACCGACAGAGCCTGCCCCGGCGGGGCTCCCAATCCACCGCCCGCCTCGATGCGGAGATGGTGGGCACCTGCGAATGGAGGCAATGAGTCTGCGCTTTTTCAGGGGCAGCTGGGAACGCAGGTAGAGCTGTGGGCCCCGGGATAACAGGGGGTTGATGTGCTCCTTGTAATGGGCCATTTTGACCTGCTCTAGAGCGCCGGGGTCCCAGAGCTTGCCAAGGAAACAAGCGTCTAGGTACTCCCACAGGCTGTCACGATCGGCCGCTGTGCCCACCTGCACGCATCTGTGCTCCTGCACGTTCCATCTGGCGAACCACTGATCTCTCTTACCCCTCCAACAGGCCCTAAGCCGCTGCGGACCCATGGCCAACATTGGTAAGTAGATGTTGCATGTGTGAAACATGTTGGTTCCCAAGGAGTAGATGCAATGTGTGCAAACATAAAGGTAGCAAGACATACTTATCTAGAGTTTACATTGAGGATATAAAGCAACAACATTAGCACACCTTATGGGATTTGAACCCATTGTATCCTAGTAGCCATCCTGGCTTACTTATGCTATGCTGGTCAACTACAAAACTTTTGAAATGTCTTCGCCGACTATAATAACAAGTTGAAGTTGCTAATTAAACAACAATCTGTGGCCAAGTTTCATGGTCAAGGTCTGCTAAGAACCCATCACTAAAAGTTGTGCTTGTCCTATCAAATATTTGCTACACTCAATCTAGCAAGATTTTAGATATTAGAAGTCAGACAGATGCCTTGAATCATTGCTGGTCTGTGCTTATTAACAAGAAATACTGTATCTAAGAATGTTTAAGTATAAATTTCACAGCATGTTAGATAACAAATAATGAAGTGACCACTACCTGACTTATAATTTTGTCTTTTGTAAACATCCTCGGTATGAACCAAGTGATTGAAATTGCAGCAAGCCCCAACAAAATTCCCAGTATTGATCTCATGAAAAGAAGAGTGTGAAAGAGGTCTTGTGCCTGCACCATGTCAATTAGAATTAACTCCGAATTTCACCGCATCCACATGTTAAATCACTTGAATATAGAACCTTTCCCGAGTTTTTTCCTTCTCCCTGTATTAAGCTTGGTATAAATGATGTGCTGTTTGTGATAATGGCTCTCCCCAAACTGCAAAGAGACTAAATAATCCTATCATAACCTGTGCAAACCCAGATTAAGTACACATGACAAACGTGAAAAGGCAGTCTTAAGTCATAGTATCGGGCATACCGATGAGCGCTAGACTCATATCTTGGCGAGGCGTTGCGGATACGTAATTATGTCAGTAAAACGTTACCTTGCACCAATAGAATGACATTGAACAAAGGGAAACTTGTCAACCAACATAACAAGGTGATTTCCTTTCCATATTCCCCATTATATGTACCTTTGAAAGCATAATTAGAAGGGGCGGGTGCACCAATCTCAAGCATCTTCCATAAGTCACCGATTGAAGGTATATATATTGCCGTCGATCCCCGTAACCCCTTCGTTCAACCGAGAGTAGCAATAAAATAGTTCCAACATAATTTGCATATCCGGACATTTGCATTGTCTCAAAGGTCCTTTGTATCAATGTAGAAATGCAAGGGATCTTTGCAATACCGAGAGAACATAGTTGCCCATGCAAAGACACGCAATCCCGTATCCCATAAATGTACAAAATAAAATATCTCCTGCTCCATTTATCGGTGCAGCCACCAAAGAAGAACTCGAGAGGGCCCAGTGAATCTCGCATGCCCAAGCTAAAAATTGAACCAACAGTGAGAAGTTACTACTTGTGTTTACCGTTCTTTTATTATTTAAGATGTATATATTTCAAGGAAAGTCTCACACAATGAAAATCAGAATATCAGCTCATCAATTAGCCACAATACAAATGCATAGGTCATGCTTAGCCATCGTGATGACTTCCAAAACCATTCTGATCTTTCAAGCATTACCCATTTCTATATCATCTCACGAGTCATATGTGTTGTTGTTAAGCATTATTCCCAACCATTTTCACTGAACTTGGGAGAAAATAAGGGATCTATTCAAGGAATGTTAGATCAGACACAAAACGTTTCGAAGATGAATGTTAACCTTCCCAATTCTCAATGTGCCAGTGAGAACCGACCCCAGGGACAAACTCTAACCAATGACATTTGTGTTCAAGGTGTAAAGTTAATGATATTGCGTGTTTGAGGCATACAATAGACCTTTTATTTACAATAGAATATGCCCAACACAAATGCTTCTAATTTGCACCTTGTACACACCTTGCACTTTGAGCGACCAGTCCGACAAGCACAGCTGGCCATGCAAGGCCCCTAATCTGGAAGAAGAAATATTTACCACATTAACGCGCATGCAAATAACACATAAATGCACTAAACATCATACCATATACTTTGCCTTGTCAATGATAGGCATTCCCATGTTTTTATGGGAAAAATATTTAAAGATCTCAACAATGGAACAACGGACTCTTACACAAATATGGTCATTAAACCTAATATTGCATTTACATGCCTGTCATGCACAAACAGACAGTATATGACTAATCTGGGGGGGCAGAGAGCAGGAGGGGCAGCATACATGGAGTTTCCAAAACAGAATTGATAAAATTTAATGCCCGAATCACTCTCTATCTTTGTAAATTTAGTACATCGTGATAAGGAAGTGGGAGAAAGCAGAAGGTAATAACGGAAAAGGATAATATTATATTTCTAGAAGAGTACGGACCTTCACATATGCTCCAGCTGCGGGAACTAGTGTTGCATTCTTTGCTCCCACAAATGCTAAATTTTTGCAACACCATTTTAGATACTTGATAAATGACTTCTGAAAACTAGAACAAATTTAAGTAAAGTCATATATACCTCGAAGAAGATTCGAAGAGAAAAGCGGAGTGAAAATAAGCATTGTTGAACCACAGACTAGAGACACAAACAACAATCTTGACAAATGATGTCCTGCTTCCTCCTCATCCTGGAAACGTTTAAATCAGTGATAAGGTGGAGCTCATATTATTATTATTATGGTTTATCTAATATTGACCTTGAGGGCAAGAGAAGTCGCAATCAAATTCGATGTTGCCACAGATAGGAACATGAAAACATATGACAAACCATCACATAAGACTGTTCCTGGCCCTAAATAATAAGGGTAAAATAGAAATTAGTACCACCAGGAGTTCATATCAACCATAAAAATAACAACATTATTCTTATCTTTATCTAGCATATTTTTCTCTTTAAAGCATTCTTGCAGCAAAAAGAATGATCTACATTGGAATGCCTTAATGGAAACAAATTTAATGGAAAATGATTACCGTGGTCGCCAACTCCAATGAGCTCTTTCGTGCCTACAAATGAAGTATCAATTAGACTCATAATGGGCCCAGATAGCCGGATCCCCAAAGCAGGCCCAAACAAACATGAAGATTTGACGCAATTGCTCTAACATATTTTGTCCATCTCCACCAAAGCGGGGTTCTCAGAACTGTTTCCTACTACTTGAGATAAATCATCATAGTCGGCTTTTTTGCATGTGCGGTATTTTCAATAGCCATTTGTTCACGAATTTCAAGGAGTTGATTTTCCGTAATGCGTAGGGAGGAATTTGCATCGTTAGAGAGGTTTGTGGGTTCTTCCACAAGGTTTTCAAACTAATCCCGATTCAGATGCGGTTGCGTACAATGCATATCCTATGTCTTGTATGAAATCGAATGTGACCTGATGTAGTAGATTTGCTTCTGCAAGAAACTATTATCGGGGCATTGTTGCTAAGAAGAGATGGCCTGTGTACCTTTTCATCTAAACCCAAACAGTAAGAACGGATTGTTTTCCTACTGTAACAAGCCATCCTTAAAATCTCGGTAACGCAGCACAATTGAAAATCACAATTCCGGGAGTGATACACTAGGAGCTCTCCATGGACAACACTAATGCCGTGGGCAAATGTTGTCGTGTGCAAGCTAACGAATTTCCAGAAGAGGCCAGGGCTTCAGATGGGAGATGGGAAGGCCAGATACTAAATCCCACGCCCTTATGCCTAGTTGTCCAGAGCAGGCCTCTCCGGTTAGCCAATTTCAAGAGTGGCTGACCAACAATGAAAACGACCGAGAGTTTACAGCCAATAAGGGGTTTGGAGCAGTCATAGGCATATTCCAAGCATATATTGACATATACCTATAATATGCCACAAACCCACATAAACAAGGGTTTGCCCCTTTAGGGGCAACCCAAAAATTAGATTCAAACAGCTTTGGCATTGTTGGAGGTTACGCAGGCATGTGAAAAATCCTTCGAGAAAAAATTAGATTTAAAGAGCTTTGGCATTGCGAAAAACCCTTCACTAAAAAATTAGATTCAAACAGCTTTGGCATTTTTGGGAGGTTACGCAGGCATGTTTCTTGCAACGACAAATCAACTCCTCGTCATCATCAAATTTTGCTTCCTAATCAATTGAACTTAACAGGGATTCCAAATTCACTATGGATTCAGTTTACTATGGCCCACAATTGAATGGCAGCATCTCGATTTTTTAAGCTCCCAATCTTGCCTAAATTATTAAAATTTTAACCACGAGGGCCTGAGTTTGAACTCGGATGGCATGCAAATGCAGGTAGCATATAAATGAAAATGCACAATCGTACGGTGAAAATGATTTGATTTGAGGATACGGATGAATTCCTTGAGATCTAAATTATTAGAGATACTTCTGTCGTGTTTATTTGCTTATAACCATGATTAGGCTATACCTTGGATACGAATTGAGACAGAGACCATACAAGCACTGATGTCATGGATTATATAAATAGTTTTGTTATTCCATGACAAACACGCAAGAAGATTTGTTAGCATCCCTTTTCTGATGCCATAGGGCATTCTAACCTTCCCATCGTCAACAATGGGAATATAGAATGGTTAGTAATTAAGACAATCTCTATTACCTGCAACCCCTTGAATTAACATATTTAGAGTACAATTTGCCCTCTTGTGATACATCTAATTAAAACCTGGGGCGCTTACTGTAATCGTACATAGAAACAGCCGTTGGCGTTTGAACAGGCTGCTGGTATGAAGAAGCTGTACTACTTTGCTGGTAATTAGATGGCATGCTGCTAGCAGGAGCAGCATCTGCAAAACTTCCTGCAACAGTGGCAACTGTGGCAGATTGTTGATAAGACGATGTTGCAGCACCCTGAGACTGGTAACCTGGCAAAGATGTTTGAGATGGTTGTTGATATCCCATCACCTCCCCCGCAGCCTGTTGCTGGTAAGAAGTACTAGTCGTTGACTGTTGCTGGTAAGCAGAAGGCTGCTGTTGGTAGGTTGGGACGGCCGTCGACGTCTGCGTATAATATGCTGTAGACTGCAAAAATGATAGAAATTTAGTTCCAACATATGCAAGCAATTTACACAGGTATTCCCGCACTTACGTCCATTTGTTCAGCTGTTCTTTTCTGCCCAACATCTGGAGCAACAAGCTAATGCACAACAGCCATAAACTTAGAGAGGTCGTAAGACATTGAAAGATGTCCCAGGTGATAATGTATAAACGATACCTGAGTTTGAGATGCTGAAGCAACCACAGTACTTGCTGCTGTATATACTTGCTGCTGAGCACTTCCTGACGTATAGACTTGCTGCTGTTGCTGCTCGTACCCCTGGTTACTAACCTGTATAAAGGCCATAAATCAACTACTCTCTACTATTTCTTGCAAAGCCAGACATCTTCACCATTGGATGCAGAATAAAAAAAATGAAAGTTGACTTACTGCTTGTTGGTGAGCAGCCTGTGCTGCATAGTATGCTGCCCATTGAGCTTCTAAGCTCTGCTGAGCACCTGCTGTTGGAGTGCTCTGTGTCGGTGCAGTGGTTTGAGCAACAGCTTGTACCTAGAACATGAGCAACTAACTTGAATCTTCATGAACGCCCAAACTCTTTTGTTGGCTTTCAACCTTAAATCTTACCCTACTGCCTTGTTGATAATAACCATATGTTTGTTGTTGTGTTCCGTCTTGTTGCTGAGACATGGTAGTGAGAGCAGCAGCATTGGTGGGGTTCTGCACAAGGATATTTCAAAGCATTTGTCCGTTGTTCTGGATAATACCCTACACTAGAATGTTTACTGTATTGAACCTGTGATCCCTGAATGGACGATTGATACTGTTGCATATACTGTTGTGGCATCTGACTGTATTGCTGCCCATACTGCTGTTGCTGCTGCTGTGTTGGCTGCTGCGGTGTTGGCTGCTGCTGGCCATAATATGCTCGTTCATATGGGTATTGTTGCTGCACAGATGCTGCGACCTGCAGCCAAGGCGAGTAAGTGACATTTTGACTTAAAATGTCTTCAACTCCTGAAAGAGAATTACCTGGGCAACAGGCTGCTGCTGTTGTTGCTGTTGCTGTTGCTGTTGCTGTTGCTGTTGCTGTTGCTGCTGCTGCTGCTGTTGCTGATAATATCCATCTTGTTGATAATACTACACGCAACAACGAATACGCCATGAACAATTACAATAAAAACAAAAGATGGAGGGGAGAAGTTACCTGCTGCTGTTGCTGTGGGTACTGTTGCATACCCGTATAATACTGCGAGTTGTACTGTGAGTTGTACGGCTGTTGCCCTTGCTGTTCCAATAGGAACCAGCAGTAACATATGGAAAGGAAATAACTAAGAAAGATTTACATTTAAAAAATCCTTTATGGCAAAAATGCAATAATACGAACCTGGTAGTGTGACTGAGGACCCATTTGTCCCTGTCCAGTTTGGTATGATGCATAGCCATAATGATGGTCTTTGACTGCACTATGGGACTGCTGTTGGTAATACTGACTTTGTAGGTTTGAACCACTACTTGGTGCCTGATAACAACCAATTATTAAATTGATAATAAGGGAAAAATACATTAGCATATAAAAGTTCGAAATAACTACCATTCCCACATATGCCTGTTGTTGTGTCCTATGGTATGGATTGTATTCTGCAACATTGTGTGCTGCATAAGACTGTTTGGCATGTGCCTGCATTTACACTTCCTTTTTAGTCAAAGTCCTCTGTAACACAAATATACAAGCCTTTAGGCTAATTACCTCGGCTCTAGCTCTAGCCTCTTCCTCACGGGCTCTAGCTTGTGCAGTAGCAACCTGTTATTAACCCAGATATATTTCAACCAAAAATAGGATACATTGTCCTGCTAAATATGCCTATGAACCTGGACATTGAATTTAGACAACAAGATTAAAAATCCAGCTTACCTGAGCTATTGCAGCTGATGATATTGGTATAGGTCCTGGGCAAACATTTGACAGATTATGTTAACAAGTATAATGATATAGCATTTAACAGCTCCAGCTTAAGTTCAAAGGATAAACCTCCAACAGGGAGACCAGGTCGCTGATGACCTCCAAGTACTAAAGGTCCGCGTGTCATCATCCCAGCAGCAACTGCTCCTGCTCCAAGCATGCCACCACCAGTGCCCAGAAGTGGTGAAACCAATCCTTGACCCATCATTCCTGGCCCAACAGGGCCTCCTCTGCCAAACTGCTGCTTTACCATATTTCTTGGTGAGCAACAACACCAGAATACACTACTGCTGTTTGTATAAAATTATTCTTACCATTCCAATGCCAAAACCTAACATGCCTGATCGTCCCGAACCCAAAAAGCGTGGACTAACCAACGGCATGCCACTCAAACCTGTATTGAGTACAAGTGAGAATCTTGAGTGATATTATGGTACCAAACTCATAAGTTCCAAACCTGCATACGTTGCTCTTCCTCCAAATCCAGCGGTTGGCTCTGTCTGGCTACTGAAACGAGACTTATAAGACTGCAAATCAAAAGGGAGAACATACCAGCTCAAAAACTTGGGGCTTAAAGCAAGCGCAATTAAAAGCTGAGCATTTTCCATATAAGTTACTGCCCCAAAAGCAGAGCAAAGACAATTAACCTGTGCTGATTTGGAGGGATTGGCAAAGCTAACTCGAATATTAGATCCATCCACTTCATAACCATCAAGTGCTTGATGTGCTGGGAACAAACATGTTACATATAAGCAATGAAAAGAGTTTATAAAGGTAAACGCTTACAGAAACTGCGTATAAAGAATACAAACAACAGAACATTGAACTTATGTGACTAACTCTTTTATGCGACCTGATTCATACCACTTTTCAAGCACATTAGCCAGCTAAGGTAAGATATAAATTTTTACCTTTATCAGCAAAGCTCGAATGGTAAAAGTCAATGAAACCAAAACCCCGAAACTGTTGGTTGAATCCAATAACCAGATGGCAGTCTTTAACTTTCCCGTACTTGCCAAATAGGTTTCGCAACATCCCCTCAACCTGTAACGAACTAGCATAAATAAGACATCTTCGCCCACAGCTGTAGCAAAACGTAAGGTGGCTACTTTATACAACTAAGCCGAAGATAACAATACTTGAATGGGGGAATGGAAGCTACTTACATTATGAATTCCTTTAGGTATGCGATCAACAAAGAGAACAGTAGAAAACATCTCTGAGACCTTTTTGCAATCGGACCATTCCACACGAAGCACCCTTCCATCCATATTGATGTTTCCCATTGCAGTTTTTGCCGCGCTGGCCTATCACATTTGGATCATTTATTGCTAAGCCAAGGTTGCATTCCTTAAAGTCTACTAAACACATATTATGCTGTATCTTTGTATACCTGTGACTTCAAACTGTACTCCACAAACCCATATCCCTTGCTCTTACCTTCATTGTTTAATAGCACCTGTAAGAGATTCTGTTTTAGCTTGTGACTCCAGAATAATTTGCCAACATAAAGACATATACAGCCAAAAGAAACTCACGAATGCCCTTTCTAGTGTTCCATGTGGTTCAAACATCTTCCTTAAATGTGCATCATCAATGTCAGGAGTCAAATTTCCAATGAAAAGCAAGGAATCTGAACGAAATGGCTCAGAAACCAATGTTCGATTATTAATCTCAGCATCAACAAGCACTTTTTGCACTTTCTCTATTATATCCTCGTTTTCAGTTGCAGATGGCTCAAACCGTATTATTGCAGATTCTCTCTTCTCATTTTCAAATATAATGCTCGAAACTTCACCATGCTCACTTAGCAGGGACATAAGCTCCTGTAATCAAGCAACTGAACCGGTAAATAACCAGAAACAGCACATCAACAGAAAAGCATGCATCATCTCAGATTATTTATCAAAACAAGATTACTCTACAGGGTGAGACCAAAAACTGAAATTGATATAACTTATCAAATTTTATCCATACATATGCGCATGAAGAAGTACTTTTCCTCTGCCTTTATGAAAACCAATTTACAATAAAGAAGATTTCCTCATACAGAATAGCATGTTGACACAGCATGCCTGCGCAAACTCCAGCCCCTTCCCCAGACAGGTTTCTTATAATTACTTGTGTTTTATGTGTTTATATTATCTCTCTTCTCATTAATAGTCCTGCTGGCACAAGAATCTTAGAATTTTTAATGCACAATAACCAGTGTATGCATTTATCGTGCACGCACATTAAGCGCATGCGTAGGCTTGCACACATATTTGTGCATATATTAGAGTGCAAGAGATGGCTTCCATGACTTACAAAAAAGATCCAAACTGGGTTACCTGAAGGGAAAGAACGGTGTCTGCTAGAAGTACAGACCCAACTTACATTCTGTAACCTGAAATAAACATGTCAATAGAATGAGCAGGTGCCGGTGCATCTGTCAACCCTGCAAATATTAATTAATAGTGTTCGGCCAAACCCTTCATTTAGAGGACCTTTTATGCCCATTTGGAAAATAACAATTATCTTTACTCCTTTCCTTCCACTCTTCTTCAAGTATCTGAGCTCTAATTTTAACTATTTGTTTACCAAAACCCTTCACAACAGCTTTCAAATATCAAATTGAAAAACACCCCCATCAAATGAAAATGGAGAAAATGTGTTTCTGTTCAGTCTGTTCTCTTTCGATTCCCTTAGACCCCCTTTTGAATCCCACACACATAAGTTTGCCCTTTGGTGTAGCCTCTGTAGGCCAATCAAAAAATAAATTAAGAAATCTTTGCACGGCAACCAATCCACGTAAGACAAAATAAAAATGGCCTTCAACTTGGACACACAAGCTTGAACCTTGGCAAGAGAAGTAGAAACTCCCATTCAATAATATCATCTGAATTCATAACCCTAATTTACTCATTTGCCATGAAATGAAGCCATTATCTTAGTACTACAATAACCTTTCTTCTCAAGCACTTCAGCTGCCCGCCCAACTTTCCTACTTTGACAACGAAAAAGATGCAATATTTCTAGATAGCATAAAAGTTAATTTCATGTCATTCGGCAGCATCTAATAAACTGCAGGAATAACCCTGTTCAGCCCAACTCAAAAAGAAAATGGGCATTTCACTTTCATCTTGGGAAAATGGGTGATAACATGCCTTATCATGTGTTAGCCTAGATTGCCGTCAGGTTATGAATACTTATGGTAAATTGAATATCCCAATGTCTTCTTGTGTAAACTCCAGCTGCCCCAAAGTTGCAAACGTAGTATCTCGAACAATCTCCTCTGTCCTTAATCTAGACAATCACTTCAAATTTCAAAAGACTCAAAAACAGAATGGAGAAAAACATATGGGTGGTTAAGTTATAATTATCATCAACACTAGTATTGAACAAAATATGCATGTTTAGCATTGGCCACATAATGAAGGTATTCTCACCTCTTTCGAGACAACCCCACCAAGACCAGTTACGTGCAAGCATGGTTTCGGTATCCAGTGGGGAAGAAGCGTTACACCTTCGACTTCAGGCGGAGGTAGTGAATCTTGAAAAGGCTCATTCTCCTCTTCGATTTCATCTTCAGTATGCCCATTCGCTAAAGCTTGCTCTTCTTGACTCCTCTTGCAAAACCGTTTACTATCCAAATCATCCTTATTGTCGGACTCTGTTCCGGTCCCCAATACTGGCGAGTTATCGGCCTCGACCTCGATATCTTCTTCCCCCTTCGCTAGTGTTTCTCCACGCTCAACCGTTCCATTTAACAACGGCTCTGCTTTATCCTCTGCATCTTCTGGGTCTTCTGATTTATCTTCTGCATTTTCTGGGTCTTCTGATTTATCCTCTGGGTCTGCTGTTTTCTCCTGAAGATCTATATGATTTTTATCATCTGGCTGTTCTATTCTATCCTCAAAATCCTCTACAGGATCCTCTGCAGGAACATGATTAGAATCAGCTAAAATATCATGCGGGTCATCACCATTTTCAATCCCAACGTTCTTGGTTGAACAGGAAATCAAAGGCGACGAATCCTTATTGGGTGCTTCTACTTCGGTTACCGGTGACCGATCGCCCTGCTCTGAGCTACCCATTTCTATGCGTCTGGGGCTTGCAGAGTTGCAAAGTAGTACATGTATTAGAAACCCTAATCAAGGGCCGGATTTCATATGTTGAAGTGGCAGTCGCTGGAGCCGTCTATTCTTAAGATATAATATACCTTATCGGACTCTTTTAGTGTAAAAAAGGAGAGTCTTTGTTTTTTAGCACGCCAGCCTAACCAAGCGTGCAACGCTCCTTGCAATTCTAGGCTATCCACACAACAGTTCCAAATCAGCAAAATGTGAGGTGGCATGTCTGCACTTTTAGATGCTCTCTTTTATAAATCAATGGCCGAGGAAATTAGAAAATTGGCTAAAAATGGCACGGAGATGGAGAAGGTCGCGAAATAACTCCCTCCCTCCATCGAGCCTTTATTTTTTATGCTTTGGCTTGTCCAACTGCTTCTTTCTGTCAATCCGCAAGTTACATATTGTACTGATTAAATCTCTCTTGACGTTGAGGTGATTTCTTGTTTCTTTTTTTTTTAAATTCTGTGTTGGATAGGAGGGCTTCGTCGTTGCTTCTAAGTCCAAAACCGAGATCGGCATTTCTATTTGTACCGATATCGTGCATTACGTTTGCAAGTTTGTAGTTTTTGACACTTGCATTACTTTTGCAAGTTTGTACGTTTATGTTCGGTTTTTGCTCTTACATTTCTTCCTCTCCTCATCCTAACAAAACCAAAGCATTTCTATCTGGTAAGAATCCTATATGGGCTTCGTCGTTGCTTCTAATTCCAAAACCGGTAATGTTCCTTTGATATTTCTATTTTGTTTGTCAATTTGTTGCAAGTTTAGTGATTGATGGCTCTCGCACTTTAGGGTTGAATGAAGAAAAGAAAGGTCTGCCTTAAATTTCTCTCTGGTATTGTTTGCATAGAACCCAGGCATATTTTCTAGGTATTGTCGTGTAATTGTTGTAATTGTAGCCCTGTCCAATCATTCAAAAGCAACGAAGGTTAAGATGATTGAAGATGTAGTCCTTTTCGTATTAAACATTTCTTGTTTTTGTAGGTGCATTCATCCAAGTGTTTGATTTGTAGACGATTTCTTCAACGAAGACGTATTCTTCCGTAAGTTTTGTGATGCTTTTTTTGTTGCAACTCTAGAAATATGATTTAATTTATCTTGCTATAATCAGTGACATGTATTCTCATGGAATTATCTGTACTTAAAAAACATCCGTGGTGGCTTAGATGTCAATGAACAAAATCAGAGCAGCAGTCCAAGCCATGCGAAATATAATGTACAAGCCATGCCAAATATTTCCTGCATGAGCATATTTTATTACCTGCTTATCATAGCTGTTTAGATCACATGGATTAGTCTGCCAAATAAGGTTCAAAGCCTTAACTTTTCCCAATAGATATATACTCAACAGCTTGAAGTATAACTCGGGTATATAATCAGTAGATTATTATATTGCCTTTATTTAAGCAACTTATGCAAGTGATGTTGACACTGATTTGTGGACATCAGAATGACTCCTTTATTGTCATTATGATGTTAGTCAATATTGAGCAATGTTTTATAGACAAGGATGAGCCCCATCTCACCATTAGTCTCAACTCTAGCTCCCTTTATGTTGTCACATGACATTGACAGCAAAAATGAGATAGTTCTGGGAAAAAAATCACTGTCCAAATGGGTAGAAAGCTTATGCACTTCATAGCATCATCCATTTTAGTTTCAGAACCTTGATGGTGTGATGTGATGGAACGCCATTGAAGTTGTGCTAAAGAACAAGCCCATTAAGACAATTTATTCATCTGCCACCCATTAACAGGAAGAACAAACTTATTTAAATGGACTTAGCTTTTACATGTGACTGGACCAGTGTGTCCATAGAAAAATGTTCCCCCACCAGAATTGTTAGCAATTTTGAAGAGATGAGGACACTCTAGTATAGCTTTCCATAACAGCTACAAGACCGGTGCTGTCAGTCACAGAAGTTTTTCATCTTTGCAGCAGTTGTTGCTTATCATTGTTAGCAGCATGGATGAATAGGTGTCTTGATGTTTCAGATTCATGGTTTATTGTTGTTCCTCAATTAACTAGAGAAATAGGGGATTTAGCCACATGGACATTGTACATTATCTGCAGATTGGCATTCTCGATTTTGCATTGTGCTTGGATGGGCCTGACAGGTGACCTTTCTCATGTCCCTGTGGGTATGGAGTGCAGGACCTCCTACTGACATATTTCTTGACATGTTCCCCAAAGCTAAACCATGTAGCAAGCTAGTTGTGTGCACTATCTATAACATTGAACACTGTATATGCAAAAAAACTAAACAAGGTTGACCATCCAGGTATGTAAAAGCAGTGTCTGCCATGTCTATGGCATTTGGAGTGTTCATTCATTGGAGTGTTCAATATATCATTGGATTCCCACCTTGATAACAGAAGCATAGAGATTTGATATGCCAAAGTACCATTGGCATTCTACAAACATATGCCAACAGTGATATGCCACTGATATTCCAAGAGTGGCAGAGATACCATCTTTTCTATTTGGATTTTGGCCTATCCTAGTTGTCTTCTTCATTTCCATTTCTTTCTTTGCATATGCTTGCCTCTTTGTCTATTTTAGTTAAAAACTTATGCTCAGTTAGTCATAATATCACAACAAAGATCAGTTGCCATGCTGGTAATTTGCAGTCCTCTCTTGCTATAGTGCTTATATGCTTTTATATCCTAGGTTATTTCGATTGATTTTCATTGCCAATTATGCCTGAAAAGCTTAGATAGTTTACTCAAAAATGGCTCCTCAAAATTACTCAAAAAACAGTTTGCTCAAAAGGTTTTTTAGTGGTTTTCTCCTCAAAATTTATTACAATTGCTAATTCGCCTCTCTTGCCAGAAGCCACATATGTCTCATCTTCTTTGTTCCAAGCCTTTCTTCGCCTCAGCTGCCACTGACCGTTCAGAAAATGGCACAAAAATGGCTGAGACTCTAATAAAAAATAGTATTAAGGTATGCTTGTGAGCTGTAGTTGGGAAACATTTGTTTTAAAGAATGAGAATGAGAATGAGAATGATTTTTTATCGTCCACTGAGGCCAATCGGCCTATGGGACCGAAGAAGGGGCCTTGACAAACTTATTCTTGCCGGGTTAAAAACCCTCACCAGAAGGGTTTTCGAGGGAAAACCGCGGTGATAATAAGAATCTTTATCAAAGCCGCATAAGTATACATCAATGTATATATACATGTCAAGTGTGTGCCCGAGGACATAGCTGATCTCGCATGTCCATAACCTCGAAGGTATGATCCCAGCACCCGTCACGGATCTTTGTGCTCAATGTCACATGTAATGGGCGGCGGGCGACCAACTTCAACATAAGATAGCGTCCGAATTTGATCATATGCTGGGCAATTTTGAAGGGTATGAGATTCATCCTCAATGACTCCCATTTGGCAGCATTGACAGAGCCTGTCCTGGCGTGGCTCACCAATCCATCTGCCCGTCTCAATTCGAAGATGATGTGCCCCTGTGCGAATGGAGGCAATGAGTCTGCGCCTTTTCATGGGCAAGTGGGTACGCAGGTAGCATTGCGGGCCTCGTTCCAATGTGGGATTTATGTGGCGCTGATAGTGTGCTGTCTTGACATGTTCAAGGGCATTGGCATCCCAAAGCTTGCTGAGGAAGCAAGCGTCAAGATATTGCCTCAAGCTATGGCGATCTGCCTCTGTTTGCATATGTATGCACCTGTGCTCCTGCACATTCCATCTAGCCAACCATTGAGCTCTCTTTTCCCTCCAGCAGGCCTTGAGGCGTTGCGGCCCCATTGCCATGATATAAGCTAGTTTAGGGAGACGAGCATCGTCCATATTGACCACCTTCTGAAAATAGACAATGTGGCGATCAAGGGGCGCCCTCGAAGAGGCAAGAATCTGTCTCTCCGCGAGTAGAATTTGATATGGGGACTGTGGACTTCACCCCTAGTGCTTTCATTACTAAGAAGGCTTTTACGGACTGCTCCAAGTCATCCGGTAGCAAGTGATACTCTTGGGCCCCATACTTCCACCCCATATAAAAGGACGGGCTCTACTAAGACCTTGAGGTGTGTGTGATGGGCCCAATCATACAACTCCAGCTCTATGACTATTGTTTTGCATTGCATATAGTGCCTTCCTACTTAGTCACTTTCGTAGCCGTATGGATGTGTCCCAAAGTGCATAGTAGAAGGAAACTCCACTCCCAAATACTTGTATGTGGATGCAACTTCCACATTCGCGCCTTGGTGGCGAAGGAGGGGACCCTCGGTGACGTGAAGATGATATGAAAACCACCTTGGTCTTGGCCAGATTGACGCGCATATCAGTCGCTTGGCAGAATGTGTCCAGGGCATCGAGATGTCGTTGCATGTCTGCTGGTGTGTAAGCTAGGAGGTCCACATCATCAGCATATATGAACTGTCTGATGATCTGATAGAGAATGTGAGCTCCATCGCCCCCATTATCAACAAGCCAGCTCTCCAATTGATCAATGTAAAGCCCAAACAATGTTGGGGAGAGAGGGCATCCCTGATGAACCCCGATACTACTATCAAATGGTTGGCTTGTCTGCTGCAACCGACCCGAGCATCTTTCATATGGCTCGCACCTTCGCATTTCGCAAAATCTACAGGAACCCCAGTTTTATTGCAGTCTTGCCCATAGTTTTTCTCGAGGCACAGTGTCAAACGCCTTCGCAAAATCCACAAAGCAACAATATAGATCCTGACGGCGGTTCCTGCTGTCTTCAATCAGAGTTCACAACGTGAAGATGTGGTCAATGGTTGAGTGCCGTGGTGCGAATCACGCCGGGTGAGGGCCCGCACCTCCGCCGCCTCTGCAAAATTTGATCCAGCTCGCTGCTCGAGAATCCCAGCAAGCAGTTTTGCAAACACCGAACTGACCATGATTGTTCGATAATTGGCTGGGCAATGTGGGTCACCTGCCTTATAGATGGGAACAACTCTGCTATTGGTCCACTGCAACGGGAAGCCTTCCTGTAATGCCTTGTTGATCAAGGCGGTCAGCACTGGTATTATGGACGGCCCTGCCCACTTAAGCAATTCTGCCTGCATACCATCCAAGTCTGGGGCTTTCCCATTGGCAAGACGTTGTAAGCCTTGTTCCACGTCCGAATCTGTGATTTCCAGCACTGGGCCTTCTTGCAAGGGTAATGCTGCATGTGCACCCTGAGGGTCGTATAGCTGTTGCAAGTATTGCCTCCACTGCTCGGGAGTGATATTCCCTGTGGGCTGTACTGGCTTTCTAAGAACCCTTCGCCAGAAGGTCCTGGGGTGACGTTCCAGGAGGTAAAACATTTCCCTTTGATGCGCTGCAATGTACCTGGCTTTCTTAGCTTTAAGGAAGATGCGGTACTGTCTGACTGCATGTGGGCGTAAAGCAGGGTCTGTGACTTGGCGGAGCCAGCGTTTGTGTTCCTTGCACTCTGCATCAAACCATTGATTACGTGGGAAGGTTGTGTTCTTGGAGGTCTGTCGCGGGCGGCTTATCCCAAAGCACCTCTCTGCCGCAGTCCTAAGCACATCAGTCAGCCGGCCTGTCTGTTGCTCTAGTGTAGGATATTGCAAAATTTCTGCCAGGTCATCTATAAGCATCTGGGCATAAGCCCCTGCATGTTCATAATCCAATCGCAGCTGAGGCATGTGAGGAGTTGTTGCACCGGGGGTTCGCACAACCTGCCAAGCCAACTTCAAGTAAAGTGGTAAGTGGTCTGAGTCGATCTCTTCATCCCGATTAGTTGTTCCCACCTGAAAGTGCTTGATGACATGCATATCCTGCTCAGGCACCAACACATAGTCCACCACACTAGATCCGCCCCCCTGGTTTTCCTGCCTACAAGTGCTCTTGCGGGTGGAAGGCCACTGTGCCAGTCCATTGCAGATTACCAGGTCAAAGATACTGCAGAGCAAAAGCAACTGTCGACCATAGCGCGTGACTTGATTGTCATCTGATGTCCGTGGCCAAGCTCCTTCTGCAGGACGCAACTGCAATATATCATCAGTCAAGGGATCAAATCTCATGGGTTGTTCTACCCCGGTGCGCGCATTGAAGTCTCCAAGGAGTATGACACTGCCCAACTGCTTATGCTGCTGTATGTCATCATATAGATCGACATAGGGGTCCAGCCTATCCACATCCGAGTGGGTGTGATAGAAGTTGCTTTCTGCATGTGGAAAGTAGCAGGCTGCCACAAAGAGGGGTCTGCTACTGCAGTTTTGCACACGCACCCACAGGTACCGGTTGTGCTTGTCTGTCTTGAACAAGGAGATTGACTGTGCCAAGGTTGTTCGGTAGTAGCAGGCAACCCCCCCATGCCCCCGCTTTCCTGTGCAATCATTGAAGATTGAGTAGTGCTGGTATCCTGGCAAGTCGGGTATCCTGTGTCCTGCATGCTCCCATGTTAGAGTTTCTTTGCATATGGCAAATAAATGTCACAAAGGACATGGTAGCTAAAAGTTTTAGAATCAATTGTTTGGGGACCTCTCAAAACATGGAGACATGGCAAATGCAAAGATGGGTCAGATAACATTTTATTGATTAGCTAGTGTATGTCAAAGACTAAATTCCAGGCAGGAAGTAATGCAGGTAAATAGACATGTTTTGCATTCCTAGTTTTTCAAGCAGCTTACAGTCCAGCTTGTTCCACAATGTTTTCTCAAGAAAGTGCATGATTAGGTCTTTGAGGTTGGAGATCTTTGCCTGCAGCCTGTTAAAGGCATGGTGATGTAAAGCTGGTAAAACAATGTCTGACCAAGTTGTCCATTTAAACCTCTAAATAATCTACTAAGATCAGTCATTCTTTATTGTTAGAGTCCTTTCAGTTTCATGTGATAGGAAGTCTTTGGTTAAAAACACAAGTTGCAAGCTCAAACATATCTGCAACATATTTTGTAGCAACAGGCTGAAGGTGTAATCTAGATATGCATGTAACTACATGCACTTGTGTGATTTGTTGTGATGTTGTGTCATGGAATGCACTAATATATGTTTATCCTCAGCAAGGAAGCTTGATAGAGCACATGCCCTTACTAAACGAATGCATCAGCCAAATTAGGTATCTTCGAATGTGTTCATTCCTGTATATGCAAATCAGACCCATTTTGATAAAGCTCTTATACTATTCAACCAAATGCCAAAGTGGGATATTCAGTTGCAGCATATGCCCAGTATGGGCTGCTTAAGGAACCTTTCCAACAACAAAGGCTCCAACAAAATGGCGTATCTTGGACCAACTATAGTTGGACAAACACAGGAAGATCAAGGAGACCTGTAATCGGTTCCATAAAATGCCAATCAAGATTAGAATGTGATGATTTCAGCATATGCGAACAATGGCCACACAGGAGGCCATGAATTTCTTTTTTAGCAAATGCTTGCGACCAATATAATGTCCTAGATCCATTTATGTCCCTTTAAGTCTTTTTTAAGTGTTATTTGTAGTATTCTAATCTATGTCGTTATGTTAGAAAGACGTCATGGAATCGATGTTGAACAAGATTTTTGTCGTTCTATTTTTAAATTAGAGTTTGCATGTCTTTCTTTGGAGGGATAATATTTCCAGTCTCTACCATTTCTAATGACTTGCATCTCCAAAAAAATACAAGGCATTCAACTCAATCCATTGTCATTATACGTGCTTATCTTCTATTGTATGGTGTACTTTGGAAAAGCACATGTCAATGTTATGCCTAGACATGTTTGATATATGACAGGTTAACATTTGTGTTATACACTATAATTGATAGTCTTACAATAAAAAAAATAAAAAAAATAAAATATTTGTTCTCAAATGTCAAAGCGGCAAATGTTGAGACACAAACAAAATATGAACTAAGCATGTAAAACAAAATGTCAAAGCTCGTAAATCAATTTTGATTTTGTATATCACAATAATAATTGACACACTTCAACCTTCTAACAATAGACACCTTCTTTTCAGCAAACCGTTATCAATATTTAATCTATCATAATAAACATCTTCATTGAAGATTATATTGCTAGCTCTTGTGGATGGTATAAAAGCATCGATCAACATACGCATTTGATGACAAACTTGCCTTAGAATTATTTGGAAATATTGTGTACATTCCTGGAATTCTGAGAATTATGTATGGACATAATCCTGCTCCTTGGAAGTTAGAGGTCATCTCTAGTGCAGTTGAGCAGCGGATGGGAGTAGATTTTTCATCTCTATATCAGTAAGTTTGACCATGAAATTCATGGGTATGAAATTTCTGGAAAGATCTGATGCATACTGTGCCTGAAAACTAGACAACTCTCAGGGAATAAAAGAGAATTTGCATAAGATATTCTGAAGGGCAATTGAAGAATATATGTACTTTAATAAAACCCGTTGTTTAGCAATCTAATGAAACTTTTTTGGAATATAAGAAACAAACACAGACGCTAGAGAGGGTCAACTTAAAAGAGTTTGAGCAGGTGTTGACCACGAATACAACTTTGACTTTGACTTCTTAGATGCAGCTTTTGAGCATTGTCTGCCTGACTGTGAGTGTGCATACAGGCAAATTTTTGGCGAATTTCTTTTTTAACTCTTAGTGAAGCATTTCTGCACACTTAATTTACAAGGGCTTTTCTGCATTGTTGGTGCCTTTTTGCTCTTATCGGAGTGGCTTATCTTTGGAGATTCTGCTCCATAACGCCGCTTCATTTCTATTGTGCTCAAATCTAACATTGGCTGCTTTAGGACAGGTAAATTTGAGTTCTCAAGGGTCTGCAATTGCATAGTAGACTAGAAACTCAAGGGTCTTTCTATACGAAGCTCTGTTCACATTCCAGGCTAATACATGCATCACTAGTGTAGATTTTATTTGCATGCCACAGTGATCCATGCATGTGTGATTTCCTTTTTGCCATCTTTGGTTGATAAGCATCCTAGTTACAACCCCAAAATGTTGTTCTCTCTATGGTGGCATCGTGTATTCAACATTGTAACTATATATGTAGAGATTTTTTTGTTTTAACTTTGCTTCAATTTTGAGAGGGTTGTTACCTGATAAGTGTGCCAAGAATTGCATTGTCAACACTCTCCTTACCATTTTTTCGATAACACCGACTCCGAATGTGGAACGGATTTTTCTTCTAATCCGGTTCAGGGCATGCAGATGTTGATATGTATTTTGCTGGGCTGCAGTATATTGCGTAAATGTATGATTTGTTAGAGTCCTTTGGCATCGGGCAGCTTAACAGTGAATAAAATTTACTCGATAAACATGAGCTTGAATTTGATTCTCTCTTTTCTGGCCAATGAGGCATACAATGTTTTTGATGTTGATGAAGCATTTTTGAGATTTGTGAACATCGTGTCTTCGAGGTTTGAATCCCCCGCCCTTGGGTCTTGGTAACGAGCTTGTTTTGTTTATCTTTCCTAATTTCTTGATTCTTGTGTTTGCAGTTTTGTATGTCTGTAGATTTCTTGTGTGCTCATATGGGAATGAAACAAGTATTATTTCTCCGATCTTATCTTTGACTCTAAAATATGTATTTTTGTATATTGTAGGGAACAATATTTGTAAGAAACAGCTCCTCGACTTTATAAGTCTCCAAAATCTAGCACGAATGTATAATTTGACGTCCGCGTGACCAAGGGTAATAAGCC
Organism: Isoetes taiwanensis; assembly: GCA_021234155.1. Lineage (NCBI taxonomy): Eukaryota > Viridiplantae > Streptophyta > Lycopodiopsida > Isoetales > Isoetaceae > Isoetes > Isoetes taiwanensis. The sequence goes on along the minus strand of JAJEKV010000011.1, from coordinate 21,948,351 downwards.
AGGAATTTTAAGGTGGATTTACGAGGAATTACCAAAGGATATAAAGCAGAAATTGAAAGCTATATATTTTGATATAGATGTAGAACCAATGATGTCTTACTAAAGCAAAGTTCTTTCACCATGTACATTGCAAACAAAACAAAGGAAAGAAGAATGTCCATATTCCAATTCTTATACCCTTATTTCTTGCTCCCTTATAATACATAAGCGATCGAAAGAGATAAACCAGATGAAAAAAACAAATCAGCATTCAAGTTCGATCTTAAAGGACAATGAAATAAAAAACATGAAAACAAACGCTAAAACAGAAACCACTCATAGAAGACTGATAACACCTCAGCCGATAACTAAAAATGCGTGACCGAGGCTATACGTCGAGCCAAATATCTGGCCGAGGACGTACAGCCTCGATCACGCATTTTTTGTTATCGGCCTTGGCCAGACCGATAGCTTTACCTTGGTGGTCGAGAAATGTTTTAGATTGCTGCAGAATATCTTGGCATGTTCTAGAAAAGGCAAACTACAGGTTGAGATGTTGAGAGATCAGGGAATCTAACTAGATGCAAGAGACCAGATCCAAAGAATTGAAATAGGAACCAGACGAATGGCGCTAGGGTTTGGCGCCTAAGGTAGTGGTAAAGGAAATGGCTACAGGGGGCCCCAAGGCGGGCTATGAATAGTGCCTCTAGGCATTGGGATCTAGTAAGGAGAATGGACTGTTGCAATATGAACAGTATGGGAAGGGAATATCTGGGGATGGACTGATTAGTTAGACTGTGGGAAAGGATAATGGACGGGGAGAAAGGGGTCAGTCAAACAAGAGTGGCATGGCCTAGGGACAATATTCAACTGGAGGGGAACTACATGTTTCCTATAGATCTAGAACCATTGTCAATAATGGTCACACAGTGTAGAGGTCACTTCCAACTTTCAAACATTATCCCACCAAAAGATGCAAGTCAAATTATGATTGTTCTCCTGAAGCCCTGACGAAGGTTAGAGGAAGTGAATGTTGTTGGGCCTCTTGTGTTAGAATGTTCACAATAAACGAGATGGTGGGAGCAAGAGCTACATATCAGGAACATAAGTGTGATAGCAGGAGGAATTTCATGTACACCATATTTGGCTATGCAATTCAAGATGAAAGATCAAAGAAGAAAAGATTTCCATTGAACGAAAAATTGATATGTTCAAAAGCATGGATAGCTATACATGGAATTCCAACCTCTTCTTGGCACAACTGGCAAAAGAGACATGAAAATGGCAGTAGAGTTGCATTGCACGGGAACACTGGCTTGGTAAGGCCTACCTCAAGAACTATAGCTGCAAAGGAAATATTTGAAAGATATGTGAATTTCAATGCAGAAAACATGCCACATAAGAGTAAGAAGGATAAACAGGGTAGAGTTGTTGAAAAGAGATTGCCATCCCATTGTACCCAAAAGAGCATATTAGAGAAAATAAATGCATTGCTTTGGGAACTTGGAGTGGCCTCTATATCCCAGTCCAGTTTTAGTAGGCTACACAAGGCACACAGAATTAAAATACTACATGGTTTTTCCCTTGGTTATGACTAGAAAACCATTCTACAAAACTAATGGGTGTTTGGGGGTTAATTTCATTAAAAACCATATGTGGCTAAACTAATGGTTTCTTTTGTTAGGTTTGTTAGTCTGATATTATGTCATGGTAATGGCAAATGACTTCTTTCTAGACTTTGTCAAAGTGATATTACATGGTGGTAAATGAATGTGGTATAATTATAGTGTTTTAAGCTTATGGTTTGTCCATGTGGTATAACACTATGGTTGTGGATATGGTTTAATGTAGTGCTCTGTTCGTGTGGTTTTATAATGTGGTTAGTTATTGTGGTAAACTAGCATGGTTAAATATAATGGTAAATGCATATGCATATGGGCATGAGCTTTATAGTTATCATCTACAAGAAAGGCTGCCGCGAACATTTCTTTTGTCCAACCCGCTACAAAAGAAGTTTTGTGCTAAGTTCTAGACATGCTTCAGATGCGAGAGAACATGCAGAAGTTGAACCTGCACTATTGCCGTCCGTTTTGTGCCCGTAGTAATAATAATACTCATACAATTCTTAGATAATATTATATATCTAGCAATTGTATAGAATTTATAATACCTAGAATTCCCCATACAATTCAACTAAACCTAGTAATGTATTCAAGCTAATTATTCATTTGTGAAGAATTCAATTCTTAAGGTTAATCTAGATCATAAGTCAATTCCTAGAGTTAATGTGGCTAATTATTCTATTGCAGGAAGAATCCGGTTCCTAAGGTTAACGTGGACAACATGGGTAATAAACTCATTCCCATAGTTAATGTGTCAATGGTCCTATATAAAAATGTAATGAATTGTATGCAGCAATTGCACCGAATTATACACCTAGGAACTGAAGTCATAATAATACCCACATAATTCCTAGCATTGGCTGGTAACAACAGATCTGGGATCAGGGTTTGATTATTTTTGGATTACGGGTTTGAGAAGGTCGTTCGGTCGACCTTGAACCCTTGAACCCTTGCTCACCCTGGAACCGACTGTCAGAGAAGGATTGCCACGTGTCGTAACCTGATTGGAGGGAAGACAGAATGAAGCCCAAATGGTTTTTTCCTAGTAGACTAGCCTAACTTCACGGCAGGTCTGAATAGACCCTTAGTCAAATGAAAATGGCGTGTATTCATTGTCATCACCGAAACTTCAGCATTTGGACACCTAAAACCTTTATACCATGCGTACTACTTTGGGCCACTGTCCGATTTTGCACCAGATTTCCAAGGTTCTTTTTCCATCTCGATTAGAGTAGATCCGTTTCTTATTCATCCACTTATTCCGCTGCAAATGTAAAAACCCTGTATAGTCGATTTGGCGAATTGCCACATCTGGATCTCTAGCATTCTCTTGCAAAGCCTCGGAGCTATGATTTTTTGTTTTCTTATTTTTTAGTTGCTGTCTATAATACGACTTTTAAGACATGAAATATTGTGTAGCAACCCGGCTGCTGCATATCACTCGAATCATAGCAACTTATTTTGCTGTCCAAAGGTCTTCTAAAATTTTCATACCTTGTTTGTGCGAAATAGCATTCAAACGTTTAGTTACCTTATCCTTGTGGAACAAAGATTGGCAGCAAAGCTACTCTCTTATGTACCACTGCTGTTTGTTTTCTAAAATTCTTATTTCTCTTCTCACGATTGCAGAAACAAAATAGGATCACTCTGTTCTGTTCATGTTTTGATTCCACAATTGGATAAGCTTACTGGTCTTTTTAACATTAAAACGAAAAGGCCTCTGCTTGGTATGTTGTTACTTATGATCCAAAATTGGTTGTCCCAATTGAATTAACATGTGATTGAAAGTGGTCCTATTTTGTACAGCATAATCTAAGAACAGAGACTTTGTTGATCCAAGTATTTTACAGTTGCAGACTTTGATTCTCTGTCATAACCTCTCCAGAGATGGATTTTGAAGCTTTAGGCTTGATTCCATGAAGGATTTAACCGATTGAAGTGGAAATCGTGGCGGTTTTCTGGAATTTTCTGCTTCGTGGCTTGTCATCACAACAATTGACGGACCTCTGCTGCAAGTCGATCAAACAAAAAAATCGATCACTAAATCATGAACAATGCTAGAATTCAAGAATTCATTGTCTCTTAAATAATCCAGCAGAGTTTGAAACTCCACAAGCTCATACTGTTTTTAACCTTCAGCCATATCCGCCTTGCCTGCCCACTTCTTGGGCTTCTCTCGCCATGATCCCTTTCATCCAATCCCCTGTTTTCAGCCCTGCAACTCGCGGAACTTACGGGGACCATCTTCTCATCAAAAGAATGAGTAGAACGCCTGATTGCGGAAGAAGCAGCTTCCGCCATGATCCCTCCGGCCAAGGTTTGGACTAAAAAGCACAATTCTGGCAGCAAATCTAGGAGGAACCAGGATTGAAACCAGAAGAAAACCACCTGCTCCAATTCGAAGTCCCTGGTTTTGGGGCTGCCGGATTTGGGGCTGCTCCAGGCCCAGCCGCCCTTTCCAAGTGCAGTGCTTCCATCTCGTGGCCATGACCATCCTGGCTGTAGCTTCTTCTGAATCTAGTTGCTCTGCCAGCATCAAAGCTCTTTAGAAGAAGCAATCGCCATCGCCCGAGCACAGCATAGGTCGTTGCCAGTCGTCAAGCAGGATATTGTTTAAAAAACACGTGGCAGGTAACTATTACAATAGATTGCGGCGCAGAAATATTAGCATGGGACAAAAACAAAGGAAAATGACAAACTGAATTATATATGAAGTGATAAACCTATAAACCAACGATAACAAGTGTATAGTAGTATGGCTATGTCACTATCTCTGCTTTCCTCAATAGCAACAAAAATAGGGAGCAAGGGGATTAAGAACCTGGAGATTGTAATCTTAGCTCATCTCCTTGCAGAAAGCTGAAGACATGTAAGAATTTTACCTATGCTGATCCCCGAATTGTGTGATAACAGTCGGCATAGCTCAAAATAGAGAGCCGGAAATAGAACACTTGGGTTACAGGAAAAAAAAGGCACCTAAATCGCCGAGACAGTTTAAATGAAAACAATCGATCAGAAGTAAGAATACCGTAAAGATAAGGAAGGAGGAGCATAACAATACTGTAAAGATGACCTAACTTTGCTAGATGAACTGGTATCCATGAAATAGAGGAAGCTGCAGATGGAGAGGCATGCATCCGTGCAGTCCAGTCCAGCGATCTGGGAAGAATCCTTTCGAGCTTTTCCATGTTGAAAAAATGCTTTAGGCGCCATGGCGATCGCCCTATTTGGTATCAAAAAATGAATGGCTCATCAAAGCATCTGCAAATTTCAAAATCGTATTACCTGGCATGGTTGCCGTTGCGCTAAATTTCCCCCCTAAATTGTTAGAGATTCATTCCCGTCCTCCTAATTATTTTATAAGAAATGTTTACACGAAACCTTGATGCTCCCTTCGTAAGATTTAATTATGACATCTTTCATCCTTATTCAAAAGACTAGAAATAGTTCCACCATTGCTTGGCAATGTTTGGGTTCTATAAATTGTGAGAATCTATAAATGAAAAGCCTAAGTATGTCGAATGGAAGGTCTAGGATAGAAATGCACACAATTCTCTAGTTGCATCTCACATTAGCTGCTTGTATGGTATTCTGGGCCTTTTTTCCCTGCAAGCAATTGCCTGGGATGAACGTCAACCCTATTAAAGGTCAATTTTTACTCGATTGTTAAATCATATTTTGGTTGTTGAATGGTGCAGTCAATACTTGCATTTATATTTTTCTACTTTTCTTGGGCAAAATGTAGACACAATCACTGCATATTTTCACTGACAGTGTGGTGAAACAGCAGATAACTGAATAAAGAATTTTGAAACTATTTGCAGCTGCCTTCTACCCTCCTTTGATACTACCTAGAATCATAAATTGTATAGCAATACTCTGTCCATGTGTTGCCCTCCATTGTGCTTGTATCCTGCAAACAACAAAACAAACAGATTGCCCTCCATTGTGCTTGTATCCTGCAAACAACAAAACAAATACAGATCAACGAAAACAAAAGTGTCAGTTTATGTCCACTTGAACGGGGAATGTTGAAAATACTTACAACTATCGCCTTCTACCTTTAGTTAACACTTCATCCACGCAAAAACTTCTAACCCATCTTTGGCTTCCTCTGAACACAAAGCTAGCACCAAACAAAGCACTCTAACGTGAAAGGGGCAAATGCAGATAAATTAGAACATAATAATAATAATAATATGGGATGTTCACTTCATGACTTTTGATTATATAACAAGTTACAATTACCATCACATTGTGAAGGCTCTTTTTTCGTTTGACAATATTTCTCTTGATGCTTATACGAAGGAAAGAGGTAGTTATGTTATTAAAATTAATATGGTGCATACGCATTGGCTTTCCATCCAACGAAAATTGTTGTATCCTCTGACAGAAATAGCTCCATTTTTTTCAAGAAATATCAGCTTATTCCTACAATTAAAATCTAGGCAGTCCACTGTGGAAATCATGGGTGATATGTGATCTTTGACAATGGATGTCATCAACCCGTCTTAGCTCTATAGTTTGGATTACAACATGGTACCCAAACTAGTGTAGAAATTTTGTATTTACTCTAGGCCTCGACCCTACTTGCATTAGCCAACATCCTTCCTTCTGTCGGGATTGTGACATATGCTTGCTAGTTAAAGCATCCATAAATGTCCAGCTCCAACTAACATTCCAAGTTGCAGGTATACTTGGTCATTTTATTTTATTTTTTTTTTTGGGGGATGGGAGCCAAGGAGCATCCCCTAAGGCTTGATGGTCTATGGCGCAAACCATGGTTATGTATTACATACTTGGTGTGGTAAGAGTCCCTCCATGTTTGTGGTTGTTGTTGTTCTCATTGAAGGTACAGTTGGACGTTTGGTAAGGTAAGATTACAGAGTCCCCACACATTTTTTTTCATATACTGGTTTGCTTGATATTTAAATAAAGTATAGAATGCCTTAAAAAAAGGTAACTATAGTGTTTTGATCGTCATTAATTATGACAACTGTTTTTTTGGAGTAATCACTACGGATAGCCACATCCTTTTAGTTGAATGCCTATAAATAATTACCATGACAATTAACTTGGTATTAAAATTATGACACAAACCACAACCATTTTATAACAGTCGTGATATAGAAAACTAGCATGATTAACCACCATGGCATTTAAATTGATATAGAAAACCACGCCATAAACTACTTCAACTTTGTGGCAATAGAAAACCGACATAAACAACCATTGCCATATTTAAAGTGATGTTGAAAAACCATGATACAAACCACTGATGATATAATAAACCATGCAACATTAGAAAACTAACATGAATGACCACCATTGATGCTAGAAACTATGTAATAAACTAATATCGGTTTTAGTAAACCATGCTATAACAAAAAAGCAACATAAATAACCACGTACTAGTTATAAAAACCACTATGATATGTGGTTTTTGTTAAGAATGAAAATTTTAACATAAAAAACCACATCTATAGTGGTTTTCTAGTGGTTTATTATAGTGGTTAAATTTTTGGGTGCCTTGTGCTATGGAATAAGCATTTCAAGCATGTGACCAAAGCAACTTCGAACAACTTTACAAAGTGCAATTTATGTGTTAAGCTGAAGGAGACACTAGATAAGACTGTGCAACCAAGTCTAAGGGCTAAGATAAAGGAACATATGAAGGACCATATGACAGATCAACTATCATGTAGACAACTTATTGGATGTGGAGGACCTTGTCTGCAATGGAACCTAATAACAATCTATGTATTATACATGATAAAATGGACCAACAAAAGACTTGTCTTCCACAATTCAAGTACATACCTAAGTCATGTGGAAGATCATACCCTTTTGCAGATTTCAATGACTGGGGCAATCTTGCATGGGCAGTCTCAAACCTACTATGGGCATTTTAGTTTGGAGTTATGGAGTGATGGTCCAGATTTTCACATTGGGAGTATCATGAGGTGTTTAAGAAACTATGAGAATGGTTATAATGTTCACCTCCAGGATCCTATAGCTAGCCAGGCACTACATAGTGCATTGTTGGTTGGAAACCCTAATAGTATTGAAAAGTTTAGCAAGGCGAAGTTTAGGAGGCATGGACCTAATGAACATATTGGAGCTTCAACATCTCGTGCTAAACCTCGAGATCTGCCTAGAAAGCTCCTCTTGCAACTTGATTTCAATATCGTATTCATATCGCTGCATATGGCTGTACCTTAATAATAGTGTTGCCATGAATAAAACCATTACGCAAAGTATCTGCCAGCAAATTCAAAAGATTGTTGTTTAGGTTGATCAAGTTTAGTCTTTTCCCTTCCATGGCTATTTTGTTTTTATGTTTTCATATCACCAACAACAAAGATTCCTAGTGATATTGAGAATCTTGCTGCCATCGCCTAAAAAGACAAACAGATCCTCATTCCATTATTAAGCCGTGATGTCCAAACTCAGAATTCCTCTAACCATGGGGCATAAGAACACATGGTTGGAAGTCTCTTTGCTGCCACAACCTAATGGACATAACTCATTAACATTGTCATCATATTTGTTCCTAACAGCATTAGTGTGAAGGCTCTGATGCAGCAGTAACCATCTAGACATCTTGATATTGTTGGCCTCATAGTTCTTCCATCTATTATAGCAAGCCTTATCTAGCTATCGCTCATCACAATGCCATAGTCTGGTTGCTTCGGACGTAAAATCTTATCTCGCCTTTAGAATTAGAGTTCTCTATCAAAAGTCGGCAAATTTTTCTAACTACATATCTTTCTTTTTTTGTTTAACATCCAATTGTTTGATCCCTGTGCGAACTCCTCATATTGACCAACTTTTCCTATGATTCCCTTGAAATTTTTCTATCAATCTGAGCCATTAGTGTTTTTTTTTTTTTTTTACTTCTTCCTAAGTTAGCCAAGAGTCTCCTGTATTTAAGTTTGATAAGTTTCTCAGGACTTCCTGCTCCTGGGTTATGCACAGTATTTGGACCAGGTTGCTACATTTTCTTATGTATTTTTCTTAAATAAAATATAAAAACAACCTTGCCCTCGAAAGGGTGGGGGGGAGGGGAAAGAAAAGCAAAAAAAGAAAGAGGATATGTAAAGTTTGTGGCTCAATGAGATTTAGGATGAAGAACATTTTGCCATGTACATGAAAACTTGAGGCATAGGCTTGTGAAAACTTGTCTGAGGTAACCGAAGTCTTGTGGATGACATTATCCACCAGTTTGTGACACTGAAATGGATTATGGTTAGAGTCCAAAGCAAGGTTGTACCTGGTAAATACATATATGATACTTGTGGCTATTTGAAAGCTTATGTTACAATATCAACATAGCTATATAGCCATGTGATTCAATTACCTTGGGGTTTTTACTTGTGAAGGTTCACAGATGTTGTTATGTGCCATAACAACAAAGTATTGCTCGTGAATGTAGTTACAACTTACTGATAGGGGCATGAAAAGAATATAATTCCGGGAAATGGATAGAGTAATACTAGCATATCTTTCGATGTTACATTCAAGTGGGAATAAATGAAATAACATATGATGGAAGGTCAACAATCCAAAGGATCGTAGATGAAAATAAGTTAAATCAGCATTATAAACTCGGAAGGGAACAATTAAATGTTGAGAATAGCTCGACATATAAAATAGCTTTTCCGATAATGCAAGAAGAAAATGATGATAATTTCTTTAATTATACCTTCAGATATAACCGAAAAGAGGTTAGAACATACTAAATCCAAGTCCCAATGAGACTAGTGGTCCACATGTGCTTAGAATTATACCTTACTCACAAGGAATCAATGATGAACCCCTAAGTAGATACACGAGGATCCAATGACTTGAGATATGAACCACTTATTGATTATGACCTTAAGAAGCTAAGTACTTTGATCCAAGGAATCGAGGTCTACTAATGTGTGTTTTGAGACAAGAGTGAAAGGTGCAAAATGTCGAGATCATCAAGGCTAGTTAATAAGACTTCGAGGACAATGTAATTATGGATGTCCAATGACGACGAATAAGTCATGTGCTAACGAAAGAAATATAAGGATTTAAATGTGTGTTTAGACTGTAAGAATCGGATTGTAACAAATACAGTAAGCTTTTAGAGATAAACTTGGTATGGGATCTACTCGATTTTTTTCTCCCACATTATTAATATGGGGTAATTTCCTGGAACTAAGTGATTATAAGGGACAAAAGTAGTGTTCAATAGCTTGTCCCCATACAATTAATGTAACGAGCCTAGCGTGTTACCAGACAGTATGAAAGCATTATGAGCAAGACCATTAAACAGATCCTTGAGTTGGATAATACGTACTTAATATGTACTTGATCAGGATAATACATATATAATGGTCTATAAATGCTAAAGTGTAGAGGAATTGGGGTTATTCTATAAATGCTAAATTATAGGGGAATTGGGGTTAAGAGAAGAATTAGGGTTATTTTATAAATGCTAAATTGTAAAAAAATGGAGTCATAGGAATAAATGCTAAAGTGTAGAGAAATTGGGGTTATTCTATAAATGCTAAATTGTAGAGGAATTGGGGTTATTCTATAAATGCTAAACTGTAAAGGAATTGGAGTTATGAGAATAACATGTACAGGGTGTATAAAGGAGGTCTAAAAATGCTATACTGTAGAGGAATTGGGTTACGAGAACAATTTATGGGGAGGAGTTTGCTGTGAAAGGATTTCTGGAGCTCTAATTGCAGAAGGACACAAGAAAGGTGGGTGGTTTTGAGCTTACATCGGGGATGCTTAGATTGCTTAGTGTTGTTCTTGATGCATAATAAGAGTTTTATATATTCAATTAGCTTGTGACTACTTAAGAAAGCATAAGGAAGATGAGTTTTGAATTGAATAATAGATAGATAGATAGATAACATTTTTTACGTATGCGAGAATGTTTATGCATCCTTGTTTTTTCAGGTTTTTGCCTCGGATTAATGGCGCCAGTGAAGGATTTTATGGTTTTTGACATCTTTTTTCGATTTTTTTGCGAGCTTTTTGGGGTAACATTTCAGGACAGTGCAACATTTTGGCAAGTTTTGAGAGTCTTTGGCGTCTTCTTGCATAAGATCTGTTCTAAGATGTCTTTCCTTCTTGCATTTATTGTTGTATGTCTTTGTTTTTAATTTTCCTTGCATTTTTTGCAGGAATTTTCTTGGTTATGGCGGCTATTGTTAAGACCCGCAAGGCAGATGATCGAGGACGATCAGTCTTAAGACATGAAGGAATTGTTATGGCACAAGCTCGGGGGAGCACCTCAGAGGATTTGCAGAGATGAACACAGAGGCAACGGTGTTAGTTATCATTTTGAAATCTAGATGTGTGGCAGAGTTAAAGGAAGAAGCTATTTTAATATAAAAGGCCATGCCTGCTAAAAAAGGCTAAAGACATGGAAAGATCTATACATAGAAGCTAAACTTCAATTGGACATATCTCGGCAACCAGACCTGAGAAGGCAATCTTTACTTCGTTGGAACCGACTCGGAGTCTAGTTTCTGAATCAGTGTGGCACATTCTGTAGTTCGTCCGGACGAGAGAGTAATGTCTGAGAAGGTGACGAGGGATCATAAAATACTGCGGTAGCGACATAACAGTTTTGTAACCCAAGTCTTTATGATCCACAGTTGATCCCAGAGAAGTTATTCAGTTGAACAATAGAATTCTCAGTTTTGGGACAAGCCACAGAGATCCATTGCAGTGTTAGCAAATTTGAGCCTGGTTGGATGGTGAATTTATGCCAGAAGATTCTGTTCGGGGGTTTTAAAGTTGTTTGGATTAATTGTGACTGCTAGTTTTGCAGGTAGAAAAGACGGTTCGTATCAATTGGTATCAGAGCATAAGTTATCTTGTTAAAACAATCCTGTCTTAGGCCTTCAAGCAATAAGGTGCATCGCAGATAATTTCCTTTATCATTGTGAATTCCGCAGGGACTACGTAAATCGTATCAGCAACATGCCAAGCACAGACACTGCCACGGTTCTATTGCAATAGCAATAGAACCGACATTCCTTGGATGAATGGGGACGTCCTACCTGCATCTCCCCTTCCTCATTTCCAGTCATCGGCGTTTCTTGAGGTTCTCTTCCTTGTTGTTCTTTTCTAGCTCCACAAATTTCCTACCCTCAACAATGACTCACAAAGTTTGCTATCTTCAAGGCTTTTTCCTACGAGGACAACAAGCGATTTGATTGTGCTGGCTTGGATCCGTTCTCTTGAATGCTTGGGTTTTACGGTTTCGTGAAGAACTGCTGGGTTGTCTCGCTTTGGACATCGATTTGTTGGGCCAGTTTGTCTGCATAATGTCCGAGTTGATCTGGGTGGATGTCCTTAAACTTTGCTTCTGTAGAGCAAGCATCAACTGCTTCTGGTGATCTGCCTTCTGGCGGATTCACCTCTGCAAGTCGGCTCGCACTCCCTGGATCCCGCGAGCCCAGGCGATCATCCAGGCCCCCTTTTTTTATGATCAATCCAGATTGTTCTTGTTTCCTAAGAAGTTGATTCTCTGTCATTCCCTCTCTATTTTTTCGATTTCGTGGTTTTCATGGCTTGCATCATGCCTCCATAGCCAGAACCATGTCGATTTGGTGGTACTCTGTTGCTTGTGGCTTCTCCTTTTTTCAAGTCAGAACTGTGAATTTTCCTGGCCTGTTCTTCCCTACCTGTTCTTTGGATGGAGGGCGGCCACCGCAATCGACTGTCACAATCGGCCTACCACCGCAATAGGCTGCCGCCTCTGTCATCACCACGTATTTTTTGGGGATACCCGGAGTCGGTTCCCCTTGTCCTCCCATGGCTTGGGGATACCAAGCTCCTGTTACACCTTCGTATTTTTTTAGGTAAAACACAACGTTTGTTTTAATTAGATCTAGGTCATTTAGCTCTATGCTTTTGCTCTTTTTAGATTTGCATTAGGTGGCATTCTTGTTTCTTCTCTTAGGAAGACCCTTGTAGACTCATGTGGCTCTCTATTCTCAACCTCCTAGATCAATTTCACTTTCCTTTATTCTTCATTCCCGTGTCACCTTATTTGCATGTGTCAAAACTTATGGGGCTCTTTGCTCTAGACCTTTTATATCAGTTGTTTATATTGTCCATTGTCTCCTCATCTTATTTACAAGTCATTGGGTCCGCTGTCATGTGGTGTTTATAGTTTTTTAATACTACAATTCCAGAATACAGGGCTCTCTAAGTCGATTTTTTGTTTCATGGCAATTCTGTTGTTTTAGGTTGCTATGCCCATACAACTTTTTAGATTGCAGGGGTGTCGTTCTTTGTTGGTCATCGGGCACCAGTGTTTTCTAGCGGTTGGGTGTACAGTAGAGTTGTTCCCTTTGGAGACATATGGTTGGAGGGTTCGAGTTTGCATTGGCGCAATCCCTTCCATGGAGAGGCTTCACATGTCCCTTTCAAAGTGGGTGCTCTAATGCTTAGACGATCCAAGGTTCTCGAGATAGACGATCTAAGTTTTTCCAGGATGTATGATCCATGGTTCATGATGCTGAGTTTGCAATGGGAGTACAATTTTAAGTGTGCAGCCGGAAGACACTTCTAAGGTTTGATCAATAGGACTGTAAGTTTTTTATTGTTTAATTAAGGATCTTGGATTTTGGGTATACATTTTTGGGGTTTTTTCTATTTTATTAAGAGTTGCAAAATGGCCTAATGGCTTGTCACACAAAATTTTCTCGGGTTCAGTTGTTTGGACTCGCTTTTGTCTTTGGTCATGAATTGTAACATTGCTAGTCACGTTATGGGTCATTGCACAAATTTTTGGTTTCTCATATATTTAGTTTTCAATTTTTGCTCCAGCATTTGTTTGAAATAAGCTTATGATATCTAGGTTTTTTCTTTCATAGTCATGTTATGGGTCATTGCACAGTTTTTGATATACTTGGTTTTCTTTTTTTGTTTTTTGCTCTAGCGTTTTTTTGAGTTAAGATTTTGACATCTAAGTTTTTTCTTTCATAAGGCACTTTACACCTTCTAACCTTGCCATCTAATTGCATTTCTTTTCATTCGCTGTGGTCCAAGTTTTTATCTGCATGGAAGCAACTGAGAATTTTTATCATCATCTTACATCTATTAGTTGACGATGCAATTCAACTTTGTCTGGATCCAAGTAAATTCGCTCTTTGCATATGAGCATTTTTGCAGGAGGAGCTTCATTTTTTGGTGAGAGCACCCCGTTTGGTCATTTAGTACCTTTAATTGATGCCTAGTTCATTATATAGCTATTCCCTAAATTCTATTCTCATTCTCTATATTGGCGTCCCTTGCACCTTATATCTTCAGTCATTGGAACACACATCTGATTTGATTTCATTTAGACATCATTTAGACATGTTTTTCTTTGCTAAGTTAGCTCTTTATATAGGTATATTTTGCATTGTAATTTCATTTTTTGATGCGAACACCCATTTGGCATATAGTACCAACATGGTTGGTTGTCTAGTTGACCACTTTCATAATATTTGTATCTTTTCGTTCTCTGCGGCATGTTCCATCTTTACTATGCTATTCTTCTCCTTGTTAGTTTCTTCCACTGTTCTTGCTAGAGTGTCTTTTTTCCATCCTATAGAGGTGATTGCCCATTTCATGATGTTTGAGTTTATTCCATTTGATAGCATGCCAGGGTTGAAGTTCGGATTTGCTCATTCTAAGGGCTTGCTCGCATTACTAACGTGGCATTTACATTTATTCTCCACTTTGCTTCTACCGTTGGCGTCTTCCATTTACTCGCTAGTCTAGCATACCCCATTGCGCTTTGTTGTCTTTTTTGGAGGATTTGCTGGTTGTGGTTGTTGATGTGTGGGCGGTTTCCACGAACTTTTTATTCTTTTTATGCTTACAAAGTTTCGTTTTTATTGTTTAGTTTAAATCGGCATGAGAAGTTCCGTTGTCCGTTGCTTAATGTCACTTTCTAAGTTTGTATTGGCATTTATTGTACTCGCATAACATGAATATGACATTTATATGGTTGGGATCTTATTATCATTTTTTCTCAAACAACTTTTGATTATAGACGTTTAGACAAGTTGTCTAGATTTTGCCATCGTTCGTTTTATATGGTGCAGGTGTTGCAGGGAAGTAACTCCTAGGTTTTTGGTCTACATTGACTTGACGGCTTTAGTACCTTAGATACATTCATTTATATGAGATATGCTTAGTGACGAAGGTGATTCCTTCTAGGCGTGGTTGCTAGATTTCTGTGTTCCATAATCTTCATCAGGGGCTATGTGTGTTTGGATTCTTGATCGGTTACACATGGGTATCCTTTGTGCCTTTACCTCTAGTTGTTTCTTTTCCACAATTCTCTTTTGTCTTTGATCATTATCTTTCCATTATGTTATTTTTTAGATGTAAGCGACCTGTTTGCTTTTAGATGCTTTGTTTATTCCATTTCTTTTGCAGTTTATTTCATGTTTCCGCTCTGTATATACCCTTTGTTCATTTTGCGTGTTATTTTCTCTATGTTCCATGTATCTTCTGTTCCTTTTCATGATTCCATGTTCTTTCCAATTGTGTTTTGTTTGTCATTTCGTCTTCATTCTCATTTCGTTCTTTTTCGTTTGTTCTTTATTTATTCTTCTGCTACATGTATGCTATTGTGTTCCTTGTCAGATTTTGCTTAGTTCTTTTGATTCATTTTTGGGTCATTTTTTATATTTATCCATCTTTTCATAAATTCTTTTTATCCTCGCTCCTTCGTTTAATCATTGACTTCTTAAGTCGATTTTAAATTGATTTGTCCCTTATTTGTCCCATATCTTGTGTTTGCTCAGCTCATCTCTTGAGTCGCCTTAATATTGTTTTGCCCCGCTGGTGACAATATATAATGTTTTTTCCCGTTACCTTGGCTATCCAAGTTTTCCCACTAACCTTGTTTAGCCATATTTTCTTTTTTGTCCCATTTGTCTCTTTCATTCTAAGCATCTTTTTTCGCCCATTCTTCCATCAGTTGCTTCCGCCCTATTGCCCCCCTCGTCTTTGTTTGCTCCGTTCGTTAGTCCAGTTCATCCTCTTTGCCCTTATTGATCATTTTTTCATTACCTTCTTGTACTTTATTCACATACTCCGTCAGTCCCTTTGTTTTAGTTCACCCACCTTCTCCTTGTTACTCTAGTATATTTTTTAAGATATGGTTCCTTTTTTGGGTTCTCATTGGTTCTTGCTTGTTTTATTTGCCTTGACGTATTTTTCGTCCTTTCTGCGATGATATGTTTAGGTTTTTGAGTTTTTTGGATCCTTTGATGCATATATCCCTAAAAGTATTATTCTGTATCGTTTAGTCTACATGCTTTACGTATTTATGTGTTTTCCTTGTCAGTTTTTTCTTGAGTTCTTGTAGCTCTTTTAATTCCTTTTTAGTTTATTGGTCTATTCTAGTTTGACCCCGTTAACTCCTTTGGGTAGTGCACTTTCTGCCGTTGCTTTTATTTGCCTCGTTTCTTCTTTCTATTGTTTCCTTGTGCTCTGCTTTGATCCCCTTAACTCCTTTGCATCATGCCCTTCTTGCCTTTGCTTATTGCCTTGTTTTTCCTCCACTTTTGTCTTGCTTCTTCTATTCCAGTGACTCCATTAGTTCCCTCAGTCCATCATGTGTGTGTATTACGCTAGTCTTTCTAGAATGCATAGCTTTCATGTCTATTTTTACCATGTCTTCTCTTGATTCACCTTAATTCTCTTTTCTATGTTGGTGTCCATATATCATGTTCTTTGCCCTCTGCATTGCTATGGTTCTCTTCTTATATAGAAGAGAACCATCATTCTAGGGATAGGGATGCCAGTTTTAGCGCCAGCTCTCTTTTAGACCCAAGCTTTCTTTGGCACAAGCCTGCTATAGCGCAAGCTTTCTTTGGCCCTTTCTCCCATAAAAGCCTTGTGTCTTCCTGCATTCCTTATCGGCGTTTCCTCTGAGCTGAATCTTGTTGTTGTACGGAGTTCTCCCCCTCCCACCTCTTACTCTGCTATATGGGTTTTACTTTTCATTCAATGTTGGCCGATGGGCGTCTGCATTATTTCCAGCATAGCATGTGGTGTTTCTGGAGGGCATCAAGGGGAAGCCCTCCTGGGTCGAGCCTATATTTTCTTATCTCGGCATAGCCCCGTGGCTTCCGAGGATCTTCATGGATCATCTCTTTAATTTTCAATATTGTGCTCTTATATTTCTAGTCCAACTTTATAGCTTTCTGACTCTTGGCCCGAGGATGGCTCCTAACACAGTTGACAGTCACATATGATTAGATCTTGCAGTTTGGAGCTCATTGATGTGCATGGTGCTGATTTTTATACGCCTCTGTGTCGAGCTTATATTTTCCTATCTCGGCGTAGCCCTATGGTTTCTGAGGATCCTCATGGATTGTCTTTTCCATTTTGATATTGTGCCCTTGTATTTCTAGTCCAACTTTGTAGCTTGCGGACTCTTGGCCCGTAGATGGCTCCTAACACAGTTGACAATCACATGTTATTTGGTCTTGCAGTTTGGAGCTCTCTGAAGTTCATAAGGTTGCTTTTTATACGAGCGGCCAAGAGGAACACATGGAGTTGGCGCGACCTGACTATTGCAGTTGTTGCAGTTCGGGAGCATTATAGTATAGTGACTTTCTGAATGTTTTATGTGGGGCCGCGACTCATTGTACACAATTATCTTATATATCGGGTGGTCTAACCTGGGGTTGTATTTGTTGTTTTACTCATTTGTGGTTTATCATTTTGTTCCCCTCTTCACTCATTTTGGGGTTCATCAATTTGTTCCCCTATGGGTCATTGTACTCATTTTTTCATTCAGCTCAATGGAATACCACTTCACTTGTGAATATCAACGTTATTTTTGGTTATCCCCGTTATTCTATCATCCTTGCTTTGCAGTTTTCGGGTTGCCCCCTTTTCCTGATTTATTCTATTCATCATTTTTGGCCAGTTTCCCCTTCGTTTCACTTTTTGCCTTCTACTTTCTCGTCGTCTTAGTTTGCTCCATTCCTTTGAAGTAGATTCCTCTTCTATCGGCCAACTAGTTGTATCATAGGACCCATCCTAGGAATGCCAGGGTTCTATTGCGATAGCAATAGAACCGACATTCTTTGGATGGGGACGTCCTACATGCATCTCCTATTTATACTGCCTCCTTCCTCATTTCCAGTCACCGACGTTCTCTTGAGCTTCTCTTCCTTGTTGTTCTTTTCTAGCTCCACAGGTTTCCCGCCCCCCTCTCCCTTTATCATATCCAAGCTTGTTGGCCATATCTTCATCCGGTTTCCCGTTTTCTCATTTCATGTTCTATCGTTAAAGTTGCTTCATTTCCTCTTAGTCCGTTGGTCATCTGTATGTGTCTACTTGTCTATACTTCCTGGACCGCTCTGTAACACCTGTTATCCTCCATGTTTCTTTCTAGTTTAATGAAAGTGCATACGTTCTTATTTTTCATTTTTCATTTTTTCTCGGCGTGGCACTGTAGCCTCCGAGACATGCTTATCATTTCATTATTTTTCGGCATGGCACTGTGGTCTCGGAGTCTTGATTCTTTTTCATTTTTCATTTTCTCTCGGCGTGGCACTGTAGCCTCCGAGGCACCACTAATCGGATATTTTCTCGCGATGGTCATTCTGCAAATGGTTTTCGATTGGTCGGCAGTTGTTTCTTCTTCGGCGTGGCCCTGGAGCCTCCGAGTGCTTTTATATTCTCGATATTTTGGCATATGCGGGTTGATGCAGGGTAAAGTGGGCCATTGTAGTTGTCCCCCCTGTCCCCCCTAGAATAGTTTGAAATATAGGTCAAGTCCCCCCAAGAAGAGTTTGAAATATAGGTCAAGAAGTGGTTAGATGGAGTCACGTAGGCATTAATACTAAAAAACTACCAAATTGCATTAATTAGCATTTTTGGTCTATTAGCTGGTTACAAAGCAAGAATCGTGGTAATTACTAATTCTGGTGTATGGAGGGAAATGCAAAAATGGGAGCACGGCAAGATCAGGTTGCTCGATCCAAATGCATTACCTGATCAATTGCATGTTTCCTAACATTGCATGACCTGATCAATTGTGAATCCTTCCTAAAATTTGGCATTGGCAGATAATTTAAATTGAATGTGTTTTTCTTGAAGAAATAGAATCGGAATCAGGGTTTGAACTAATGGAATCGGATTCAGGGTCTGGACTAGAAGCACAGAAGGCAAAAATTCCAGGAAGGAGGAAGAAAAGAACAAGAGAAGAGGAAACCGAGAGGAAAAGACGCCAACGCCAGAGAAAAAAAAGAAAATGAAGATGCATTGGTTTCTCAGTGTAATGCATGTTTAGGAGTAGAAAGAAGCATAGCCACGCAGAGGAGAGTGGGTGTGAATCTGGTGGAATCATTCTTGAAGCAGTCTAAGCATATGAGTGTGCAAATGAAAAGAGGGATTCTAAATTACTTTATTCAGCATAAGACATTGGATGGAATTGTGGGAGATGATTTCAGGGACTTAAAAGCAAAGAACCAAATGATAAGTAACATCAGGGAGTCTATTAAGACCGTGAAACAGTCTACAAATTTGGATTGTTTGGCTGCCAAAAAGAGTTGTTTGGTTATGGCAGTTGGTGGAGAAAATGAGAATTTGAGTAACAGAAAAATTGGAAAGTTACTTGATGTTCATCCAAGAAATATTTCAGCTGCTAAGAAAAACAGGGAAGAAATTGATTGCAATGGAGGAAAGTGGGTGTATTATAAAAGGTCTAAAAGGTGTGACTCTATCTCAGATTCAATTATTACACTTGTACAAACATTTTGGACCTCAAACACTAGAGTTTCTCCAAGTACTAAGGATGTAAAATTTAGAAGACTAGAAAGAAATATTAGAGAGGGGCATGCAGCACATTATCTAGAACAATCTCAGATTGGTATCTCTTCTTATCTCTTCCTTTGAGCTTTTTATAGTTGAGGTTTTCAATAACAGTTTGCTATAGTGGTTGGATTAAAAGTTTATATCAGGTATATCTCTTTATAGTTCTGCTGCATCAATTATTGAGCTACAATGGTTTACAGTCTAGCCATAGTGGCTTGTCTTTAATTATAGTTCCATTTGTGCCCTTGACCTTCAATGGTTGTTTTCCAACTATAAGTGGTTTGTTTCCAAACCGAGTGTATTCTAGAATGGGACTCGCATGAAACCAACAAACCGCCCTTAGACTTGCTTCTCATTCATCTCAGCAGATTTTCTACAATGGTGGATAGTGGGTAGCCGCACACATGCGAACTACCCATAAAAAAAAATAAAGGGAAAATCCAATTATATCATTTGGACCCCAACAAAATACAATGCTAATAGAGACTGGGCTAGTGTACCTGCCGAAAGCTTATCACCGGGATTAAAAACCCGCCCTTTCGGTTTTCGAGGGAAAACCCTAGTGATAAGCCTTCAAGGGGCTTGGACAAACGTAAAGGCATAAAAAATCGCCTCCCAAAACCCACGAATGGAAAAGTCGAAACAGATGCCGCTCGCTAACCTGTACCTGCACATCACCAACAAAACAACAAGACAAAACAAACCTCCCAGAGTGGAGGGGCTGATTACGCGCGTGCCACGCGATAAAAATACAATAACAAAGAAGGGGGGGAGGGTGGGTTCAAAGAGAATAAGGTACAGCAGAGAGAGAAGAGGAAGCGCCGATGAGAAGTCGGGCGTAAACGCCTAAAATAGCGAACTCCCCGACCGAATGGGCATGCGCCCACCGCATGCATGCAAAATATGCATGCTCGCCCCATTCTAGAATGGCGATCCGATGTCTCGGATCGATGGGATTCTAGAATGGGACTCGTGATGAAACCAACAAACCGCCCGAATACCAAAGGACTTCCTTAACAAACTAGGATCGAGGACGAAGGTCACAGGATGAAGGCTAAAGGCCGAGAAAGGACAGCATGAAAGAAACGCCAAATTGGCCAAACCAGGCAGGAAGAAGCCCCTCCCCTGCCTGGAAACAATTCAAAGAGAATAAGGTACTGCTGAGAGAGAAGAGGAAGCGCCGATGAGAAGTCGAAGCAGAAACGCGCCTAAAATAGCGAACTCCCGACCAGAATGGGCATGCGCCGCCCGC
This sequence comes from Isoetes taiwanensis, assembly GCA_021234155.1. NCBI lineage: Eukaryota > Viridiplantae > Streptophyta > Lycopodiopsida > Isoetales > Isoetaceae > Isoetes > Isoetes taiwanensis. The sequence continues at coordinate 21,927,660 of JAJEKV010000011.1, read as the reverse complement.
ATGCATGCAAAACATGCATGCTCGTCCCATTCTAGAATGGCGATCCGATGTCTCGGATCGATGGGATTCTTGGAGATATAGTGGATCTCAAACCATATTCACACATAGTTTGAGTGCAACTATATAATGGTGTGTGTGTTTCAACATAGTTCGGGTGCAGCCATAATGGTGTGTGCTTTAAACATAGCTGGAGTGCACTCTTGGAACTACAGTGGTAGTAGTAAGTGGAAGACTGTAGTAAGTGGTATACAATAACAGTTATGGTTTGTAGTAGTAAGTGGTATACAGTAGTAGTTATGGTTTGTATTCCTCTTTTGTGGTATACTTTGAGAGTTATTTTGCATGCTAACACATATATTCTTACAGATGCAATTGTACGAACGGTTCAAAGAAGAATACCCTGAAGCTAAGGTAGGAGCAAGATCTTTTCAAAAGTTAAAACCATGGTTTGTGGCGAAGCTAAAAGACTATAATACATGATGTTGTATTCATCATGTTAGGCTTGGAATGCTGCTTGATGGATTCAAAACAATGAGAAGGAAGCATTTGGAACCTTGTGAATGTACTTGTAGTGTATGTGAACCTCACCATACGTGCACTTGTAATGCTCATGCGTTAATATTCTCTTCAACACATGAGTTATGGAGGTGCATTGTTTGTCCAAAAGAAGTTGATGATGAGTTCCATAGGAAGGACTGCCTTTATGGTACTTGTCAGAATTGTGGCATCTCCAAGTTGCATATATGTCCTCTTGAATTGAGTGATGCAAAGCTGAATTGGGAGTATTTGGACTATGAGGGTGCAGGATTGGGCAAGAATGGAAAACCAAGGAAGATTCTGAAGCATCAATACAAAAAGACCACTTCTAGAGAATTTGTGGAGAAGTTACGTGATAGATTAAAGAGGTTTCCTTTGCATAACTTTAGGTACAAATGGCAAGACAAGCAATTTCGTGAGCTGCTGGAAAATCTACCCTCAGACGTAGTGGTCTCAGTGGTGGATTTTGCTGAGAACTACACCTTCAAAGAACGGGTTGAAGTGCAATCTCAGTATTGGTGCAGCATTCAGGTAACAATCCTTGTTCACATTACTTATCATGTGGATGAAAGTGGGCAAGTCGTAAAAGAAACACACTTCTATATCTCTGATGACAAGAAGCATGATACTCTCTTTGTACAACATTGTTTTAAGATGCATTTCAGGTACATGGAGGCCAAAGGGCTAAAACCCAAAAGGCATTGGGTCTGGTCTGATGGAGCTGCATCACAATTTAAGACAGCTCGTCCAATGTATTTTGTTCTCCGGTACTCAGTTGAAACACAGGTACAGATGATGTGGAGCTTTTTTGGTTCAAACCACGGTAAAGGCAAGCACGATGGCAAGGCTGAAGAACTGAAGAGGTGGATTAGAATGATGCAACTCTTGTTTCCTGAGATAAAGCTTGAAAATGCACATGACGTTGTGGAGGCAGCTGCAAAAAAATTTTTCCCATGGAATTTCTTCCACTTACTCACAACAAGATACTGTAAGAAGATATTTTTGGGAAGTTACAAATGTTGACAGGTCTAAGGCATGGGGCGCAAGCACAATAAAGGATACGAGAAACATTCATTGTGTTCATGCCTTCAATCTTCAGTCCAACACAATGTTGCATACTCGCAAGTTATCATGCTTTTGTAGTTGTTGCTTGGATGGATGGGATAGATGTGAGAACAAGGTATACGTTGATGAATGGGAGTTAGTGGTAGTAGAGCCTACCAATTCAACTGAATCTGATATGCTGGAGAGCCGGAAGTCTCAATGAGCTCTATTCTCTACTAAGTCAGATGTCTTAGCTAGTACAGTTAAAGTGGGTGATAACTTTGCAGTTGTTGCACCCAAAGATAATGAAGAAGGATCTGATTTTTGGATGGTGAAATGCACAAGAGAGATGCATTCTATTGAGTCAGATTTTGAAAAGAATGGTGTATGGTTTTTAAAAGGTGAAAGTGTCCTAGAAGGCATATATTATAGAAAGCTTCAAAGAACCCGATCATCATACGAACTTTGTAGGAATGAAGAAAAAGCCAAAGTGCTTGCAACACAAGTCTGCGCTATTCGAGTTTCCATGGTACGAGCTAAGCATCATGTCAAAGGGAGTTCTGAGATATTCACACTTGATGAGAATGATGCAGAGAAAATCAGAGATAATATGCCTGATGTGCTAAGTGATGAAGAATGAGTTGATAAGTTGAGGAGCAGTATACTTGAAGTTATAAGACAAGCAGATTGAAGGGTCTGCAACGCCAGAAAATAGATTGATGTAACTCTTTTTTTTGTTGTTCATGTTTGATTTTTCATAATCAAGAAAACACTTATTTGAAGTCAAATTTTGGACTTAGATTGTACTGTTCGTTGCATCTTGAATATCAGATATGTATCGTATATGAATATCAGACTTATATCCCTGCTCTATTTTGGAAATATCAGAATTGTGTATTTGTGTATCTGTATTTGTATTTGTAGCATCTCGAGTTCCAATATGTATCATATGTATCATATGTTCCATTGCTGAAGTTTCCTTACTACAGTGTTCCATGTACCCAGGCCCAAAACTATTGCCTTGTTGCTGTGTTCCAAATATCTTAGGCATAAAACCATTGGAGAAATTTTCTTATTGTTGTAGGCCTTCTATATTAGATGCCAAACCTTCTGCCCCAAAACCAAAACCAGGACCTAGGCCCAAACCTATCCTTTTGGGCATCAGAGTTGTTTATGTAGCAGAACCTAAAAAATATTCTTGATTCATTGACCAAATCGGCACGCATCTGACCTGGTTGTATTGCAGGTTTCGGCCCTGTAACAAATGAACCCTAAACCAAATGAACAGTAACATTCGATTAAATCAATTCCAGGGTTTATATATCCCACAAACATGAATGAAAAAAAAACCATTGTTATATAAGCATTTGCATTTTTATTTAGGTTGGATTGGGTCTTCATGGGAAAGGGGAAGAAGAAAGCCCTTTCCTATGAAGATCCATTCCTTGATCCATTCCTTTTAAAGATTTTCTTAATTAATCCATATTCGACTTAACCTTTGTTAGGATTTCCTTTGGTTCTCAACTATTAGCACTAAAGGTTCACAATAATGATAATAATTAGGTTCTTGTGCAATGCTTCTAAATATCAAACAATCAATACAATTTAACTATAGAACCATTGAACCATTGAATTCAAAACTTCAATAGGAAAATTTCATGCTCATCCTCAAGAGCCCATTCTAAATTTGAATCAATGAACCTGGCATTCAGATATATTGTGACATTTTGTGACATTTTTCTTCATCATCAGGATTTAATGAAATTGTTAATGAAATTAATAAGTGTAAAAAATTTAATTAATCCCATAGGAGTTAATGAACATGTTAAATAATAAGTTTGAGAACATATTTAAGAACATGCATAGGGTTTAATGAACATGTTAAAGAACATAAAATTGTTTCTCCACATTTGCTCAACAATGGAGCGGGAGTGTATGGTTGAATTTGCTTAGTGACTTTTGTGATCTCCTTGCCAAATTATCTAGCTGAAGTTATGCAATCAACTGTCATTGAATATATAGCCTATGCATTTTGTGAAGTCTAAGATCTTAGCATACTAAGTTGTTATCTACCTATTGCATACTAAGTGTAATGAATATCACATGAAGGGGGAATGATACAATGCAGTTATCATGTGATATTAGCAGAGTTGTATAGATAAAGTTGTACAAATAAGTTGGTTATTGATTGCAGTTCTATAAGTTGCAGGATCACCATAATACAAGGGGATTAGTGACCATATCTTGGCTCCCCTTGTAGAAAATATGAAGGTGTTGAAGTTGTAGTCATGGTAAAATAGTTAAGGTTGTTTAGCCTAAAAGAAAAGCAATATTGAATAATTTGAAGGTTCAATGGTAAGGGCTTCATATTGTCACCAAGCCTGTGGGATATATGCTTATGAATAGAATCCTCCAGAAGGAAAGTCTATCCAATCCCATAACGCACTAGGAAAAGCTTGAATTCGAATCCAGTCAATGCAGCTACAGTAATAGGGTCAATCTCGTTGCTACAATAGCCAATGAAATTTATATTCAATGGTTTAATGACCAATTGAACATTGATAGTTAAATTATGAAGTATTGAAGTTTGTTAAAGACTTGAAATTGTTTTTGTGGGAAGTTCTTTCTTCTTGTAATACAAGTGTGAAGTATTTATAGCCTAGGCAAGAGATTGAACAATTTGGATCTAGTGCATAACTAGGCAAAGCAAACGCTTGCAATATATATTAAAATCATCATATAGAACATTTGATTATAACTATTGGATTTCATCTATCTAAATATTGATTTTTGCCTTAGTTTCAATTAAAAAAAGGTTACTTATTATTGGGCTCGACTTTTGAGGTCTGCATTCAATTATGCATGCAGCAGTCTTCTGCTGCATCGATCACTCTTCTTCGATCACCCATCGATCACTCTTCTTCGACTTTGACGACATCGATCACTCTTCTTCGACTTCGACGACTAGGAATATGGCCAGGTTCAAAATCACCGCCAGGGCACCCATGGAGGAATCAATCGGTTCCAGCAATCCGGGCAAGAAACTGAAGATTGTGGCCAAGTTTTCTTGTCTGGAGGTGAATAAGTTACAGAGAAAAGGAGTTGCAGTCTCATCTAAGGTCCAGCAGTAGATAGATCGTGTGCATGCAACTGACGAGCGCCTTCTGGAGATGGTTGTACTAGCTGAGGGCAATGACCTTATTGTTGCGCTGAAGATGCCTCGACTTCATAAGTAGGATGTGGCTTAATAGGATCTCGGCTAAATATATCTGAAATCTTCTTATTTTCTCGGCTATGTATGGATAAATTTTGGTGTAAATGTTGATGTAAAGGAATGCAGAGTATAAATTCCAAGTAAACTTTTTTCTGTAAGCTCTTTCATAAGTTAGTAATGATCCGTTTTATGTAAACTCATGGATACATCTTTTTTAAAAGTTATCGATTTTACTGTGATGAACATACTGTTATCGAACATACTGTGATGAATCAACCACATCAATTGTGTTGTTGTCTCTTTTTCTGCAACTCCTACTTAATACTGTCAAAGGTAATACTAAAACTAAACTCGTTACAATTGATACACTTCCAAACCAGAGCAGATTATATTCATTCAAGAGCAATAGTACATGCAGATCACTCATTGGATCTGTTCTTGAATAAGAGGATTTCCAGCATTTTAGCATAAACTCACAACATAGAGTTCATAGTTCTTCAATTTCTGCTTAATAACATACTTCTTCAGCTTCTTCATATCATAAATGTCTTCTTCTTCATATCATAAATGTCTTCAACATTCCTTACTCCAAAAACTTCAAGCTAATTGAAATAGTAAAACCTGTAAAATTGTACTCCCTATTCAACTGTCATATTGATTCAACTGTCATATTGCAATTTAAATCCAGATATCAAATACAAGAATCAAAACACAATGATATTTTAAACCATTCTTTTCGTCAACAATTCAATTATTGAATCAGAAATATCATCCAACTAATTAGTAATAGGATGATCTCGAACATAGTCTACAATGTGATTTGAGTCTCTCAAGCCCTCCAACCATGGCTTCAGTTGGTTCAATAGGAATGACCTATCCCTGCGTTAGAGATTGGTGTGATCATAGTATGAGGGCTATTCTTATACCCTTTATATTGGTGATCATCAATCATCAAGGTATTCGATGTGTTATAATATCCTCCAAGCTCTTTGTCCTTGTATACTTTCTGCAACAGTTTCAAGCTTATGTTGACTTTCTGATACTTAAAACCTACCTTCATGCACTTATCAACACCCCATTCAAACAACAACTTCTTCTTCAATTTTGCAGGAAATACCTTACTGGTGATTGACTTCAAACTTGCAACATCCAAATCAGACCACATGGCAATGTCAAAGTGTTCACTGCACCAGCTCAAAAACTCTATTGCATTTGGCCTTAAAATAACGAGCTTGCTCTTTGATAGATGCTGAGGCACTGTTCCCTCTTCAGGAATGCAAGTTGGGATCCCTCTCTTTGTCTCATACATTTTACCAAGCACTCCATTGAAATCAAATATAATTATCTTTCTCGACAACCTGATTTTCTTTAAAGGAGGTGGAGGAGATGATACAGAATCTGTTTCAACATATACATGTCCAGAACTTGCTCTGCTTGCATCATTGCAATAGTGTCCTAGCCTATCACTTCCTGTTTGATGCAAGCATAGAAAAACACATAAGAAAATACAAGCTTCAAATGCATTTCCCTAATAAATCATAGCATATTACCTTGTCTTTCAAGTGACATATTGTTTGCAATCTTGGTCTTCTTTGGAGTTGCATCTTCAATTCTATTTGAGGCTGCACAAACTCCACAAAATATCAAAACCATTAGAGAGCTCAATGGTTAAATTTTTAACTTGATTGCACTCATCTAAGCATATGTTCCAAAATCAATTAAATTTAACAGTGATTTAGCTAGATTAGCATACCATTGAGCATTACACCATCACACATTGATGAACTTCTCATTTCCAAACGCTTCTGCACTCTTTGATCATCAAAAGTAGTCCTCTCTATTAATGCACAGCAGGATGTTTGATTAGATCATGATGAAATTTCAGAATCAAGTTATTAAAACCATATTATTAGAACTTACCTATTGACAATTCCCGATCTCCAATGGTGGCTTCTTCTGATATGGGAAAGCTCTCTCCTACAACTCAAAAACTTGTGTAAATAGATGCAAATATAAAATGTGGACTCTAGCATTGGACTCGAAATACCTTTCTCGTTGTGGGGCAAAACCTCTGCGTTGGTTAATTTGCTTATATATCCACTCGATGGAGTAATAAACGGACCTGTTGGAACACCTTAGTACAGTTTACCGTCTACCATTTTCTGTACTATAAAGATTGCTTGTACATAAAGATATATAGCACTTACTTGAGGCATATAGATCCGTTTCGATTTCTTTCCCATTATGTTGCAGCTCTTGAACATGATTAGGGCCATGAATCTTGGCTGTTACAGTCATCTCTAAATCTTACTTGCTAAAACCAAACAAGTGTATGGATGCCTTCAAAAAAATTACCTTCTGTTTCCACTGAGAGAATTTTTACCTCTTCTTCTACATTTTCTTCATTACCTTTCCCATTAACCTTTTCTTCTTCATAATGTGGAGATGCTTCTGCAATGTTTAATTTGCTTACATGTCCATTTGATGCAGTGAGAACATAGGCTGCTGAAACATCATCTAACACATTAAGCAATGGATTAGTACATAAAGTTATCAAGTGCTTTTGTTATAAATAATGTCGGTTACCATCTAAAGAACATCCCGGCTGCACATGTGAGGTAGATCTATCAACACCAAGTGCTCTAACCCAGGTTTCAGACATTGCATGGCCGCAATCAACTTGGCAGCATATATTATCAACTAAAACTCATAGATAACGTTAGTAATGATAGAAGCAATCATGTCAAGTTCAAAGGTCACCATACCTTATCAAGGAAACCAAACATTGTAAGTGATATTTGTGATTGCACTCCGCTAACAGTATTGGTAAGGGTTTGCCATCAAACAACAAAACTCTTGCGCAAAATGGGCAAATGTCTGGATTAGCCTCAATGCATGCAATTGAAGGTAAGTTTGGCAATTGGGGATCTAATGATATCCCCCTCTTCAGTGTTTGACAACCTGATTGCAACCTTTTCAAGCGGGGTTGCAAAACAGACAGTTCCTCAAGATCAGTCTTTCTTGAATTCTCTAAACCTAGAAGCTCATCATTTGAACATAACAAATCTGGAATTAAGCAGGCCATCTCTTGTTCCCTCAAATTTATAACTGCCATAACTCCAGCACTAGCTTCTTTTGTCATATCCTTCATCAAAGCAAACCATTTCTGCCTCTCTTCGTCAAAAGCTTCTTTTTCTCTCTCATTGACTTTTTTTCTCTCTCATTGACTTGCATGCATTATTTAGTTCTCTGCATCTGTCACTGGATAAACTGATCCTTGATTCTATTTTTTTCAACTCAATCTCTGTTGATTCCATCCATTCATGCATAATCCTGTGCGTACCTATCACATGCAACACACATTTATCAGCATATTTGGATACAAATGATACTAATTCATGACCATACTAAATGTAAGAAAAACAGGTAACTACAATCCACAGTACATACATGAGACAAAGCATATCTCAGGCTACAAACTATGAAACAACATATCTCAGGCTACAAACTATAGCAACATACTATGAAACAAAGCATATCTCAGGCTACAAACTATAAAACAACATATCTCAGGCTACAAACTATAGCAACATACTATGAAACAAATCATATCTTAGGCTACAAACTATAGCAACTATCTAACTATCTGCAAGACATCTTTAACTACAAACTATAAACTACACTATATAAACTTTCAAGCTATATAATGTAAGATAAAGTACAACTCAACTAATACACACAATCGAGCCACAAACCATAATTTAGGCTACAAACCATGAACCATACATAAAACCATAATTTAGGGCTATAACCAACACCTCAGTAGCATGAAAAGAACATTGAACTTGGAGTCACCATATCAAACCATAATTTAGAGCTACAACACACCAAACCATACACAAACCCGAACAAGCTACAAACCACAAGCAATTTATGTGGGTTTGTAATATCAATATTCTCGTGACAATACAAATCACAAACATCATGGAGCATACAAAATAATCTAAGACCTATTTGCTATCTAAAAATGGTGAATACCTCAGGTAACAACAACAAGCAGCATGCTTGATCAATTTTAAAATTGTATCCAAATTATACACTTTAAGTAATTCATTGTGAAAAAATAGAGAAACACTTACTTGAAACCACGTCAATTCCAATTTGGCTAGGAATTGCTGCAAGTGTAAGATAATTAGTGGCTGTATGATCTTAAACAAACTCAAGGTAAAAGATGTGAAGAAGGAATTACCACTTTTTTTGTTGCAGACTTTTTTTTTCGCATTTAGAAGTGACATTAAGTCGTGATCCCACTGATAATTGAGTGCTCGCATTATTCTTCTCATGTAACCTATTATCGGAAAAACTGTCCTCCTTACTCTCTAACTTTTGTGACCTTGAATTTTCAGCTGCATGTGCTTGAAAAGATAACCAATTTATTTGTTTCCCCTTCATCTCTTGAAGAAAATAAGCAACAGCAAAGGTTTGTGGAATTAGACCTCCCTGAGCATGTTGTCTATCAACATACACTTTCCTATAAAGATTCATGAACTCATTCCTCTTTGATAATTGGAGGTTCCTCAATTTGTAACAAGACTTAACCTTGTCTCCCCAAAATCGGTTTATTTCATTCTGTTTATCAAACTCCTTTTCCCCCTTATATAGATCTGTATATGACAATCCATCTGAGCTTAGTTCCTTTGAAGCTGTCTTTTCACTACCACCCACGATTATTTTGTCCACCATTCACTTTTTTGGTCTACAAATCGTTGACCTACAATAATAAGTCTCGATTCCTTTCATGATCTAGAAAAAAACTAAACCTGGCTAGGGCATGAACAGCTTGCTGCCTTCCTTGAATTAGCCTCTTTCCTGTTATTCTTGACAAGCAACAAGATACTTTCTGTGAGCCAAGAATGTCATTTTGCTTTTACATAACATAATTTGGAGATGTAAACTTGCCTTCTGTCCCTGATTGAATGAATATGGAAGAGCTTCTCCGGAGGTGAATTTGCATCGAAACGAAATTGGGAATTTTGAAAAAATTTCAAAAAAATCGTTTCTTCCCACTTTTTCCCACTTTTTTTCGTAAAGAATCCATTTTTTGAGGTATCCAAAAATGGAATTTCTTTCAAAGCATTAATAGCTCGTATTTCAAATTTTGAGGGCATTATTACTACAATTTTCAACTTCATTTTGTGGTTTCAAAATGCACATTTTTGTGCCACCTTATCATGCATCAACCCATGCCTATGCCTGAAGCTTTTAACCTTCTAACGGGTTATGCTCCTTTTTCAGACTTTTTATTACAGGTCATTTCATGTAGTTCTCTTAGTTATCAACGCCGTGGTATATCAACTTACTTCTTGGCGGACGTATGTTAACGACATTCTTTGAGAGCATTGGCGATCGTTTCTCATTAGGGTTTTTCCTCGAAAACCCAAAGAGGCGGGGTTTTTCATCTCGATGAGAAGGGTCGCCAGTTTTCTCATCTTTGCATAGACCAAATGACGAATAACTCATTTTTTATCTTGTATTCCTTAGTTTTGTCATGCTCTCGATGATTATCTAGTTTCGGAGCATTCAAATTTCAAGTCTGTCAAAAGTTCTACTCCGAGTAGGGGAATCAAATTGTACTTAACAATTTTACAAAGCTCAATGAGAACACCACTTCACATCGGCCAACTAGTTGTATCATAGGACCCATCCTAGGAATATAACTTTCAGCATACTCCTACCACTGCAGTAGGCTGTTGTTCACACCTTGCTTTCATAACTCTTCTAGTTTCTGCTACATCATCCCACATTTTACCTGTGCAAAAACATTCGACAGTAGAGCATATCCTGCCTCACTTTCTGGATGCAAATTGAAGATGTGTTTTGCAGATCATTTTGGTCATTGCATATCCTTGTGAATTCTGTAAGGACTAAGCAAAAGCTTCCAAGATATGTAACTTGCACTCCATGGCATGTTGGTTATTAATGCCTTGGCCACATCCAGCCATCCAACACGTCCAACTAGATTGCATATGCTGTTCCGGTGCTCTAATAGTGGCGTGAGAGCATAGTCTTTTGTCTGTACATCTCCAGAATTCAAAAATATGCAACAAGGTGCACACCGGATAATTTTCCTTATCATTGTAAATTCTGCAGGGACTATACAAATCGTATTAGCAATATGCCAACCACAGACACTATAACTTTCAACATATCCTACCACTGCAGTAGGTTGTTGTTCACACTTTGCTTTCATAACTCTTCTAGTTTCTGCTACATCATTTTCACCTGTGCACAAACATTCGACAGTAGAGCGTATCCTGCCACACTTTTTGGATACAACTTAAAGATGTGTTTTGCAGATCGTTTTGCACGTTGAATATCCTTGTGAATTCTGCAAGAACTAAGCAAAAGCTTCCAAGTTATATAACTTGCACTCCAAGGCATGTTGGTTATTAATGTCTCAGCCACGTCCAGCCATCCAGCACGTCCAACTAGATCGTATATGCTGTTCCAGTGCTCTAGTAGTGGTATGAGGGCATAGTCTTTTGTCATGGACGATGAGAACCGTCACACAACCAGCCTGCATGAGTATAGGCAGTGAAAAGCCCAAGATACGTGATTTCATTTGACAGTGTCCTACCATCTTCATGTTGTCATGCAGTACATCAGTGGCATAACCATGCTGTGCATATGATGTAATCATGGCATTATACACAACTACAGTTTTTCTGGATAAGTTGTAGAGCACAACAATGGCATCCCCTAAGGACCCGCATGCTGAATACATACTAATAAAAGATGCCCTCTATGACATAGGAATGTAACCCCTTTCCTTCTATCAAGGCTGCTTGAGTAGCACATCCATCTATAATGCTTGCAAATGTAGCCTGGGTAGGTTTCATACCGCTGACCACAAGTTATGGTAAAATGAGATGGCTCTTTTGAGTTGCCCATCTTGAACAAGTGCAGAAATCATGGCATTCCAAAAGACCAAATTCTTTATTAGCATTTCTTGAAATGATCGGCATGCTTCTTCAATATTCCCATTCTAAGCATAAGCTGTATCATGATATTCCAAGTTGTGATATCATGCTCCAGCATTTGATTGAAATTTTTTATAGCTTTCTCCAGTTCTCCATACTTAGTATATCTTGATATTAATGGAGTCCAAGACACCACATTTTTGTGAGGCATTCATTTAAAAAGCTCTAAAGCCTTTGCCATCTAGCCTACCTGAGTAAAAGCTAAAATCAAATCAAGGCATTCCAAGAAAATATGTCTGGATCAGGCATTTGTTCAAAAAACTGCATGGCTTCCTTTGGTTGTCCCAAATGGGCATATGAAGCAATCATGGTATTCCAAGAAAAAGCATCATGCTCAGGCATTCTGGTGAAGAGCTCAAGTGCTCTCTGACATAACCTTGTTGTGCATAAGTAGAAAGAATGGAATTCCATGATATTATATTCCTCTCTGGCATTTGTTGAAAGAGTTGAAGAGCTTTCTCAATATGATCCTATCTAGCACAAATAGCAATCATAATATTCCAAGAGACCATGTTCTGTTCCGGCATTTGCTGGAACAATTGCAGAGCATAATTAAATTGGCCCTGCTGAGCATATGCTGAAATCATTGAAGTCCATGAAACCACATTTTTATTGGGCGTCTGCTAAATAATTTGTGCGCTTCTATAAGATATTCATATTGCACATAACCTGTGATCAAGATGTTCCAGGAATAGCAATTTCGTGTATTCATTCTATCAAATACATGACATCCTTCATGTAACGCTCCACATTTGCCATACATCTATATCAACAAATTACAGAGAAATTTATCTCGCACTACTCCTGTATTAATAACAAGACCATGAAAATGCTTACTTTGTGGTAAATTATGGCATGCCTTCAGGAGTGAACGAATCCCTGACACGTCTAGTGTAATAGATGGGTCGCAGCAAGAAAATATATATTTTTTGTAGATGGGCCTTCATGATCCACTCAAAGCCTTATCCTCTAGATTGCCCAACACACCCATAACTGATTTCTAAGAACCTCGCTCTAAGAACACCTTCCCCTTCTCTAAGGGAAGGCTTATGATCCTGCACATGACTACGCACACCGGACATCAGAAACGCTCCCAAGCCTTGGGAGGTACAGAACAACCATGGCGGCACCGGTTAGCCAGTTTGCAGATTGGCCGCCCAACAACAATTGCGATCGCCAGTTACAGGCAACAGTAAGTTTGGAGCGGTTTCTAGCATATCCTAGGCATATTATACTTAGAATATGCCAAAAACCCACATTGAGGGTTTGCCCCTTAGAGGCAAAAAAAAAAAAAAAAAAAAAAAAAAAAAAGAGAAATCATGATTTTGTGGTCAAATATTTATGCCAACAAATTTCTCCACACAAATGTTAGGTTGGTTATTTTAGAAGTTCGCCTATTGTTAGATAGTTGCAAGCACATATGTAGGTGAAATCAAGGCAGGGCAATAATCACATGAACCTGATCCAAGGAGGGCGAATTTGAGTAAGCTAAATAAATAAATATAAAGCTGATTATGTTTGAGATCCTTGGGAGTCAAAGGGTAGTTAGGCCGAAGTGATGCTTATGGTGGCTAATGTAAGGTGACAATGGCATTGAAACTTTAATGGCCTAATAAATTCTCCAGCTAATAAATGGAACTATTTGATTACTCAACAATTTAAGAAGATATGGATCGTTCTATTTAATGTTGTGCTTGTAGTTTTTATATTGAAAGGAGGTAGCTAGCATGGCATGAGAACAACAAAAGTATTGAGTCTACTTTTTGCCTTTTCCATCCTGCTACAATCTAATATACCATGGCCATTATGGAAATCACACGTGTAAGACATTTACTATCTTTCAAAAATATTCACAACGTAAAGATGCAAGGGCCTCAGAAAAATTCTCTCCTTTTTAAGAGGCTTCTCCTTTAACAAACATTAACAGAACTGAATTTGCTGCAATTGGGGCCTAAGCACAAACCTTTGGGGGAGGCCGACCCCTCTTCTAGAGTAAATAAAGTGCCTTGGCATAGATCCAGATGTTCGTTATACAGAGCTGCAAAATTGGGTAACGTCATGTTGTCTTCACAATAACGACTTGTTTTGAATCAGCCTGCCTTTTCCATAATACTGGTAATAGAACAAGGAACGCCAAAAAGAAGAGCATGGCCAGGGTTTGTGTATCGTATAAATCATTTAAAGAATCTATCTGAGACAAAATTTTCCCAGCCTTCACTGCAACAATACCAGCTGGAATTACACCAATAAATGTCCCAATGAAGAATTCCCTGTAAGGCTGAAATAACATTAGGCAAAATAGTCCATTTTAAAAAGACAACCAAATTTCGTAAAAATTACCTGAAGGGCACAGAAACCAAAGGAGATGATACATTGATAAACCAGTTAGGAAGGAGCGGAGTTATCCGCAAGAACAAGACATAATTCAAGAGATTATGTCGATGCCTATGAACCTCCCGTGCTAACCATTCACATCGTTCAGGAAAGTAATAATATACAATATCTTTGAGAACAAAATAAGACAAGATGTAGCACATCGAAGATCCTATTGATGCCAGAACCTGGAAAAGAAAAGAAACAACTAACTAATGTAAATTATAGAAGTCTGCCAGAACATTGAGTCCACAAATATAATAATAAATCAAATACAAAGTCCACTAAAACAAGATGAGATATGATTAAGTAAAGCTGCTGCTGCTGCTGCTGCTAATGCTACTGTTGGATGAATAAGATTCACAACTACTTTTGTCCTAATCAAGAGCTGCTTAGTTCTTTGAGAGAGAAACAGCTACACCCTAAAAGGCTGAAACAAGTATAAAAACTAAATAGAACACTGGCACATCACTGGAATAGAGGCCAGCAACATGCAGTATTTACCCTAAAGAAGATCGACCTTAACATAAATTATACTGCCTCAGTCTATGGATTTTGGTAAAAACCAAAATTATACAATTTAGGACTACCTCAGTTAAGGATGCCAAGAAACTCCTTCTTGCTGAGTACAGTAAACACTGAGGACCTCTTACTTCTAGTTGAATACAAGATCTGACCAAACTTTTTTCAACAAGTAAGCCATTACAATGTACCCCACACACACACACACACCCACATACACACACACAATGCTGCATTTGCTAATGCATCGAAAAACCTCCTACTTCTAATATATAAGTTTTGCCATATTTTAGTTTATTCCAGTCAACCAATAAGCCATTACAATGCACTACAGAGAATGCAACAATGGGGAGTACAGTCATGTTGTGATGGTGCTTGAAGTCCATGTAATGATGACTGAGTTAAAAAAAATTGCAGGCTTCTTGGTGGGTGCCTGAGTGTGCATTTATGTTGCAACTTTTCTTTCGCTCTCTTACATATCTCGATTTCTGACAAATTTGGTCTTAGAATTGCCTGTAGGTGCACTTCAGGCCAGCCCACATTTTGCTCTCATATGCTGATTCAGATAATTCTCTTATCACAAAGCAATCATGATCATGTTTTTGCCCTTTCTAATTTTATGTACATTCCTTACCTCTTAAAATTGGTTTCACCTTTCCCATTCTAGCCACAACATGTGACGTTTCCATGGAATAGCCACTTACTGCCAGACATTGCCTTCTTTCTTGGCTAAAAGCTTCAATCTTTTACTGTCCCTGTCACGATGATATGGACTACAGCAGCTAACACATTTTAAGGCATCACCCTTACACTGTTTAACCAAAATAAGCTAACAAACAGGTTTTCAATTCCCATATATAATGGAACTGCAGGAGAAGCAGTCTTATATTACTAAAAATATGCTAACAGGCACAGGGCATAAAAAATTCAAAGCAACTAACATAGTATAGCCTAACATCCAGAAACAATAATAGATGCTTACCGTCACCAGAAGCAAAGCCTCAAAAAAGCCATAGAATGAGCCTGCCAGAATATTGAGGAAGATAGATCCAGGAAGCATGAAGGTCTGGAGAAAGATATAAAGCCCTGAAATGCCAATTTGCACCTGCCGATGATGGTGTTTTTGGTACGAATCCAGAGCACGTCTAACTGTTCTCAGATCCTCTACATTTCTTGGAAATTTCAAAATAACCTCGTCCTTTATATCTGCATGCAAATTCCAGTGACCCATCCCTTGTATACTGATTTTAGGGAGGGACATAAAAAGAGCTGCGACCATTGAAAAAGAAATGGTAAAAATCATTGCTAGAAGTAGCAGCTTGCGAAGCCACAGAAACCTATCAAGTTTAATCTTTATGGTTGGATGTCCATCTGCACTGTTTGGATCTGGATAATGCATCTTGCCATGGAAGCCAAGGACACCAAGCTCGAGATCTTCCATATGGAGAATTCAGCCTTCATCAGCTATGCCCTAAAATCATAGTGATTTCATGCAGGCATATCATGTATATTTCTATTTCCGATGCTCTTGAGGAAAGCATTTACAGGAAAGGATCCACATCCAAGTCGAATTTACAATGCACTGGAAAAACCAACGCATATATGCAATCAGATCTACAGTAAAACAAGGCAAACACAAACAGATCAAAATAGATGTACAATTCGCATTGTTACTGAATACTCACCTCCACAAAGTAATGTAAAAATGGAGCAGCTTCCCAGAATATGCGAGAAAAAGCACTTCCATGAAGTTAACACTGCTTTCTTCAGCTGGCCGCTACAGCGGCAATCGGAGCAAGTGCTGGGTAGTGTCCCAGTTCGTGTTGTAATAGAAGACACGTCAGCTTCAATTTTAAAAATAAAACTAAAAAGCAAGTAAAGTGGAACAAGTAGTTGAAAGCTTGGTGGATTTGCTTGAACCTTCATATTTGCTAGAATATTTAAATTGAGGGCGTATTAAGTGAAAATATGGCATTCATAGGTTCATACTTCCTTATACACCCCCAATGGGAAATTCCATCAAGAAATGTTTCTCCTCGTGTTTTTGCGTTGTCCTTCAATGGTCAAATCCTGTGGTCGTGGCTGATATTTCATGTGAGGTTTGCTCATGTCCTTCAATGGTCAAATCCTGTGGTCGAGGCTGATATTTCATGTTAGGTTTGCGCAAATCATCTGCATGATTGTACTTTGCTTCAACAACATTTGTTGCCATATGGCGGGGGTAAAAAAGAGAGTGCGCTTCAATCAAATAAATGCCAAAAAGTACAGGGGAATCGTTTCAGTTTAGATCTAAACATACAGCTACGTGCTTGTTGACTTTATCCATGTCTTCTCTTAGTGTCACTTTTAAATTTCATTATTTCTTAGGATGTTCTAGTTGCCACCAATACATCGGGCTTGTCTTGCCTTCAGAAAGTCTAAGCGAAAGAGAACATGCAAGGTCAGTATATGGAATGAAGAAAATACATAATCCCATCGATCCGAGACATCGGATCGCCATTCTAGAATGGGACGAGCATGCATGTTTTGCATGCATGCGGGCGGCGCATGCCCGTTCTGGTTGGGAGTTCGCTATTTTAGGCGCGTTTCTGCTTCGACTTCTCATCGGCGCTTCCTCTTCTCTCTCAGCAGTACCTTATTCTCTTTGATTTGTTTCTAGGCAGGGGAGGGGCTTCTTCCTGCCTGGTTTGGCCAATTTGGCGTTTCTTTCATGCTGTCCGTTCTAGGCCTTTAGCCTTCATCCTGTGACCTTCGTCCTCGATCCTAGTTTGTTAAGGAAGTCCTTTGGTATTCGGGCGGTTTGTTGGTTTCATGCGAGTCCCATTCTAGAATCCCATCGATCCGAGACATCGGATCGCCATTCTAGAATGGGACGAGCATGCATGTTTTGCATGCATGCGGCGGGCGCATGCGGATTTCCGTTGGGAGTTCGCTATTTTAGGCGCGCGCGCTCGACTTCTCATCCAAGCTTCCTCTTCTCTCTCGCCAGCATACCTTATTCTCTTTGAACCCACCCTCCCCTTCTTTGTTATTGTATTTTTATCGCGGCACGCTACAGAATCAGCCCTCCACTCTGGGAGGTTTGGTTTGTCTTGTTGTTTTGTTGGTGATGTGCGTGTACAGTGTTAGCGAGCGCACATCTGTTTCGACTTTTCCATTCGTGGGTTTTGGGAGCGATTTTTATGCGTTTGTCCAAGCCCCTTGCCGAAGGCTTATCACTAGGGTTTTTCCTCGAAAACCCGAAAGGGCGGGGTTTTTTAATCCCGGTGATAAGCTTTCTAAGCAGTACACCTTGATCTCTATTAGCATTGTATTTTGTTGGGGTCCAAATGATATAATTGGATTTTCCCTTTATTTTTTATGGGTAGTTCGCATGTGTGCGGCTACCCACTATCCACCATTGTAGAAAATCTGCTGAGATGAATGAGAAGCAAGTCTAAGTCGGGCGGTTTGTTGGTTTCATGCGAGTCCCATTCTAGAATGCAAGGTATTTATAAAATTCCTCTGCAAATATGTCTTAATTTAGACTGCTATAGAGGATGAATACCATGAATCTATGTGAAGAAGAAAAAATATTAGAATATTAGAAGATACGCAAGAACTACATAAAAAATACGCGAGAGAATTGAGTATCTTTGATTAAAAGAGTAGAATACCAGAATAGGTGTCCAAAGGGCAAGTAGAAATGCAGGAGCAGAAGCTAAGAAGACTTAAGACTAGCATTGAACCAGCATGGTTCTGTTACCCTCGAACATCTCTTTATGTGGTGTCCTACTGCATGAACTACAGTAGTGTATGGCCGCCACTTAGCATAGATGGATGCAGGCCACTTAGCAGGCATGCAAGACATTGGTTAAGAGTGGATAGCCATGTGTTGCAGGCTACACAATAACACAAAGACAAAATGATATACTATAATCCAAAATTTAATGGAACAACTCCACAATTGAGGTACCAAAAAAACCAAGTATGTCATGATGTTGGACGATGTACTTGCCGAAGGCTTATAAAAACCCCTCTTCTTTTGGATTTCTGGGGAAAACCTTAGTGATAAGCCCTTGGATAATTGTCGTAAGGCTACTACAACATTTCCCAGAAAAATCGATGATAATAGAAGAAGCCAAATGTGCATGCCATCCTAATATCTGCACATCACTAACAATAAAACATACGAAAAAGCCCTCCAAAACAAAGGAGTTGGTCACCTGCGCCATAGAAAATAATACAACATGAATAAACAAATTTGGGTGGGCGGGTGAGATCGAAAAGGAAAGAATGAAATTGCTGAGACGAAGAAGAAACTTTGATTTGAGAAGCTGGTGAAGACACTTGCAATCAAAAGCGAGCTCAATGGCCTAAAACTGCATGCAATTCATGCATGTGACATATACATGCTCGTCCTCCCGAGAATATTGATCTAGATCATCGGATCCATTCCATTCTTGTGATTGGACTCATTAGATGCATCAAAACTCTTGTTCAAGAAGAGGACTTCAACTCCTAAAAATTAGATCTAATGCGAAGGAGGAAGAAAACTGGACAACAAATCAACCCTAGAGGAGAGGAAAAATGCCATGAATAGTCAATCCGTGCAGGAATAGGAAGAAGCCTGATATGGTTTGGAGGCCATAGGGACCACTTGAGTAGATCTTGGGGAGGTGGCACCTTGGCACCTAATTATCACATATAGAGGGTCAGACCTCACGTAAGGTGTCATATTCATGGTATCCGAGCCCAATCTCGAGTTTAAGTCTCCATGAAAGCATCCCAAATAAAAATTTGCCTCATAAGCAGATGATTTAAGTCCCACGTGCTCGAGGGCGAGCACTCTCTTAGTTGGTTGGAGCACAATATTTAAGGTGTTGCATCCAAGCCCCTCCCCTGCATGGTATCATGAACTTACATGAAAATAAGGGAAAAAACTAGAAAATACGCAAAAAATATGCTAGAAAACTAGATATACTTGATATAACAAAGCGGAACACAAGGACTTGAACTGGAATGGTTTGACAAGAATGAGATGCCTCTGTATATAGGTCTTCACTTTAAAACCAATAGTCAAGATCATGCCACTCCAAAAGATGAGATTGCGTCAAGTTTCACACATGTATATAGGTTCTGGAATTCCAAAACTGCTAACTATATGAAGAAAATGCAAGGGGACGTGTTCAAGAAGTATTACTAGCTCATTGAGCAAAGGTGTATGTCTTGCAACTAGAAAGTTGTGATTTTGATCCTGCTTCATACAACTACCTGCATTCGTGTGGACGGCCATCTTTGTATGTATGAGTATAATACCCGTATTGTTATCATGCCTTCCCCTCCACCGATGCCGACATGACGTCGAGCGAGGCGCTGGAATACTCAGTCTAGGCACTCCTGATAATGCCAATGAAACTCCAACAACTTTACCAGGAGCAGAGCTAATCTGACCAATTATCCTGCTAATAACTAATGAAACATCGCAAATAGTGCTCTCTCTTTTTTGTTTTTGAAAACTGTCTATATATGTAGTTATATATGGGTAAATATACATCAAGGGAAGTGTAACCCTAAACAGAAGGTCGTTCCTAGAATATAAAACTAACTGTTTAAGAGCCCTAAGCTTTGCAAAAATTATAGAGATTTAAAGAATAAGTTAAAAGGCTTATAGAAACCTAAGTCTCGATCATTCTTCAACTTGCATCATAAAATTTCAGCTGCTCTTGTGATATCAGAGACATGATTTCAGATTGAAGTTCCTATCCTTCCTTGCTTTTCCCTTGATGATTTCATAGAGGGTGCAATAGATGCACATGCATCTCTTCGCCATTGCCATATTGAAATGGCCTTTGGACTCCTTGGTTGAGCATATGAAATCCCTTCCACGTCCAAGCTCTAGTCACAATAGCATCCACATATATAAATGCCTTCATGTTCCGATCCATTTGCTGCTCCAAGACCTTTGTCCAATCAGAATTGGGCTTCATATCCATTCTCTTCCATTTTACTCCTGATCAGGACAAACATTGTACCTGCAATAATCGAATTATGCATTAAATTCTTGATTCCAGTGAATATCGTATAGAACCTGTTTAATGATGCCATCTGGGTTAATAATCTCATAATCAAAGATGAATTGATTTCTGCCCATCCAAATCCTCTAAAGAAGGATGTAGATTCTCCAATTAGTTGGATTCGGAGGTAGAAAGAAATCTTCAATACTTTAATCAATAAGATCTATCCCCAAAATATTAGAGGCCAGCTCCAAAATCCACTCTACCCAAAGGCACTTCCTAAAGAGATGGTCTTCATCTTCCCCAGAATTAAGGCACATGTCGCAAATATCAGAATTAGACATATATAATCTGAACCTCTTACAGTTTATGGCCAAGGCCTTATGCCAAAGCTGCCACATAAAGGATTTAATCTTTGGATTGATAGGGCTGCTCCACATGAATTCCAGATTCTTAGAGCATCTGCTGAATATTCCACTTTTGGTGAATAGTGATGGTTTGATCCCTCATGAGAAACTTGTAAGCTTTTCGGATAGTGAAACCAGCTATATCATTATGAAGCCAAGAGTTCTCCTCGTTGGACCAAAAACTGTGCATGAGAGTGTTGAGAATGGCTTCATAAAGATGTCTAGTATAAATGCCCTCATCTGCAAGCACCGAATTATTAAAGGGAATAATACCGTTATCATAAAAAAGATCATTAATCAAATTGATCCCCTTCATTTTCTATAACTTAGCCTGATCAGGGAAGTGGCAGGCTAAACACATGTCAGGGTTGTTTAAAATCAAGACTAGGTTCTGGGAAATGGTTTGAGTCCTAGAAAGGCCCTCCTTCCAAGTATACATGGCTCTCACCTGGTTCCATGCTCTAATCCACTTTTTAATGATACCTGAAGTGTTAATAGGAACAGAGAAAGGAAAGTAAATGGAATGAGGCAAATCCATCTTCAAAGATCTCCAACCAAAAAGGTGGCATCTGCCAATATAATGCCTAATTAGGACAGAAATTGGATGCTTAATGTGGTTATGGCAAGCCTTATAGAGATACTTGGCAGCCAAGGCTGTTCCTTGCTTTTCAATGTTAATAGTTCCTAGACTGCCATTCTTTCTTAGCTTATAGCATTCTGTCATGGAGACAAGGTGCCAACATCTTCTATTCTGACCACATACTATGAATCTGCTAATAATACTCTGCAACTTAGAAGAAATCTTTTTAGGAGCAATAATAACAGAGGACTGATAAACATGAGAAGCTGAAATCGTAAAGTTAGCTATTATAGCCCTGCCATTCTTAGATAGATATTTGGAATTAAAGATGTCTACCTTTTTATAAAACTTAGAATATCATCCCATAGCTCAGAAGCATTGCATCTAATGGCATAGAGGATTCCCAAAATTTTTGCTTTAGTGCTAGGAGTGTTATACATACAGCCCAACAAATTTTATTTATTTATTTATTTATTTATTTATTTATTTGAAGGATGAAAGCCAAGAAGTTTATTAACCAGATAAAAAGTACAAAATTTACATGTCTCATCTAACTGTGTAAGCACAAAAAGATGCTACAAGAGCACGAGCCTGGAGCACAATGTACTTACTCCAGAATAGGAGACTAACGATAAGAATCAATTCGAAGATACTGAATCCAGATGCGTTTCATCATTTCTGATTCAAGGGAGGAACACTCGTAGGCTGTCAATATCTTTTTCTGGGCCACCGTAATAACACTGCATGCAGATGAATTAATGCCCTGAAAGATGTGGTGTCTGCCCAACAGATTAGCCATCTGTTCACCTTTCTGCTGATCCCTTGCGTGGATGGCTGATCTGGTAGGGTTGATCTTACATCCTGATGCTTCTCCAAACTCCTCTAATATCCTTTGAGTATTAGCAATAGAGTCATCATCCATGGAGAGCAAAAGGAAGGTGTCACCTGCAAAATGACCATTAAGGATTTAGTCTATCTAAGTGTTCTCAGGAAGACTTAGGCTCTTAATAATATTAGAATTCTTAGCTCCTTCCAAGTTACTGTGAAGAGCTTCCATAACAATCAGGAAAAGGAAAGGGGCAAGACAACCTTGTGTTAACCCCTCTTTGCATTCACCATTGATTAAGACAGCAGATCTTGAGTTTTTAAGGATTGCCTCAAAAATCTCAATACTTGCATCACAGAAACCCAGAGCTCTGCAGCATTTAAAGAGGAAATTCCAACTTACAGTGTCGAATGCTTTGGTGATGTCCAATTATTTTTTTTTTTTTTTTTGAAGGACGTCAAGCTTTATTCACCAACTAGAAACTAGAGCAACATAAATGCAAAGACAGGATTATAACCCCAGTGGACAAACCGATCCAACTGAGCACAACCACCTGCCTATGCAAAAGAATGAATCTGAAGGTAAGTATGCCAGATCAGTACTTTCTTCTCTTGATCAAGAGAAGAACAATTGTAAGCCATAACAATTTTATCTTGCGCCCACTGAAGAACAACCTCATCTGCAGTATCTATGCCCTTAAAGATAAACAACCTCCTTCTCTTCCAGATTGACCATAAAAGCCAGCCGGTGATGTCCAATTATAGGAGAGCCACATCCTGTCTTGAGTCTTTTGCTCAATGAATCCCCAGGATAGAAGTGACCACATTATCAAGGATAAATCTGTCTTTTAGGTAGGCAGACTGAGAGCTACTTATGACCACATCAAGAACCTTCTTGAGTCTGTATGTAATAGCACCTGTCTTATAGATGATATTAGAAAGGGAGATCGGCATGTAGTCCAAGAAAGTGATAGGATTGTCAATCTTAGGGATCAGAGCAATCAGGCTGGTATTAATTCTGGCATCCAAACATTTGATCTCCCTAAATTCATTTGCCAAATGAGTAATGCAGTCTCCTAAGATATCCCAAGTTTTCTTGTGGAACTCTGTTGGAAGACCATCAGGGCTAGAAGTCTTTCCATTCTCCATGTCTTTTACAACCTGCAACAATTCAATAAACTCAAAAGGTTCAGTAATAAAAAACATTCTGATCATTGGTAACCTTCTCCTGAATTTTGATGAAGTTCTCCATAATATTGGGACTAGAATCTCTTTTAGTACCCATTATATTTCTGAAATGATCTATGTTAACCATCTACTGGTTAACATTGTGCACATGCTAGGTGTCAGTGGTGGCAGACTACACTTGGCATGTTTAGGTTAGCATAAGTGTAGGGCTTAGATTTAGCTAGATGTAGGGCTCAGATTTGCGGTCTACACTATATTAAACCGGAGCCTCTTCTGATGTATTCATGTTTTATCTCAAGTTTGGAGAGCCTCATTTGGCACACATTTCCTTCACTCTTTGTACATATTTGTTTCTCTTGTTCTTATTTTGTGATCATGAGCATGGCAGCTTTATAGCATCCCGCAGTCATAGATTGTTGCTGCATGGTGTATGCCAAAAACTCATAATTAACAGTGGCGCCGTTATGCCGAGTTCGCTCGTGATCACTTTCTTGATCCTTGTTGTTTTGTTGTTGTCCCTGCTGCTCTTACCATCATCAGTTCTAGAGTATATTACTCTCAACCCTTCAAACTCCCTTATTTGGCCCAACCAGCTGTTGAAATGGTCTGGCTGGAGGCCCCTTTGTCAATCGATTCGTCTGCCCAACCAGATGTTGATGAAATTCGTCTGGAGGCCATTAGTGTTTCTATGACAAAAGTTTTCAAAACTCTATTTTTCATGGTGCATCAAGCGCAGTTTCACAGTCAAGGATTTTTGGAGTGGTGACAGCACTCCTCTCTGCAAAAATATAAAACATATTAGGAAAATTAAGTGTTTGTTTTTCTTACCTTCTATCTGCTGCAAAATTATCAAAAATATCAATGATCCTTCTTGTTATTTTTTCTTCTATATCTCTGTTTATCAAAAAGTTTGTGCACTTTGTACACCGAGTTCAAAAATATATATTCTATATTACATCACATGGAGCGTATCACATCACATGGAGTATATCAATATGGAGCATATCAGTCTATATCTGCCAATTTTAAGCTTTCCAAGAAGATTTCTTTTTCAGATTATTTGGCAGAGGGCCAGCACTTGGCTAGCCCCCTTTGAGCCCATAAGTTCAAATTACCTGTTGTTTACTTTCAAGGCTACTTCTTCTATCTCCTTTCATTATTATCAGACAAGTACTTGCAAATAAACCAACTGAGAAGCAGCGCCTACATGGCAACAACCTATCGATTTTATCTCTGTACAGCTTTATCTGTATACCTCTCCACGGTTCCTGCTAATACACGAGAGTTGAAGATTTTCTGGGGCATATCCCGCCCATCTGGTTTCCAGTCCTGCACCAATCAACCCAACGAACCAGACAAACTTGGGGACCTGCACATCTATTCAAGCTCTATCCGCCAGGCAGATTTGAGACCAGTAGGTACATACAGGTGCAGAGAAGTCTTCAAGCAAGCACATTTGTGAAGAAATCTTTGAAGCCTCGGGTCGGAATTCTTAAGCTCTCTGGTTTGCATCATCTGTAAGCAAGCACAGTTAACAAGCAAGAAAGCAAGCACAACAATCAGATTTGTGCCCTGAGGCCAAGATCCAGTGGAAACCTGCATGAAGAAAAATCGAATCACATCCTTCCCATTGCTATCTGTACGTTCCAAACAGCATTTTCTTTCAAATTCGGCCGCCCATCCTACATGCAAATATAGCAACTTTTCTATGCTATTTCAATTCAAATCCCTTACAGATCAAATTTTGGCACTATATCAGGGCCCATATGGCCAGTAACCAAATTCAGTGAGTTTTTGTGGCGTCCCCTACTCATATACGATGCCCGCACCGTATATAAACAGGAGTTCATCCCCCATATCAGCTCCATACTGATACAGGGCCCTCCACATGTCACTGTGACCCTCCTGGGTCCCCAGTGGGAAGAATGAAGGGGTCATTTTACCCCGTCTCCCTCAGGGCCTACCTAGCTGCGGAAACGTAAACATGCATGTCAGTATACAGTAACACACATATCCACCTCGAAGGGTGGTACATCAACATCTGCATAGACAAAGATCAGCACAATACATATGGGAAATCCTACCCAAGGCTCAGACTCAAAGGGATGACTGACGGCTTGGGTCTCCAGAGTTCATTGCAGACAGAATTCATGGCAATGGATTTGGCTGGCATAAGAACATGGCTTAGGGTTGTCCACTCCATCCGCCCCTCCTGTGCACACTTTGCAGAGTAGGCTGAAAAGTGTTGGGACCTGACTGTAGCCCGCCGGGTGCATAGCCAAAGGGGCTATTCCTGGGTTGCATCTCCCCAGTCACGATGGGGCAGGTAGGGATCAGTCCCTCCAGAGATCTACGTGCTGACCCAAGGTGACTAGAGGGCCACTGCCCTTATTCGACTTGAACCCACTGGAAGGTGAACCCCACCCCACGGGTGTCGAGCCCATGCCTTACCCGCACTCAGTGGTAAGCCATTAGACCTAGTCACAATGATCCTCAGTAGGCCTTACACACCAGAGGGATCGTTCAAGGGTCAGAACACGAACCTCTTTATCAGCCAGTCTGGCCCCTTCACCCACAACCAGGTGTGGCTCCTATGCACAGGCCGAAATCTAGTAATGCACTAAGGGGGACTAGCTAGAAGCATCATCTACTAAGCTTTAAGTCTCTACCCCCCTTCCCAATACAATGAGTCCACAGAATACATCCGTCCATCATATCTACATAAGTAATAAGAACTAATCTAATTCATAGAGTTAGGTTCTTTAGTTAGAGTCAATCTCAGGATCTGCTTGGCTACTAAGGGTGATTTAATAGGCTAAACCTACTGGTTCGAAGGCTGGAATAAGGTTTAGGCTATTCAATCGATCAAATACCTGATCCCTGGTTCACTCCTCTCGATCCGAAGGCGTCCATGTCTATGTTCTGCTTCGGGATGCGGTCGGAAGGATGATCTGACAAGCTGGGGCGCACTGGCAGATTGTGGGAGTTGGAATTGACTCCTCAGGCGCGCGAATCGGAGCTCGGAAGGTCTGTGGGCAAAAAAAGGAAAGTTAGGGTTTGGTGCCTTATGTAGGCTATCAGTCAGGTTTAGGGTTTCCATGACCCTTGGTCTACCTTTAATGGGTGCGCACATTGCTAAGTGTGCGCACCATTGCAAGTTGCCCCCTAGGGTGCCCTTGCTTGGGTACACGTCGGCGTACACGTCGATTGGGACGGCGTGTACGCATGACGGTGCAGTACGGTATACGTCTTGAGACCGTATATCGTACTGGAACGTCACATTCTCCCCACCTTGGATTGATGCTGTCCGCAGCATCGTGAATCTCCCCACCTTGGGATCTTCTTAACCTGCAATCAACTTCCTGCATATGTCATACCCTCATTATATCTATACATTTATTAAGGATTACCCCAAGGTAATATTTATAGAACATGATTATACTATTATTCAATCAAGCTTATGAATTCTGTCATTACACAATAATTCATAATGTCATTTTATCATTATGTATACAATTGTTCTCTGAGGTACTCTTCATTCCGTGCAACACATTATAACAAAATTTGTGTTGCAAGTCTTCGTAGTTCGACCTCGTGGCCCTCCGGAGCGCTCTTATTGGCCTGCAGGTCAACACTACGTTAGTACCATTTTTATTATTAATAAAGTTTTGGTTATATGGTGACCACCCTACCTATCTACATGAATGCATGGCTAATCTCCCGGCGTAGGAAGAGGATGATTCTTCCATCGTGGCCGAGGAGACAGCGCCTATCATGCCTATATGGCGCTCATGCCTACACCTTTAGTTGCCCAGCGTGGAGGATAGGTCCTTCCCGTATATGAGGCGTGAAGGCCAGATTCCTCCTATCAAAGCATATATGGGGCTAGAGGTGCTTTTCCTATCAATGCATTCCTCAATGACCTCCTTTCTCTCGAGGTCGTCTAGTTCCGTGGGACAGAAGTAGACTTTCCAAGCGGAACCGCGGTCATGCCTACATTGACATTACACCACGTCCTAGAGATCACCGTAGTAATCTCATCATCGATAACAACGCATGCAACCCATACCTCATAGGTTGCATGCGTAGATTATACCTAACTATACAAGCTATAAATCTACACAAATCGACATGCCTGAGCCAATTTCTTCGGAGATGACCTTGCCGTCCCATTGCTCCATAAACTGCGGGTACTGCTTAATCAGATCCCGTTTGAGTACCCATGTTGCGTCTTCCACCGGCAAGTGTTTCTACTTGACCAAGTATTGGAGAAACTCCGATCTCCTTGTTTTCTTGAACGCTTTATCAAGAATTAGTTCTGGAACTATTTCTATCTGCTCCTCTGTCATTTCCAACATCGTTGGAGTGTCCAAGACTTCATCTGGATTGGGAGTATGCTTCTTCAGCAAACTCACATGGAAGACTTTGTGGATCTTTAAGTGTGCTGGCAAGTCTAACTTGTAGGATTGGTTGCCCACTCTCTTGACTATTCTGAAGGGTCCAGCCCACCTTGGAGCAAGCTTCTTACAATTTTCGATGCGGAGCTTCGCCTGCTTTACCTTTGATCTTGAGCCATACATCATCTCCAACTTGGAATTCCCTGACTGTGTGATGTTTGTCGGCAATGCTCTTTTTCGACTCCTTGCTGCTAGAAGATACCCTCGAACTTCTTCCACGAGCTGCTGCATGTCGCCCAACATTTGCTGCGAAACTTCTACTTTTGACACGGGGTTGTGCCAAGTGTCTGGCGTTAGGCATTGGTAGCCGTAGTTAATCATAAACGGCGACATTTGGGATGATTCCTGCTTGGTGCTATTGTATGCAAACTCCACCAAGTGAATAAACTCCTTCCACATACCTTGTTTGTTCCAGACATAGTTTCGGAGCATGTCTTCCAATATTCTGTTGGTACGCTCTGTTTGCCCATCCGTCTGGGGATGATAGGCCGTGCTCATGGATAGCTTCGTCCCAATCGTTGTGAAGAGGTCCTGCCAGAAGGCACTGATGAATTTCGGGTCCCTGTCGGAGGTAATCTCCCTTGGCATGCCATGGAGCCTGAATATCTCTTTGGTGAAGAGCTTTGCTGTGTCCATAGCCGTGTCCGTGGTCCTGCAAGGCACAAAATGGGCCATCTTCGACAACTTGTCGACCACGACCATCAAGGCATCCTTACCCCTTACTGTCCTTGAAGTCCATGCTGACGACCTCCCACTTAGCGTTTGGCACCGCTAATGGTTCCAAAGCGGAATTCGAATTGCTGACATAGATGGCATTCCTTGATATGGCGAGCTACCTGCTTCTTCATTCCTGGCCAATAGTAGCTGCTACGCACTCTGAAGTATGTCTTCATGAATCCTGCGTGGCCAGCTATTGGGCTGTTGTGGGTGTCGTGGAGGATCAATTTCCTTACTCCAGATGATTCCGGCACGCACAACTTGTTCTTATGGTATAGAAGGTTACCTTCCTTCTTAAAAGTTTTGAAGGTTTCCCTCTCTTTATCCGTTCTCGCTTCCTTACACAAGCTTGCCCATACTTCCTTGAAGTCTACGTCCGTTGGCAAGGTTTCTTCGATCTTTTTTCCCGAAATCGCTGAAGAGCGTCGAGATTGCAGTGCACCCTGGTTGTCAGCGGATGCCTTGAAAGCGCATCTGCTACCACATTAAGTTTCCCGGGCTTGTAGACTATATCAAAGTCGTACTCCTCGAGAAACTCCATCCACCTTCGCTGCCTCAGATTGAGATGTGGTTTGCGTGAATACGCATCGAGGCTCCGTGATCGGTGTCCGGTGGAACTTCCTCCCTAAGAGGTAATGCCTCTAGATTCTCAACATACGACAACCGCTAGCAGCTCTTGGTCGTGCGTCCGGGTAACGCAGCGTTCGGCGTCGTTCATCTTCCTTGAGTTAAATGACGCTATTACCCGCTCCTCTTGCATGAGGAAACGCGCACGTGGCTATCTTGCTTAAGGCCCATCGCCACTAACTTGTCCTTTAGAGGTCCGGCAGGGGTTAAGGCGGGCGGTTGTCAAAGCTTCCTTCAACAATTCAAATCTGCTTGGGCTTTCTTGAGCCAATGGTCCGCCTAATTTTTCACTTTCTCCGCCTTTGTCAAGTCCGCTGGGATTGGGACTGCTATCTTTGGCGGGGTTCTTCATGAACTTTTTCGTAATACCACGCTAGGCCAAGGAAACTTTGACCTCATGGACGTTCTTTTTGGTGCCGGCCATTGGATTACCCGCTTCAATCTTGGGCGGGTGCGGCCGAGATTCCTTCGCTGAAATCACATGACCGAGGTATTTCACCTTCTCATTCGCGGTGGCACCGACAACTTGGCATACAACCGATGCCTCCTTAACTTCTCGAGCACCTTTTTCTTCGTGTTGTGCATGCTCTTCAATGGATTTGTCAGTACACCGTAATATCGTCGAAGAATACTATCACAAAGGTGTCCAAGAATTCTTCGAAGATGTCGCTCATGAGTCTCATGAACGTAGCCGGGCATTGATAGCCCAAATGGCATTACGGTGAACTCGTAATGCCCATACCTGGTTCTGAAAGCCGTTTTGTGGATGTCCTCTTCCTTTATTCTGATCTGGTGATAACCTGACCTTAGGTCGATCTTGGAGAAGACCTTTGCCCCTTGGAGCTGATCCATCAAGTCATCCAACTGGGAGTGCGTGACTTGTTCTTGATGGTGTGCTTGTTCAATTGTCTGTAATCTATGCACATCCTCAAGCTTCCATCCTTCTTCTTGACAAAGAGGATGGGTGCCCCAAATGGTGAGATGCTAGGCCTGATGAAGCCTAGATCGAGCAATTCTTGTAACTGCTTCTTTAGCTCCGGGTGAGTTCTCGTGGTGGTCATTCTGTATGGGGCCTTGCTCGCCGGCTTGGTCCCTAGTTCGAAAGTGCTATCTCACACTCTACTCCCCCGTAAGGGAGGAAGCCGCCGATCTCATCCGGAAAGAGATCGTGGAACCCGCGGATCAAGTTGGCGATTTGCTTGGGCAACTTGTCGAGCACTTTGTCTTCTTTGCTTCCCTCCGACCTGGGTTCCTCAACCTCGAAGTTTGAAGATGTATGCTACCCGCCGCGCTCTTTATAGACTTGAGCGGCTTCTTAATGCATCGCATGATGGGAGTAACTTCTTTACCCGCGGATCTCAATGACTTTGCTGTCGGGCATTGTGGGAGGGTCACCTTCCGCTTCCATCAATTATGGCTCCCCGGCCGCCCAAGGTACTCCATTCCTATTATGAGGTCGTACTTGCCAATGCCCATCACTTCTGCTCCCATCGGGATATTTATTCCCGGTAAGTCAATGTCGAAATTGATCCTTTTCCCAGCTGTATGTCTTACTGCCCCGCTTGCCAAGATTACGAGTCTTGGTTTGGACTTTAGGGGTTTCAATTTCAACATTTCAACCATCCTCGGGGATGCAAAATTATGGCTACTTCGAGTCTATCAAGACTATGAAGGACTTGGTTTTGGCCTTTCCTATTGTGGAAATTACTCTATACCGA